>CM071929.1:823525-1416096 GCA_016081115.2 Rehmannia glutinosa | reverse complement strand
AGCCTTACATATGAACATAATTAATTATAACTAAATAGATAATAAAGAGTCAAATTTCAAGTTTTAAACAAATAAATCTGAGAAACTGAAATTTGAACTTTGAAATTCTTCAATTATACATAATGAGTATGAATATTTTATTTTAATTTAATTAATTTAGCCCAATGTATAATTTATTATGATGCAAATCAATTAATTTGATGACCCAATTCAACAAAGAGATTCAATTAGCCAAGAGACATAAATTTTCATATTTCAGAATCATGCAACCAAGCCCTCATTCCTCAATAAGCAATGTATAAATATCCTCTCGATCTAATTTACCGGTTATACCATTTATTCTCTGCAATTTTAGTTTATTTAATTTTCTCTGTACTTTTAATGACTTAAGCTTTTCGGAGACAATTCCAGGATATTCCAAACAGGAATTACCCATCACCGAACTCCGAAGAAAGGGCAAGGCCCAACAAGAAACCTGGTTTGTATTTTTTTTAATATACGAAAATGCGATAACAACGAACTGGAAGACTGCAAGTTAGAAAGTTTGATGAAATAATAATAATTAATAATAAAAGTCTCCAAACTCTGTATGCACAATTTTGAAAAACCTTACCTCGGAAGGACTTCACAAATTATAAAGTTTCGCTACAATTTACTTAATACACATACTTAGCCTATGGTTTGAATTTGAGGTAAATAATGACTTGACTTATTATTATTTTTTCAAAAAAAAAAAAAACAGAGTGAACAACTAAAAAGTAACTCAAACTATTGATTTCAAGCCAAGAGCATAATAGTTCCTGATAGTTTTGCAGGATCTCAAGTAATTACGAAACTCTTTGAACCTTTTTTCTAATAGTTGTGGGTCTCGGTATATCGGAGTTGTTCCAGGAGTGACTATTCCAAGTTCAAGTTAGATTAATTAGAGTAACCACTGGAATTAGCTCAGAGGCCACGGATATTATTCTTCAGTAAAGGGCCTCAATGAAAGGGCTCAGTTCGAGTCTTTGCAGGGCCAATTTTTTTTTAAAAAAAAGTTAGATTAATTAGAGTAAAATTTGTCAACAAAAGACATTAGTGAAAGGTACTTATAGTTGAGTATTGAATGACTTCTCAAGCAGATGTGGACTAATGCATGAACCATTTGAGTTTCGTGCACCTCTTGGTGTTAGATGACGTCATAATTCAATAAGATATCAGATCCAGATAAATAAGAGATATTGAATTCAAACCCTATCATCAAACATGAAAAATGTTCCACATGCAAGACTTCATATATAAACAACCGTCTACGTGTAGGGCCAGATACATAAACTTTTTATAAGGGGAACGAAATGAACACAACTATAAACTACATAAAAACAACTATTGGGGGCACATTTTAATTATTTAACCTAATTAATATATAGATTTTAAAATACTTCCTCCTTTTCAAAATAAGTGACATTTTGCCACATAAAAATTCTTCAAAAAAATGATTAATGTCTATATTTGTTTCGTTCCAAAGCAACATTTATGATTAATTAAGGGTATATTGGTTTTTGAATACAATTCTTAATATGCGTGTTTTTTCTTTGAACATCATTTATTTTGAATAGGATGGAGTAAATAGTAAAAGAAAAAAAGTCACGATGAGGACACATGCATCACACCTGGAGCCAAGGGCGGAACCAAGAATAAAAATGAGGTGGGCCTATACAAAAAAATCATATAATTTATAATTAATTTTCTCTTAAAAAAATTGTAGTGTAATTTGTTTTTTAAAAACAAAATGGGGGGTGGCAGGATAGGAAATTTAGCTCACAAATGGGTGGCACCCTCCTTCCCCTCCGTTCTTGTTGGCTGGAGCCATTGCTCCGCCTATGCCTGCACCAGAGGAGGCATGTTAGAGTAATTAAATGTTAATTAAATGACTCGCCTCTCTAGCACTAACATTCTTGTACTTCTTGTAATTTTTCTTTTAATTTTTCTTAAATGCAAAATAATTATTAATTTTTTTTTAAAAAAAGATATTTCTGGTACAGGAAAGGTCCAAAAACCGACTTGCTATCATGCAACATATTAATTATTAGGCATAATTAAATATGAAATTAATGATTTTCACATGATTCAGGCCAACGTACACTTCCAAGACTTTAGCATGGAACACAAATCTTTGGTGGTTTGAAATCACGATCATATTCATCTTATCTATCCATCATTTCTATCTTTCCGATAAGAGAAACTCCCGCGGGATTGATAATTCTCTTCAACTTTTCCAATATTTAAAAAAAGTAGGACAGCTTGCTACTAACAAAATCCGTGGAGACAGCAAAACTTCACAAATCACATGATTCATTTGTTCTGGTTTTTAGTCTTGGATTTTGTTTTTTTTTTTTAAAAAAAATAACCCAGTTAACCCCATAAGGTTTGATTTTGTTTACATCTTCCCCTTCCTAAACATAAAATATTTCAAAAATTCTCCTTTGATACTTTTAGAAATATTACAGTTAACCTCTTAAATTTAAGACAAAATCAAACCTCATGACTCTTTTTTTAATTTTAATACATCTCTGGATTTTTTTTGTAATCAGTCCAAACCTTGGGGCTGTCTTTGTAATTATCCCTTTATATTATGGTCATGTAAATCTCACCAATGAAGAATTGTGATTGTCCAGTATCATTGAGGAATTACCTTTATTATTTCATTTCAAGCCATGTTGTGTGCAATATATATCATACATAATTCTATTTTAATTTGTACAATATCTTTCTTGCAATAATTTTTTTTCTTTTACAATTGGAGGGACAAAGATGAGATTTCGCATTTACATTTGATTGTGTGGAACTAAATGCAATCTTTTCCACAGAGTTTATGATTCTGTTAAAACACATCAGACAATCAAAGGTCCTAATCATTGTCCTAAATTGCCTCATGGCTATATAAATGTGACCAAACATGCAAAAATGTTTTTAATAATGTCAACAAAATTGGACACCACATGTTGGCAGCTGTTTTTTCCTTTTACTTTTTTTGCTTGTGAAATGAGAATTCATCCCACAAAAGTCACATTTTCACCTGGAAAAGGACCCACTCCTAATTCTTCAATCTGAAAAAAAATTCTTATATATGATCTGATCTTCAGTTCATTTTTCCATAGAAATGTGAAAAAACCTTTTGTAGAAGAGCTATGTTGATGTCCCTTCTTGGCACAAATCCTAATGCACAGAGTACAAGTTCACATTGACAAATCTGCATTTCTGAAGAATTAATGTTCTTTTTGCTGGAGGGTTTCAAGGTGAGTACCTACTTCAACTACTCTCTATGTAACTTTTCTAAGTTCATGTTCTTCTAAAGCTTCTGATGCCTAAAATTATTGATCCTCAAGTAGCCAATTTTAGCTCACAAACTTTACATTCAAATGCAAGCAGGACAGGAAATTGGGAACTCTGCCTTCTTTTACAGCACTCTGGGTGTTTTAGTATTGTTTTTCATGTAATAACTTACTACATATAACATGTTCTAGTTCTATCAATTGCAGTTTAGCCACAGAAATAAATGGGAAACATTCCATTCTACATTACCATTTCTGTGGTCGCTTTCGTCATCTCAAAGCTTATCATGGCAGTCCTCTGCTATCGTCGATGGAAAAGAAAACAAACGGTTGTTCAAGAAACTTCTAAAGGTACTTCGCTTCGTTCCTCGTTTGGGTCTAATTCAAACATGATTTTCCGACTATCTACTCAATTATGAACAACAATGTCATATCATGTCCTAAAAGCAGGTGGGAAACTAGTAATGTTTAAATCACCAAGAATCAAATCTTTGAAGCCAAGTACATTCTTGAAGAAGACGATGAAACTAAGCAACAAGGACGTTATTGGATCAGGAGGGTATGGGACAGTTTACAAAGTGGTAATCAACGATTGCATATCCTTTGCGGTTAAAAGACTTATCAGATTAAGCGCAGAGCAAGACCGTGGTTTTGAGAGAGAATTGGAGGCGATGGGGGACATAAAGCACCGTAATATAGTAACCCTTCATGGATACTACACTGCTCCTCAATATAATCTTCTCATCTATGAGCTAATGCCTAATGGCAGTTTAGACTCACTTCTTCATGGTATGCTCTTGAAGCTAAGTTCCCTAAGAATTTGATAATAGTTCACTTGGACTCGCTGACAAAATCATTAAAAAAGTGATTGTCAGCTTTTGGATGAAAAATTGTTTTTAGTGTTTTTAAGTGCTACCTTCTGCTTCTGATAACAATCAGAATCTAAAAGCAGGAGGGAGTGCTTTAGGGAGTGCTTGCCTTTGAAAATATTTTCACCTCTTCTACTTTTTTGACAAAATTTTGCACGAACATGTGATTGCTTGTGAAAATTTTCAAAAAATACCCTATTCACTTTTCTCATTTTTCAAATCATCAATCACATCCACTTATAATTTAAACAAAAAAATATCACATCAACTATCATTATTATACAATCATATCCCAAATACACTATTCACTCTCTCTTATTTTTCAAATCACCAATCACATCTAATCACTATTATACTATAAAAACTATCACATCAACTATCATCATCACATTTTCATCTTATATCCAACCACACTCTCAAAATCCATTCTCATTTTTATAAAATAAAAGTTTCACACTATTCTCTCTAAAAGTAAAAATGAGTGGAACGAAAGGTCAAACAATCATTCCCTTAGATTTAGATTTCTGATTTTAGATTATTTAAAAGTTCTTGTATACACAAACAAAAGCACTTTTACAACTTTTGCACCGAACACTCTTTTAACTTATTCAACGTTTAGCTTCTATTTGCAAACACTATCAACTTCTGATTCCCAACGACTTAGTCATGTATAAATCACTTCTTCTAAAAGAAAAAGTTTATTTGCAAATACTCCCTAATATTCCCAACATCATATTCAGTAACCTTTAAAAGGTTTTTCACAGATGACAGCCTAATTTTGAAGGACATGATGATTCACTAAAGACTGAGACTTGCACTATGATGATGCAGGAAAATCTACGAACAAGATGGTTCTTGACTGGCCTTCAAGATACAAAATAGCAGTGGGAACTGCAAGAGGCATATCCTATCTCCATCATGATTGCATACCTCATATTATACACAGAGATATTAAGTCGAGCAACATATTGTTGGATCATAACTTGATGCTCGAGTATCTGACTTTGGACTAGCTACCTTGATGGAACCAGATAAAACTCATGTGTCGACATTAGTTGCTGGAACTTTTGGATACTTGGCTCCTGGTATGCTTTTCGGAGACATAAGATGGTTTTTTAACTCTGATTTTTGTTTGAGAAATGATCTAATGATATTTTGATCTCCTGCAGAATATTTCGATACAGGAAAAGCAACAGCAAAAGGAGATGTCTACAGCTTTGGTGTTGTATTACTGGAGCTCCTAACGGGAAAAAACCAACAGATGAAGCTTTTGTTGAGGAGGGAACTAAGCTGGTGACCTGGGTAAAACTTTCAACTTAGTGAGCAATTAAATAGTCCTGCACGTTTCTTTTGCGTGCTAATTTTTTATTATACTCTTTAATAAAAAAATTGTGATGCACATTGACATTTATTTTGTCATTTTGTGATGACTTTGGTCTTGATGCTCATGCTGAAACTTTCGAGAGCTAATTAAGAACACTATTTGACTTTCGATTCTAACTACTTCGAATAGTCCACCTATATAGACTTATCTATTAGGGATAATTACAAAAACTACCCTGAGGTTTGGCCTAATTACAAAGAAACCCAAAAAAGTTTCAAAATTACAAAAGAAACCCCGAGGTTTGATTCTGTCTTCAATGTAAGGAGTAACTGTAATATTTTTACAAATGTAGGGGATGATTGAAACGTTTTTGCTTATGAATGTGTAAAGTGTAATACAAAATCAAACCTCAAGGGGATTTTTGTAATTTTTTAAAATCGCTGGATTTTTTTGTTATTAGCTAAAACCTCAGGGGTGATTTTTGTAATCATCTCTCACTATTAGCTTACAGTCATTTCTAGTTTTGTTGATCTCTTTTCAGATACTAACTAAGTTTGGTATCACAACGTTGCAGGTGAAGTCAGTTGTCCAAGAAAAGAGAGAAGAGTATGTAATCGACAACAGTTTGACGGATTGCCCTGCTGATGAAATTAACCTTGTATTTAGTATAGCACTGATGTGCCTAGAACCAGAGCCGTCTACAAGACCTACCATGGCAGAAGTTCTGAAGATGCTAGAGCAGATAAGACCAGAAGAATTCAGATCAAGAACTTGAATTGTAAACTTCTTAACAAATAGGAATATGTGCGTTGTGAGCACACACCGATTGACTGATACCCAATGCGTGCAACACATAAAATATGCATATGAAAAAGTCGAGAAACTGAGTGAGAAAAAGTTTCTGTTTGTAGAAATAAAATTAATCTTAGAACTCAAAGAACAACAGAAAATCTGCGTGCCTTTAGTTACTTGAGTGCCGCAGCCAATCCGTTAGAAGCTGAAGCTTTCAGTGTAGGGGAAACTGGATTACCTCCAAGAAAAACATCAAAGAGAGCAGATGTAACATTTGATGATTCGATTGTAGCATCAACAGAAGAAGGAGCCCCATCAGGTGATACACAAACCTGAGGAATCAAGAATGACAGTTCAATTTATTAGAGAAGAGATAGAAGGAACGGAAAGAAACAAAAATATTGTAACTCACAAGCATTTTTGCCGTGTCCAACCAAGTCAAAAATATGGAAGTTCCTTTCTTAAGAGGCCGCCCTTGAAAGATGCTACGGAATGTCGAGAGTGCAGATTCATCAACCGGAGTTGGTGATGTAATTCTTGGAGAGATGGCCTCATCCAAGGCATCCCAAAATGTTTTACCATCTACGTCTCGTACTAGAATAATAAGTAGTGATTTTTCTACAGGAGCTGCAGTTCATAAATTCAATATCAGTATTACCTAATAATTTCTGTCCCTCTTGATGACACTAACTTAAGCTAATTACCTTGAAAAATTGCATTAAAAATTGATGAATCCTTTTGTAACTCTGCAGATGAATGTCCTTTCCAAGCATCTAACTTAATGAAGATGGACGGATTCGTATATAGTCCAGCAGCGTAGACTTTAACCCCAATTATCGCAAAGACTTTTTCCCTGTATCCTAATAATATTATAGAGGACAAAGGTTATAGCGCATGAAGCATTATATTAAAGATGATCACAATTCAGATGACATCAGCAAAAACATAAATATTTAAAATATGATACCGCAACTGACCAGTTCCAAGTAATGATAACGAGGACGAACAACCTGGAAGGCTCAGTGATTTTGAAACTTCACCTTGGTTTCAGGTTCTTCTGTGTATTCTGAACTTGCAATAAAAGCCATTAAATGCATACCATTAGATAATATACAACATTATACAGAAGATGGTAAAGAATCAAAGAGAAGATGCAGTTTCACAGACAATCTTCAGTATTCTCTGTTACTGTAGGGTAGTATATGTGTTCTAATGCTATATAGAGAGAGTGGACTCTCCTACATTCTTTATATGCATAAGTATATGCGTTCCGGTAGACATTGAGACACCAGTAACCCATATATATCTTCATAAAACTAAGCCTTTGTTAAATTTTTGTTTTGCATATTTGAAGAAGCTGAGGAGTAGCTCCAATGAAATTAGACTTCCTATCACTCCAGTAGCCAATAGCCTCAACCAAAGGGAAAATCTTAGTGTATCCAAACATAAAATTTTGGTCATTCGGGAAACGTTCAAGGATGATTTTACAAATTAACAACACCAATGAATTCCACAACCTCTTTGCTATATCTTTACCTTTCACTTCAATCTCTAATTTCTACACTAAGTTGTGGGCAACAATAGTGATAGTTGCAGTTCCAAAAGATCAGACTCCGGATGGTGGATTTAATATGTGTTCCTTCAATATCTACTGAACTTCAATATTGTCATCCCTCTGACTATCCCCTATGTTGAAGCTAATCAGTTTTGAAGCATCTGCTTTGAAATCAATGAAGTCCATTCCTTTCAAATAGGCTGATTTTATCCGGTTTTATTGAACATGTTTCTTCCAACTAGCTTGTGGGATGGTTGCCTATATAGAGGCAAAGGGGAGTTATCAAAAACCATATTTGGTCCGAATTTTTGGAACCAAAGACCGATAATTATAGAGTCTTGGGACTCAGTCTTTACCACTTAGAAAAGACCTCAATGCCTACACCTACAGTTTTTGATTATTTTCGCATACCTAAGTTCAATAATAATGGACTAAATTGGTCAATCATCCAAATTCTGATGGCTACTGCAGAATAAGCTCATCTACACGAAGCCAGATATCCCACTACATAACCTTAGTTGCAATTTTGGTCCTGTAAGTATGATGGGGTGGCATATTTAACCCTATAAGTATCATGTGTGGCAATTTTGGTCCTGAAAGTATAAAGGGGTGGCATACTAGTCCGGTAAGTATCCTATGTATTTAATTTTGGTCCCTAAGTTTTGATTGTTGTACAATCTGGTCCCATAAGTTCTAATTTTGTGGAATTTTGGTCCTGAGATGTTAGAATATTGAGGTACCCTTCGTGACCAAAATTACACCAAATTGGACCAAAATTGCACAAAAATAAAAACTTACGGGACTGAAATTGCTACATAGAATACTTACATTGACCAAATATGACAACCCTGTAAATTCACAAGACCAAAATTGCGCAAAAATAAAGCTTATGACACCAAAATTACTACATGGGATACCTGCACCAAATTCCCAAGACCCTTACAAAACCAAAATCGCAATTAAACCCACTACATAATAAGAAGAAGCTAAAAGGGGTAGAAAAATACTCAGTGTTCATCCATCAAATACTCATCCCGACAAATTACTGGAGGAGAAAACAGGCAAATTTTGAATTCCCAGCAACTATTAAACCCACATTCTCTACAAACTACTGCTAGAAATAAGTTAAAAATGTTGATTAGGGAAGGAAATCTCATAATCTAAAAGTATTTCCACCAGCATTTCTTAAAGCGATTGATTCTTCACCTGACGAAGATGAAGCAGCTTTTGGTGAGAGGAGGTTGTGATGTCCACCATTCCTCTTGATGCACACTCGATGAGAAGGAAATGCGGATAAATTGGCGATAAATTGGTTGCTGTAATTGAGCAGTGATAGTGGCTTGTTTGGGGAGTTCGCAAGAAAGCAGATTCTGGGGTTTACAACAGAGGGTTTGCTTTTGGAGAGTGACGAATGAGGAACAAGTGTGGATATTGCTAATGTTGGAGCCATTTTCCGAAGGAATTCTCAAATCCCAATTGCATTGAAAAATATACGCAACAAGATTGTAGGCTTGTAGCACTGCGATAATTTTTATGTAAAACTTTAAGTCGGGGTACCGAACTCTTTTCCATTTTTATTAAAACGATATTTCAAAAAAACATTTCAAAATGATACACTTTTATTAACGAAACTCAACTAAACTTTCAAAATAATACGGAGCCTGGTCATTTTTTTTAGTTATGTTGATTTATGGATTTTCTTTGCATTAAATGCATTATTATGATTTTATATATATATTTTCTAGCTATTCTACATTTTTTTAATAACAACCACATGAATATTTAAAAATAACACTTGAACTTAAAGTTACTTAGGTCAATTTTTAAGGTTCAAAAATTTAGTAAATTATTACTTTAGTCCTATCTAAAAGATTCGAAAGAAATTCAATTAAAAATTAGAAACCTAACCTTATTAATTAATATGATAATTATTTATCATTGTAATATTCAAGAGTTAAATTTAAAAAATATTAAAATAAATAAGTCAAAATTTGAATTTAGAAACTTTCTTCAATTGTTCATAAAAATTAGTTATTCTTTTAATGAATAAAAAAACTATAGAAGATACTTTAAAAAAGAAATCTTAAAATTTTATTTTTGAGACAACCTTCATTATAATGTTGATGAAGTTTTTAAAACTTGAATAAAACAATTAGTCTTTAAAATGAATGTTTCGAAAATAAAATTAACTTAGTTTCCGAAATGCAAAATTTCCTAGAAATAAGTAAAAGAACAAAATTATAGGTTCAAATATATTTACTATACCAAGAACACAAAAACTATAATTTAAAATGTGTAATTATGAAAGAAAAACTATTAGACTAGAATTTAAATCATTTGACAAGAATAAATACGTACACTACAAAAAAAGTTGAAAATAATGGCGGAATATTTAGTGACGAATACAATTTCCATCACTAAATGTTAATTTTAGCGATAATGCACAAAATATTCGTCACCAATTTGTAAAAAGTAATAAAATCTAATAAAAGTTTTAAAGTTTCGTCCCTAATATTAGTAATTTTTATTTTTAGAGCAAACTATAGATACAAATTAGAGATTTTGGTGTTTCTTAGATGTGGATTTGAAGTTTGAAGTGTTGTTTCAATGATGAAATGATGGCGGCTGCCCAGGCTTGCTAATTTTATATATTTTAAGAATTTATGGTGTTATGGTTATGGTTAATGATGCAGAAACATTTACAAGCAGCTAGAGAATTTTAGTTTGGTTAAGTTCGACATGTTGTATGCCATGCTATGCATGTTTTAATCTTCTTAGCACGCATTTTCTCATTTTACTCATTTGTTTATTTTTATTATGTGTTCTTGTGCCAGGATACAGACTCGGCGGTCGGACTGTGAAAATACAGGGACCCTAAATTTAAAAAATGGGCCCTTATATCGCCAATTTTTTTGTCTTTAGAATATTGCTATAAATCAAGGGCGGAAATCACGTTGCTCAGGTCATAAATCACGTTGCTAACTAAATCAATTCAATGAAAGGGCAAAATTAAACAAAAGCTAAAAGAACTAAGCAAAATAAAAAGTATTAACACAATGAAAAAATTAAAACTATTGACTCAAAATTTGTAAAAAGTATTTTTCTAAAAATTGTCATTATTTATAAGGATTTTAGGAAACTATTGTGAAGGATGTAATGTTCATTATCAACTAAAATTGTCAGTATGAGTTAGAGTTTATATGTAGCTCACGTTCGAGTGAATTATTTATCCTTTTTTCACAAATTTAGGCTTCATGTTGAATTTCGTCTTTTTTTTGGTGTTGTGTGTGTGAAGAGTATGATTTATATACTTAACAATTGGGCCCCCCCAAAACCTTAAGATTTGATTGTGTATTAAATTTAAGGGGTGATTGTAATATTTTCATAAATGTAGGGGAGATTTTGAAATGTTGTTTGCATATGAACGAGGAAAATATAAGACGCCATCAAACTTAAAAGAATTTTTTTTTATAATTTTCAAAAATCTCTTATTTTTTTTTCTTTGTAATTAGCCCAAACCTTAGGGACTTTTTTGTAATTACCTCTTAAACATAAAAATGGGCCCCTAAAATTTTGGGGCCCTAGGCACAAGCTTGTTGTGCCTACCTAAGTACGGGCATGGCAATAATGAATATGAAGTTGAAGTTGGTGGGCCTATAAATGAGATCCCATCTTCTGGTTTGTTTCAGCTAGGCCAAGAACAAGCAAATTGGTCCAGTTTCCAATTTCAAAAGGCAATTTGTCCTTCGAGATTGTGCATGATGATGTGCTTGTATATGACATGTATATAACCATAATTGTTAATTTTATTTTTTAAATGTTTAATATATGGTCGATATACCTAATGTATGATATGGACTATTTATTTTGATTTTTGGATGATAATATTTGTGCTTTTTTTATGCAGATGGGAGAATGGAAATTTAGAGGAACTGGAGGCATTAGCTCAATTAATTTGATAGCAAGGTTGAGACTGAATTCTAACCATAGTCTCTTGAACTTTCTGCTTTGTAGTATGGAAACTAGGGCAAAAAAGTTTTTTTCGTCCTCTAAGTGGACCGACTCAGAGAATTGGTCCCCAATTATCTTGATTTTGACATTTAGACCTTTATCTCTCCACTTTTCGGACGTTTGGTCATGTGACCAACAACAACATAAATGTTACCTATTGTTCTGATGTTGAATTTAAAAACAAAAAACTTATTATTTAGTTCATTTTTTTGTTAACTAGGCATCATATGTGGCATTATAATTGTAGAGGGTGAGAATTAAGGAAAATAAGTATTTAAAATTATATTTAAATATAAAAATTATTTAATGTATAAATAAAACAAAACAATTTAAAATTTTAATAATTTGATAATTTAAAAAAAAACTTAATTATTTATAAAAGTTGAAAAATAATGTTAAAAAATATATTTTTAACTAAACGTAACTTGAATTATTTATAGAAAAAGCTAGTTAATATAAATATTAAATTTTTAAATAACTTTAATTTTCAAAAATTATATTTTACTTATAATCAATTTCAATAACGTCAATATAATATTATATTTAAAATTTAAACATTCAAAAAATAAATAAATTAAAAATAATATAAATATATAAATAAAAAATTGAAAAAACTATATTTTGAAAAAAATAATAATTATATTTTCGAAAAAATAATATATTTTTATAGAATAATTTGGTATTATTTTTAAATCATAACAAATTATTTTTCAAAAAAATAACTTATATTTTTTTCGAAAATATAGTTATTTTTTTCAAACTAATTTTTTTCCCAAATTTTTATTTATCTTTTTAGATTATTTTTAATTTATTTAGTTTTTGAATGTTTAAATTTTAAATATAATATTGAAATTGATTAAAATTAAAATAGAAATTTTGAAAATTAAAGATATTTAATATTTATGATAAATAGCTTTTCTATAAACAATTTATTATTTTCGAAAATAATTTAAGCTACATTTAGTATAAAAGAGGGAAAAAAACACAAGTTTCCCTCCATTTTGCAACAAACAACAAGTTTTCCCTCCAAAAAAGTCCAACCAAATACATGTCAGCATTTATTGTTTGATAATGAGAATGAAGGGGCTCCACTTTGTTGGAGCCCCTTCATTCTCAGCCGCCCATTGTCCCCCATTTTTACTGATTCTTGCTTTGGTCACCACACCTTATTCTTTGATCTTTGATTACTGAATACATGTTGACTAAATAGATTCTTCTTTCTTTGTTTTTTCTCTAGCATTAGACGTGTGCTTCTGGTTTTTTTTTCTTTTTAATATGTTATATATTATATAATTTCTCTGTGATCAGATCTGAGTTTATTGGTTTAATTTGTGGTCTTTGGTAACTCCCTCTCAGTATGGACCAAGAGATTGCAGAAAGAACTAAGCGGTTTGCGCTTACCTCTGGTGAAAAGGAAGAAATAGCTCTTGAGGAACAGGATGTTTTCAGAAGTAAAGCAGAGTGTACCAGAAGCCTTATCGGAAAAATTTTCGGAACTAGAAAGGTCAACTTCACAGGATTGCGTAACACCATGTCTAGTATTTGGCATACTAAAGAAACTTTTACAGTAAGAGAAATCGGTATGAACCTATTTCAGTTCGTCTTCTACTCCCAGGAAGATAAACTTAAGGTTTTGAAAGGGAAAACATGGACATTTGACAATCAATATCTGATTCTTCGGGAATGGTCGGATGATGCTCTAGATAAAATTGGCACTATGAACTTAGTTGAGATGTGGATTCAGATTTGGAATGTTCCCTACCACTGGCTTTCAGTGGAGACAGGTAGGAAAATTGGCAGCAAATTCTTGAGTATTTCAGACATCTTTATCCCAGATACGGGTAATATAAAAGGTAGACACATTAAGATTTTGGCCGAAGTGAATCTTGAAAAGTCCTTGCTCCGAGGAACAACTATCAAATTGGGAAACGAAGCATATTGGATTGACTTTAGATATGAAAACCTGCAAAGTTTTTGTTTCTACTGTGGATTAGTTGGTCATGGGGAGAAAGGGTGTCGTGCGCGACAAAAAGATATTAGAACAAACGAACTAAGAGAGGGCCAATTCGGGGAATGGCTAAGAGCAAGGGATTATAACTTTGGGAGACTAATGAGCAGAGCTACTAGGACCCAAAGTCACAAAGCTCTGAAAGAGCAAGTGAGTTCCAATAGCCAGAAATTGAATGAGGTTAATGACAGTGAGCTGAAGGAAGGAGAATTGGGGAAAAAACATTTAGGAGAGGATTTGCAAGATCGGGAGGCTTGTATTGAACCCCAAGAGGAGCTGGAAAATGAAAACAGAGAAATGAATATTTGTGAAAATTCCTTGAGGGATAGTGAGTGCATAACTAATCCTAAAGTGAATAAGGATGAAGGTCCACCTAAAACAGAGATGGGAAAAGAAAACATCTTGAGATGGGTAGACTCAAATCTGGTGAATGTCAATATTCAAATGGAAAGCAAAAGAATCCCCCTGAATGAAATACCTCAGAACACTATGGGAAATGTCAAGAATATGGGTAAAGGGAGTAAACAAATCAGAAGAGTTGGTAATAAGAGGGGAAAAAAGAAAATCGAAGTTGTGCCTATGGATATAATAAATGTGACTGAAAGCACTAAGAATGGCCAGAAACGAGGTATTGAGGATCGACAAGAAGTGGAAAATGTTTCTGGAGAGAATAAGAAAGGAAAATATGAGGCACAAGAAAAAAACAATAATATGAATTTGGATGGGGTGGAGGTGGCTAGCCTTAAATGGGCCCACCCCCCATAAATGAAGGTTTGTGTATGGAATTATAGAGGATTGGGAGGACCCTCTATAGTTCTCGAATTGAAGGAGGCTATGAAGCTTCACCTCCAAAATGTTGTGTTCTTGTGTTAAAAAAAAAAAAAGTTTTTGTCAATAAACATCTCAACTCAGGCCTGGAAACTTGCCTTGAGGCATTTTGTGGGACTGCATGGAATGAGGAGAAGACAGCATTGGCGGGCTGGATTCTTGATAATGGGGTTGGTTTGTGAAAGTTTGGGCAAGCTCTAGGGATTGTAATTACAATCCAGTGGATGTTTCCTAACTTGGAATCAGACAATCCTTTTGGTTGCATTTGGACAAGGAATAAAGAGGGTCAGAATTATATTGATGATGAGGATATGGCTACTCAATGGCTGAGCTGCTGGATAGGTGTGATTCAACCATAACCGAAGATATCTACATATTCTTCTACCTCTTTGAGTCTTGTTGGTTTTCTGGTTTTGATCATAAGAGCAAAGGTCTTGTAATAGACTAGTTCTTATGGATTTCAATTGTGATTGTGACTTGAATTGGTTTAGTCAATTCCCCACTTGGTTGTAATGTTGCCAAGATGGACCTTAGCCAGTGGGCTATGAATCTTGTAGTTTGTAACCCGGTTGCGGGATGAGTTTCCTTTTGAGTAATAATAATAATCTATCGTTTGAAAAAAAAAATACATGTCAGCATTTATTAATAATAAAAACGTTTTTTTTTGTTAAAAAATGCCAACTCAAAGATTCCCGTTATTGTTCTGGCTATAGCATTCACTGAGACCAAATGTCCGAAAAGTGGAGAGATAAAGGTCTAAATGTCAAAATCAAGTTAATTGGAGACCAATTCTCCTAGTCGGTCTACTTAGAGGACGAAAAAAACATTTTTGCCGGGAAACTAGTCAAACTAATGAGATATGGGCTATACTTCTTGTGGCAGGAAATTAAAACAAATCAAACTTTAATTTTTGATTGAACTGGGGGCTTGATTTTGATAGTTTAGATGTTCTGGTTATTTGTTAAATGCCGGTACATTTGGTAAAATAGAAGGCACATGACTATGTTTACTTTTAGTACTACTTTTTACTTGAGCTTGTTTTTATAGTTTATGCTTTATGTGTGACAATCAAAAATAGGATGAATGGTGATTTTTTTTCTTTCTTTTTTTTTTTTTTTTGTGAAAAACACGTGTTATGATACAATGTGTGAAATATAGAGGTTTGTGATCTAAAAAAATAAAAACAAAATTGCAAATTTGCAAAATTGAAGCTGTATATTTTAGTGACGATACAAGTAGTTTGTCACTAAAATATACACTTTGTATTTTAGTGATGTAGTTGTCATCTTTTGCCACAAAGTTATTTTATTCCCTTTATTATCATTATTAAAGTTTAGTGACGACTTTTCATACTCGTCACTAAGCATTAATTTTAGCGACATTTTTTTTCGATATAACTTTCGTCACTAAAATTAATTTGTGACGGTTTTATAACCACGAACATGGGCGACGAACTTTTTTCGTCGCTAACATACTTTAGTGTCGAATTTTTTAAGTTTAGCGTGAAAAAATTTATCGCTAAAAAACAATATTCCTGTAGTGACGTACATTATGTATTATAATTTTTCCATGTAGAAAACTATGTTCGAAACTAACTCCTTTTGTATCTCTAGATGTATGTGTATTGTACCATAAATCATGGTACTCGTTTGAATTTGTCTTTTATTTTATTATTAAAACTATGCATTATTATTTCATGTTTTTTGAATTATTTAACCAAAAAAGTATACCATGAGAAATTAATGAAATTAAAAATTGAATCTAAACTATGATGTGAGAGATTAATGGGTACATCCATATATATCATTTACCCCACAGTATATGCTTTCTCAGTTTTTGTTGCCGTTTAGGATAGACTTTTTCTTTTTTTTTTTTTGACACCCCGTTTAGGATAGTTTTTGCACTAGTTCTATGTTAATTTTTACGATACATGACACTTTTACTTGTTTTCATTTTAAATATTACTTGTAGGGATCAGGGACATATCCAAAAAGATTTTAGAATAGGGCACACAATAAAATAAATATAAGGGAAAATTAAAAAAAAAATGAGGTTCGGGCTAATTAAAAAAAATCCATAAGTTTTAGAAGATTGTAAAAAAGTACAAAAAAAACTCATTGATGTTTGATTATATCTTGTATTTTCCTCCTTCATAAGCTAAAAATATTTCAAAAAACTCCATGATATTTATAAAAAATATTTACAATTATACCTTTTAATTTAAGGCATAATCAAACCTGACTTTTTTTTTTGGAATTTTGAAATATCTCTGATTTTTTTATAATTAGTCTAAACTTTAGGGGGCTTTCTGTAATTATCCATAGATATAATTAAAAGTACATCAAAAAAATATGTTATAACAATCTAGCAATTACAAAGAGATATCATTAGAGGGGGCAGACTTCCATTTTTATTCCTAACTAATATATAATTTATAAATAAATAATTTGTAGTATTAAGAACAAAAAAGGTTGTGGAGGCACGTGCCCCACAAGTGGTAATCCGTGTCCGTGTGTGAAAGGGATGACAATGGGTCGGACAATGGCGAAAATAGGGGGCAACATTTTAATAATTAATTTCATTGTAGTTACTTTTAATAGGCAAGAACATCGAAACATTTTTCTATTATTATAGTTATTTTCTTCAATATCGTTTTTGTTGCGAGAGAACGGATCCAATATCTCATCGACTTGGTTCTTTTTCTTCTTGATATCGATTTTTTTGTTTGATGCTATCAATAACTGTCCTTTTCATTGATCTTTTTATTTTATTTTTCTTTTTCACTATTATTTTCATTTCTATTCAAATTAGAAGTAATTTGTTCGAATCAACTTGTGAAAACCACACATCACATATTCTCTTTCACCCTTTATGCCAACTTTGGGATTGAATATTGCTGTCATGGCCAAATAAATTTGAGCTTATTACAAAAACACCCTAATTTTTCGTATTTCGAAATTCCTTTTTTATTTATTAGTTTTTATTGGCTAGCTTCCAAACATCTTCTTTCAACAAATCTGCACATATCCACACATTCATTTTGAGCGTGTAGGGACTTATCAAATTGAAACGGAACGATGGCCAACAGGCCAACCACTTATATACATGGCAGCCCTAACACATTGCATATTGGATTTATAAGTTACAATAGATATGGAAAAGTGAGGTATATATTCTCAAAAAAAAAAAAAAAAAAAAAAAAAAAAAAAAGAGTGAGGTATAAGAATGATAATAAAATGACTAATGATGAAATTATTTATATAAATGTACATAATCCATTTCATAATATTGAATCAAGTACATAACTCACGGTCTTGATAGAATAGACTGCAAACCACATCAACTAGATAAACCGTACTAGACAAATCATGTGCAATAGGATTGACCTAGTGGTGCAGAGGATGGGGATTCGAACTTGAAAAAAAAAGTAGTCAGAAAAAAAATAGAAATATGTTGACGTGCGTTTTGGTCAACAAGTAGAAATATGTAAAAGATTTAACACGTGGAAATGAAAACGTGCGTAACGTATATTTATTTCTGGCTAATTATGCCTTTTTTGTATTTTTGCCGAGTTTTAATATTGGGGTCGGTCTTTTTTATAATTTGTTACTATCTCTGCCTCCCCTTTCTTTTCTCCTTTTCGGACTTTTTATACCCCTTTTGAGTAAGTGGGTTTACAATAGTCATCTTTGCACTAACTATTCATTAATTAATAAAATAGCTAAAAAACGACACATGTCCCTCTATAGTTGTGCATGTCGCCAAAACTTGCCACTTGTCGACTTCTCTTCATAATTCTCGACATGTGGCGATTCCCGATACCAATAAAGTGTCAAGCATGGGCATGTGTTTATTTTTCTGAAGGCGCCGCGCGTGCGTTTCATTTCGAAACTTGGGCTCGGGGCTCGGGGCTCGATAGCCGTGTTGCGGTTGGGCTCGTGAGTTGGGCTCGATGAGCGGCGAGCTAATTCGTGACGTGTTGTCGTACATCTTTGTTTGACGTCACCCGTAGGTCACCTATTCGAATATGTGTCGATCGATGACGTGGATTAATTTCTCACAAATGGCTCGGGTATCATCAAAGGCCCCCAAGTTTGATTCCCGAGAGAATCTCTGAGATCGGAGTTAAACTTTAATGCTAATGATGAACATTTAATGGGAAAACGGATTTCTCCAAGGTTTTAGTTCTTTCCTGCACTCGTCGTAGCAATTAATGCTTGAAACTAGGCGCATTAATTGGGTTGCCATAATGACAAACACGTGGCATCTTGTGTTTGGACCAATCTTCTTGAACCGGTAGGTACGCTACGGCGGGCGTGGGACGCGACATTTTTCGACATGTTTGACGGTTTTGAGTTTTTTAAAAGCGCGTCTTTTTCGAATAATTGTCGTGTTGTCGAGGAACCCTATCTATAAATACTCGCGTTCCCTTCATCATTCATTTTCGCAACCATTGACCTTTGAGTTAAAGCAACTAGAACCGAAGCGAGAAGTTTGAGTCGGCTTTCCAAGTTCGAGACTTCAAACTTAGGTATTTTTTCAAAATACTCTCCCTTTACCTATAAATGTCTTCTTTTGAGGATAGTAGAGTCGTAGTTATAGTGTTGAGGTTGAAATCGAAGACCCTCCCTCTGAACCTTCTCTTTTTTCTCACCAAAGACGCCATCACCGCCTCATAGTCCGAGCGTTATTCGATATCTTCTCCTGGATTCTCCACGGCGGAACGTCTTTGGGCGGACTCATACTATTTTCAATCCGACACCAATGGCCGTCTTTAGGAGGAACGGTATCAACCCGACCGCACAAGCAAGTTCCGATTTAAGACTTCATAAGCGTTGATTCTAGACAAGCGATTACCGGCAAAGAAGAAGAAGACATGGACCCATCGGGCGGGAGCGTGACAACGTGAGCGAGTAGATGAACCATCCGGCGATTCGAGGCGGAGAGGCCGCTAGGGCCCATAAAGCCACCGTAATGGCGGCGGCCGACCCGGAGGAGGCCCTGCGTCTCCGTGTCGAGCCTCGGTGGACGCCGAGTGATATAAACGATATCCGAGCATCCGATGCTCCGAGAGATGGGAGAGCTCCGGTAGAAGGTATCGTATTCCAAGTGGTATCCATTTAAAGGTACCGGATGGCATCGGGTCCCCATATCCGCCCGTGGGTTGCGTGGGTATACATACCGCCAAATTCTATTCGATCGCGGTTTCGCTGCCGGTTTTTCTCTCACGCGGTGGCTTTGCAAGTGGGGTATACATCCAACCCAAGTGCATCCCATTACGTGGGGTAGGATTATTGGCCTCGTGGTGATGTTCCACCTGAGAGAAGTACCCTCGCCCTAAGTTCAAAGAGATGAATGAACTCTTCGTCTGGCGAGCGACTCCTTCATCAAAAGTCGTCCCGTCCCGGATGGTATTATGTACAAACCCATTGGGGTATCCTGATAGTTTAGTGGAAGGTCTTCCTTCATCGTTGAAGAAGGATCGGAAAGAAAAATGGCTCAGGGTGAGCGGCGAGTGGCAATCTCGCGTGGAGAACGAAGGAAGGAAGACTCGTCCCTTATCCTCCTTCGATTTTGTTTTTGGTTATAGTAAGTCTTGTCTTTTCCTTTCTCTGCTTTTGCTTGTTCTTTTCTTTTTTTGTGACTGACTTGTGTCTTTTCACCTTTGTAGAGAACCGGGCATCAAAGGGGCTCTGTCTCCCACTTTTATTCGAAGGTGGAGAACATCCAGGCCCGGGAATCATGGACAAAGCGGATTGAGAGGTTGGCCACTGAGGCCAACTTGGCCGCACTGGTTTTTGAGGCCTGCTCTACCCGCCGACCCCGGCCGAGGGTGGCTCGAGACGAGGCGGCGCCGAGCGGGATGTGGAGGTCGAGAGAGGGCCTCAGCGGAGAATCCTCTCGTTAATGAAAAAGACGGCCCCATTCTCCGGGGGGCGGCGAGAATCGAGCGAGCCGCGCCGCCTCCCGTGACTAGTCCCGTGGCGAGATCATCCGCGCCCGTAGGCGACATGACCACTCTGAGTTTCCCGAGGCCCATGAGTCGATTGCCGCTTCGAGGTAAACACCGTATTTTTACATTTCCTTTTGAATTGTCTTTTTGTTTTCTTTTGATCTTTCTTCTAATTGGTGGTCGCTTTATGCGGGCGTGGGTTGGATTTCGTGCACGTCTTCGCAGTGTGAGAACACGGCCACGGCGAACTCGGGTGGCCCGATCAACCTCGCGGATGTGGAGCGGCTCGGAGAGAAGATATCCGGCCGGAAACGTCCTGGCGATGGAGTGCCGAGAGGCGTGCGACCTCCTCTTCAAAGGAGAAGAGGAGGGATTGTGATGGAGGAGCCTCGACGACCGAAAGGATTGGTCGGCGGCGCGCCGAACATCCCGAATGTACCCAGAAAAGGAAGGTCCGCGAACTTTCTCGGATGACCTCGGCGAGGAAGGTCATTTCATTCCTCCAAACCAAGCAAGAGATGAATATTGCGAGGAATGGTTGGACTACGCCCTCGGTGGTTTGTGGAATTCGTTCGATGTGCCACGCCGACAGGAGGAGCAATCAAGGGTCTTACCGGAGGCGGTCGGGCCGCAATGATCGCCCCGGCTCGTGCCTGGACAAAGGCATCGAGCAATTCTCGCTCCGGAGATCAAGCCGAAGAAGAAGCAGTTGATGCCATGGCCATGTGCGGGGCGGATGATTGAGCTCTTATGGCATGCGGTTGGGGGACTCGCGAGCTAGAGAAAAAATATGCCGACTGGAAAGAGACACGACGGATCTGCGGGGCTTTATGCTACCCTTCAAGGGTACAAGAATCTTTTAAGACTCAGCGGATGAGGCCACGCTCGGGCCAATTTTGAGAGAGATCGCTGCGAGGCGAGGCAGAGCGAGATCGGGCCCAAAAGGCAAGAAGAGCTCGGGGTTAAGGTCGCCGAACGAACGTCTTGCCACTTGCCGAGCGAAGGAAATGGAGAGGCGTCTAGCCGATGTCTGTGAGGAGGTCAAGAAATCGCTTCGTCGGCAAGAACCGAGGAAGTTCGTAGAGAGGCCATTAAAGCTTACAAAGACTCAGGAGTATGCATTCATGTTAACTCAGTGGCCATGCGACCACCTCCAAGAAATTCTTGATTTACTTAAGGCGGGCGTCTTGTTGCTCGACTTGAGGAGATTTGGCCCTCCTGGAGGCTGATATCAATACCCTCCGGCCGACTTTTGCGAGAGGCCCCTAATGCGCAGGCTCTCTTCCTCCGGATGTGGAAGAAGTCGCTTCTAGCGGTGCTTGTCGAAATTCAGCCCCTACTCGATCTTGATGCTTTTATATGTACTCCCCTAGGTAGGTAATTTGGCTTCACGTGCCTCGAGATGTAATGGGCTCCGCCTCCCTATGTAATTATTTTTGAAGTAGAAATGAATTGTTATTTTCCTTTCCGTGTATGTGTTTCAAGCTTTTTGTGGATGCTCGGCTCTTTCCTTTTTGTAAGATTGTTGCTGTTTTTTTTCCTCTTATTTTCCCAAGTACGGGGCTCGGTTTTGTCTTGAATAAGGGGATCTGCTCGCCTTAATCGATTCTTGTATCCAGGGATATAAACCTGTCCTTGATTTTGTTTTTGAAATTTCGTTTATGAACCGAGTCTTTATTGCGCTTTGGCGCATAATCAAATCCTTATTTTGTGCTTGGTACATGGCCAAGTTTTCACTTTATGCTTGGTGCGTAACCAAGTCTTGATTTGGTGCTCGATTGCATAACCAAGTCTTTATGTTGTGCTCGTGCGTAACGAATCGAATCTTGATTTTGTGCTCGATGCGTAACCAAGTCTTCACTTTATGCTCGGTGCGTAACCAAGTCTTGATCTCATTGCTTGGTGCATAACCAAGTCTTGATATTGTGCTCGGTGCGGCGTAACCGAGTCTTTATTTTGTGCTCGGTGCGTAACCGAGTCTTTATTTTGTGCTCTGCGTGCAGAATCGAGTCTTTATTTTGTGCTTAACGTGCGAATCGAGTCTTTAGCGTGGTGAGTAAAAACTTCGTTTTTTTTTAGAGAGCTCACGAAATACCGGATGAAAGGATAACTCTTTGGAATCCTATTTGGATCATAGATCGACCCCAACTCTTCACTTTATTGATAATACCGCTTCAAGTATGCTACATTCCATGGATGCATAAATTTTTCTCCACTCAAATATTCTAACTGGTATGCCCCACCGATAAGGCGTGGTTGATCCGAAACGGGCCCTCCTGGTTGGCTTCAATGGGCTCGGTTGAATGCCCGTTATCTTTTTCAATACAAGATCGCCGACCAAATCTCCTTTCCTTTACTTTCGAATTGTAGTACCTTTCACTCCTTTGTTTATACACCGCATTTTTCATCTCGAAGATCGCACCTTTTTCTTCGAAAGTCAGTCTAGTTCGGCTCGGAGCGCGCCTCATCATTCACTTCTTCTTCAAAATTTGCACTGCGAAGGTAGGGGCTCCAATCTCGGCGGGAATCACCGCCTCGGCTCCATAAGCTAAAGAAAAGGTGTTTCTCCATGGCTGCCGTTTCGATGTGTCGCTCGTATGACCATAGTACGCTGGGTAGTTCCTCCGCCAATTGCCTTTACTCCTCCAATCTCGCCTTCGGGGTATACTTGAGTATTTTATTAACGGTCTCAACTTGTCCGTTCGATTTGGGGGTGGTATGGAGTTGAGAAATGGTTTTTATGCGGAAACCTTCACAAAAATTTGAACCTTCGGTTGTCGAACTGTTTCCCATTATGCAGTAACAATCGAATGTGGTATCCCAAATCTACAGATGATAGATTTCCATACAAAGCTCACAACCTTTTCTTCATCTATTTTTGCGGAGGCTCCGCCCGACCCATTTTGTGAAATAATCCACCGCCACAATGGCATACTGACGCCCCCTTTGCCAATGGGTAATGGTCCGATGAGTCCATTCCCCATTTGGCAAACGGCCATGGGCTAAATACTTTCAAGTAAGTCGTTCAGGATGATATCGACTGTGGTGCAAATCTCGCACCTCTCACATCTTTTGACGAGTTGGTTGCATCCTTTCTCGGGGATGGCCATAGTATCCTTGCCGTATTAATTTATAGGCCAACGTTTGGCCCCAGCGTGGTTGCCGCATATTCCTCATGAACCTCTCGAAGTGCATAATGCGATCTATCTCGGAAAGGCAACGTAGAAGTGGGATGGAGTACCCTCGTTTGTAGAGGATGCCGTCTACTAGTGTAAACCAAGCCGCTTGAGTTCGTAGTGTTACGGCCTCGGCTTTGTTTTTCGGGTTGAACTCCTTTCTCTAAATATTGGATGATTTGGGTCATCCAAGTCCGCTCGACGGTTTCGATTGTATATATTTTCTTTGCACCAAGTGGCCAGAGCGGCGATTTGTGTGACAAAGACATCCGTGATGACATCCGTCCCCTGGATCGAGCCGAGCCGCAGCTAAGGCATCTGCTTGCATGTTCTCGGCTCGGGGCACATGTAAGATTTTTGTCTTAAAGTGTGATAATCTTTTCTTGACCAAATCGAAATATTGTGCAATTTTTGTTCTTTAAACCCGTACTCGCCGTTGATTTGATGAACGACCAACCGAGAGTCATGAACCAATAGTTGTTTTAGGCCCATAGAAGGCCGCCATATCTAAGCTTTGCTAGGAGCGCCTCATATTCGGCTTCGTTGTTCGTTGCGGGGAACTCAAATCGCATTTACGGCAAAGAGCATTTTTCATTTGGATCGATTATCACGATTCCGCCGCTCGGCTTCGCAGCGGAAGAGCGTCGACAAATAATTTCCATTCTTGGTCTTCCTTGACCTCCAATTGTATGGAAGACGTGAATTCGCACAAAATCGGCTAAAGCCTGTCCTTTTATTGCGATGACGTGGTTCGTATATAATGTCAAATTGGCTAAGTTCGACAACCCACTTAATCATCCGACCCAGGAAGTATCGGTCGGTGTAACACTTGTTTCAACGGATAGTTCGTCAATACTATAATCTTGTGTTCTAAGAAATATGGATTTTTTTTCAGCGCCGCGTATAATTAATGAATAAGCCACTTTTCCATTGGTGGGTCCGGGCTCGGCATCATGTAACGCTTTGGTGGTGTAATAAATTGGATGTTGAATAGAGCCATCTAGCACTTTGATTAACACCGAGTGATGGCGTATTCGGATACCGCCAAGTACAAATACAAGTCCTCCCCTCAGGTCGGTTTTTGTAATATAGGGATTGAAGATAGATGTTGTTTGAGGGATTCAAAGGCAACTGTGTGCTTGCTCGGTCCACTCGAAATTTTTGCTTTTCTTTATAATTTCAAAGAAAGGTTTGCACTTGTCTGTGGACCGAGAAACAAATCGGTTAAGGCGGCCAATCGGCTGTTAGACTTTGTACCTTTTTTACCGAGTTTGGGGATTCTAGGTCGGTGATGGCTTTTATTTTGTCAGGTTAGCTTCGATTCCCCTTTGGTGACCATATACCCCAAAAATTTACCCGAACCGACCCCAAATGTGCACTTTCTCGGGTTTAACATCATCTTGTACTCTCTCAAAACAAAGAAACATTTTATTAAGATCGTTTAGATGATCGGACATGTCTGATGATTTTACTAGCATGTCATCTACATAGACTTCCATAGTGTGACCTATCATTTTTCTCAAACATCTTATTTACTAACCTTTGATAGGTCGCACATTCTTCTTCAATCCGAAAGGCATCATCTTGTAACAGTGAATTCCCCGAGCGAGAAAAAATGAGGTATTTTCTTCATCTTCCGTGCATCCGTATTTGGTTGTAACCCGAGTATGCATCCATGAAGCTCATCGGCTCGTGTCTGCCGTGGCATCTACCATGTAATCGATATTTGGCAATGGATAAGCATCCTTAGGGCATGCTTTGTTGAGGTCGGTAAAATCCACGCATAGGCGCCACGGCCATTGCTTTTCTTTACCAAAAGCGAGGATTGGCAACCCATCGAGGATAGAGGCTTCCGGATGAACCGATTGTCTAGTAGTTCGTTAACCTCGATTTAAAGTCTTTTTGTCTATCGGGGCCGAGTTGCGCCTTTTCGGATGACCGGGCGAACGTTAGATCAATATTGAGCGGTGGCACGCATACTTGGGGTCAATTCCGGCATGTCTGCATGAGTCCATGCGAAGACGTCAAGATTATTTCCCAAAAAACTTCGACCAACTCGCCGATATGGTTACGGAAGATCATGACCAATACGTAGTTGGCGCCCCTCGCTTGGCCTACCGACATTGATTGTATCAACTGTTCTCTGGTTCCGCTCGTTTTCTTTTTCTTGCTTTGCCCTCCTTGATTTGCGGGGCAATTAAATCTTCGCCCGGCGGCTCGGTTTTTCGATTGCGGCTCGCTTTCTTCCATCATTGGCTCCTTCCCGGCCGACGACTTGGATTATCCTCCGAACGATGACCCCTTTCGCTCGGACTCCTCTTCGGGCAAGGGATTATCTCGTGTGATTCCAATTGGTTTGCCCTTGTTCGCGTTAATCTCCACGGTCGGAGTTTAAGAGAGCACTCTCGTGACTCCCTTTGATTCCTTTTATGTATGGCTTCGCCATCGGATGTTGGGAATTTTATACAAAAATGATATATTGAAACGGCCGCTTTTATATGATAAAGCAATGGCCTCCCAATGATGGCATTGTCTCGAATCGGCATTAATTATTTTGAATGTTGTCATGACCGGTCCGTTTATGCAAACCTTGTCCCATTTGGATGGGCAAATCAACTTCTCCGAGTGGGACTATCCTTCCTCCTCCAAACCCCGAAATGCTATCGTTACATGGACGGATATAACTATCATCCACGTTTAATCTTGAAATGCTCGAACATAAATGACGACGAATAGCTTCCGGTATCAATTAAAATTCGCGGAACCTAATACCCAAAATCGGTGGAGTGATGACCAGAGGGTCGAAATGAGGATGGACCACCTGGTCGGCATCCGCATCCGAACGCATGAAAGTGGCGGTGGGTTGGCCTTCCGATTTACCCACTCGAACTTGTCTTTCGGCATTGGTTGCTGTCTAACATCGGCTTTTCTTTTCTGTTGGAGCGTCTATCCTCCATTGTGTTGGTATTGATCCGACACTTGACATCATGAGGATTTCTCTCCCCCGTTTTTTTGGTGCGCGCGCGCAGAGAGGCTGGGTTGATTACGCGGCTCGGGTTGGCGCTGAGCCGATCTTGGTGGGGTGGTAGCTCATGAACGTATCTTTTAAGGCCGCCCTGCCGAACAACCCGCATAATTTCCCTAATTAGATCTCGGCACTCGTCGATGATCGTGACCTGTCGATTTGTGATAGGCGCAGAATCGACGCGAATCTAATTTTGATGGCTCAATTTTGGAGGGCGAGCGGAGGCAACAAATTCGAGACCACATACTTCACTCCATATGGCCGACGGAGTGTGGGTCAAAAATCTTTCCTTAAGCGCGGCGACTTCGGCTCTTGCCTCTTGGCGAGCTCTAAATCCGGTGGTCGGGTTTTTCGAGAATGGCGGAAACCCGACCCCTACCAACCACATCGGTTCTTTCCTTCCGTCCTTTCTTACGTTCCCTTGCCGGTGCTGGGGCGGTTACTTGCCATGGCTTCTTCCGCACAAATATGGCGTTCCCGCGCGGATTAGAAATTCTTGATACGAGGTCGCCCCGATTCGTGGATAGAGTAATTGAACCAAGTCTCGGGGCTAGTCCGGCCATGGCATGATCAAAATGGCGTCATCGAGACACGGTTCCATCTCTCGAACTTGTTTATTAAACCGAGAAATATAACTCTTCGAGGGCTCGTCTTTCCCTTGTTTGATGTTTACGAGGGAGTCTTTAGGCGCGGCTCGGACTTTGGACGTTAAGAAATGTGTCGTAAAGGCGGAGGCTAGATCCCCCATGCTTGAATGGATCCTGCGGTAGGTCTAAAACCAACGGTGGGCTCGGTCGCCCAAAGTTAGGGGAAGGCCCCGCAAAGGATGGCATCGCTTGACCGTATAGTTCCATCCATGCTAAGTACTTGTGAACATGAGTGGTGGTCGGTTTCCCCATTATAGAGGCCGACCTGGGGGATTTTCAACTTTGGCGATAGGATCGCCAGATTCCAGGAGAAAATGGCGGCGAACAGTGGTGGCTCCATACTTGGGGCGGTCTTGAGCTGTTTCGCCATCCGGACCGCCTTCCAATTCGTTGACGCACGTGGCGGTGTATTTCTACATCCCGTTCTGCGCCATAAGCTAGGGCCTTGGACCTGATCGACCACTGAGTTGTTCCGCTCATCCGGAAACCTGGCCGGAACTTATCGATCGAGTAGGCGAAAGGATCAACTCCCGGTCGTCCGGCGAACACGAGTGGGCACGACGATGTCGTGTTTGCTCTGAAATGACTTCTATATACGACTTTGCTCCTCCTCATTTTCTCTTTGCACGCTGCATCAGCGACGGACATGTTGTTCATTACCCGAATCGGCTTCGGCTTCGTGGCGAGGAAATCGGGAATTTGAGGATTAATGTTAACATTTAGTTGTGGGTTGAGTGGGTTAGTATTTGCAAGGAGTGGAGGAGGTGCTTGAGAGTTCGTGGTGGCGAGTTTGCGATATAAGTTGGTTCATTTGTTGTACAAAGGTTGGGTTGGCGATTAACGAGCGAAAGGGAATAAAGCGATCTCCTGCCTTAGTTTGGAGCATATTGTGGCCATTCGTAGTTTGGCCAGGTTGGTTGTTCAAATGTTGCTCTTGATCAATCGGGCATTTCTCGCTTGACTCATTTTTTTCCCTTATCAAAAGGTTCGATGTCAAATTTTACCTGGTTTTTGTTTCACTTGCTTTTTGACAGAACTCGGATCGACCAATCACGGGCCCTCCTTCAGCGCCAATTTGTTGGCGTGCGTTTTGGTCAACAAGTAGAAATATGTAAAAAGATTTAACACGTGAAATGAAAACGTCGTAACGTATATTTATTTACGGCTAATTATGCCTTTTTGTATTTTGCCGAGGAATATTGGGGTCGGTCTTTTTTATAATTTGTTACTATCTGTCTCCCCTTTCTTTTCTCCTTTTCAGACTTTTTATACCCCTTTTGAGTAAGTGGGTTTACAATAGTCATCTTTGCACTAACTATTCATTAATTAATAAAATAGCTAAAAAACGACACATGTCCCTCTATAGTTGTGCATGTCAGCCAAAACTTGCCACTTGTCGACTTCTCTTCATAATTCTCTGACATGTGGCAGTTCCTGATACCAATAAAGTGTCAAGCATGGGCATGTGTTTATTTTTACGAAGCTGTCGCGCGTGCGTTTCATTTCGAAACTTGGGCTCGGGGCTCGGGGCTCGGTAGCCGTGTTGCGGTTGGGCTCGGTAGCGGGCGAGCCTAATTCGTGACGTGTTGTCGTACATCTTTGTTTGACGTCACCCGTAGGTCACCTATTCGAATATGTGTCAGACTGATGACGTGGATTAATTTCTCACAGCTCGGCTCAGGTATCATCAAAATACATAGACATATAGGAGGGTTAGAGTACCTATACACGCAATGGTGTTGCCATGACACCATGACAGAGTAGATCAATACATAAAAGTGGGGTGAGTCAGATAGAAAAAACAAGAAAAATCATATAAATCCTAACTAATTTTTTTTAAGAGGGGGTCGGGGCCCAGGTTGGCCCCCGTAGCTACGCCAATGTATACACGATCTCTTGAGTTATTCGGAGCTCGACTCGGTAAAAGCTCGTTCGAGTTCATTTAATGAGGCTCGTTAAAATAAATGAACCAAACTCAAACTTAAAGATATTCGGTTTGTTAGCTTTTGAACAGTCTCGTAGTAAGCTCGTGAGTAGGCTCGTATAAATTAAACACTAATTTGATTTTAATTTTGAATTTTTATATGTTTACTTATGATAAATATAAAAATATTTGAATAAATTTATTTGGTTTTAATAAATATATTATGCATTTAAGATATATCTAATTTTATTTTTGTAATAAATTGAAGAATAACTTTAATTTATAATTAATATTTACTAAGCTCGTTTAGGCTCGATTAAGCTCGAAAAAGTTCGTGAGCCATCAATATGTTCGATAAATTTAGGCTCGAATTCGACTTGATAATAAATGAGCCAAAACTCTCAAAAGCTTGGCTCGGTTCGCTTCGATTGCAGCCCTTGATGTATCAGATGTATGTAGGATTTCAACCGAGATCCAAACCCATAAAAAAAACCATAATATTTGCATTTTGTAGGATCTATCTTATGAACTTAAATCTATGAGACGATCACATATAAGACCGCCTCTTAGATAAATATCATATATAGTCAAATATATCCTATTTTATATTTATATATAGTCAAAATATCCTTATTTTATATTTTAAAAATTTTAAATTTTTTAAGGTTTTTGTATTTTATTTTATCATGCTTATTAAATATTAGAGAATATCTTCTTAAGTTGTCAAATATCTTGTCAAATATTTAAAGTGATTATAAGTTCAGACTACGTCATATTAAATCTAAAGAATAAATTCCAAAATAATAATTAATGGTAAGTTTTTATTGATAACAAAATAATATTAATTAACTTGGTAAAATCCCAGATGAGTTTCATATTTGATGATTAATTATTATGAAATATTAATATAAGTATTTTATATTTTATATTATTTTTAATATTGAATAAAAAATTAGCAAAGAGAAAAAAAAGGAGCACAAAAATGTGCATGTTTTTTCCACATTGGCATCTGATTTAGCATCCACATAATTCATCTCGGTGGAAAAATTGGGGGGAAGAAAAAATTCCCACTTGGGGTGGTCCGCCAAATTTTGTTTCTTAAATGTGCCAATTTTTCAATCTAAATTCTTGAATTCCCAAATAATGTTGGAAACTCGCTTCAAAAAAAGAAAAAAATGTTGGTACCTTCGAATTATTATGAGTAAGCTTGAATGTGAATGGAAAACTCCAAGCTTTAAAGGTTGGGTTGAATATGTTTTCATTTTGAATTTTTTTTCAGCTATATAATAGTGATAAAAAATAAATAAATAAATTTTGAGAGTGTTATTGAATACGAGATGAAAATATAATAATGAAAGTTGATTTGACATAAAAATAATAAATAAAAATTGAATATGATTCGTTTTTTGAAATATGTGGATTGTTGTATAGTAAATTTGTGAAAAATATTTAGTAATGAATAATGATTAGTGATATGATGTTTTTTTTTTTTTTTTGAAAAATGAGTAGATCGTTAAGCGAGTAGTGGAAGAAAAGAGAAATTGAATAAATAGTATATTTTCTAAAAAAAATATAAGCAATAACATTTTGGGATAAAAAATAAATTCTATTGCAAAATAAAAATGAAATATTTTTAATATCCAAGTCACATAAATGTGTCCTTAAGTATAGGTAAGAATCCCCATTCGACACAAGGGGTTTAGCCCACTAGTCACCACAAGTCTCTTGTGAGGTGGAGGTCATGGGTTCAAAATCTTACTCCATCAAATTGCTTTTATACTACATATGGCGAATATTTGGTGAATATTTGGTGGGAAGTGGGAACTCATAGTGAATAGTATCGGTGTGGATATCATTCATGTGTTGGAATTTGGTTCTTGATAAATTGGGTGTTGAGCCAATTTTGACCAAACAATTAAGTTGTTTCTATTAGTGAAAAATGAAATTAAATTATTTGTAAAAATTCTATTAAGAGAGTAGATGAGAATAACATTTGGAATTTCTCAAAACCGATTCCGGGTGAATGAGAAATTAATGCTAGAAGTTAGCCATTTAATACAAATAAATGGTATGGAAAATGGAAAATGTGGGGAAGGAGAAATGTTCCATCCCACATAGGAAAAAGGAGGTAAAGTTGCACACTTAATATATCCCAAGTTGAACATATGGGTTTGGGCCTTTGGGGGCACCCAAGTTTTTAAAGGGGTGAGGGCCTACATCTTTGGGTTTGATTCAAAGCACACGCTGCATGCACCATGTGCCGCTCGGCTCGGCCAGGTCGTGGGCTTGGGCTTCAAGGCCCTTATTATTTTTGGACCAAAAATCTATAAAATTAAATATTTAATTAATTTTTGTAATTAATTAATAAAGTTCAACCTAGGAGGAAGATTGGCCTCAGCAAGACAGGGCGAAAGCACGCCCATCGGTCGGTCGTGCTACTGCCCGAGAAGTTTCGAGCCAGCTGCACATCTCTGGAGCACGCCCGTGCGTCCTGGCCTGTCTTCTGGTGCCAAACCTTTTCACGCAACAGACGGCGGGGAACACGGCCTGTGCGTGCCTGGTCATGCTCCCTCGGCGAGACGTCTGTTCGGTGAAAATGTGTCTTTTCAAGCCTACAAACGCGATTTTTCGTACGGGCACTTGCTTGCCTATATTATTAATGTCCCTACTGATGAAACAACACACGAAAAACTCAGATAATAACTTGTCATTTGCATCATTCGAGCATATTGACTTCCTACCTTCAAAAGCTTGAAAATCAAGAACAACTTGTTGTTCGCTGTTGTTCCGTTTTCTGTCTTTTTGCCGCTAACCTTGTTAAAAGTCGTTGTATCTTAGAGGCGAGCGCCGAAACCGTAAGCACTCGGTATACGGAGCGTTTTCGTCTTGCGGAGACTGATTCTAAATCAGGCCTCGACTAAGCCTAAATACTCTATTCCAACTATTTTTCTTCAAACAGAAACCTTCCACCAGATATATTTTACCCAACATCATGTGGGTTCGATTCGAAGATAGATCAACTATTATTAGATTTAGGGATCGAACATAATTGTTTCTTTTACCTGATAGATCTTATGCGTAGTTGAGACCTCTTACCATAACATTAACATGACACTAGTCAGTGCATGCACATCAGTTAATCACCGGTGGTTTACCTTAATGGCAGCGATAAAGGACTAAGCTGGAGTTGTTGTCCCGAGTATAGTCAAACGTAAACCTCGAAACTAAGTTATTTAAAAAAAAATCCCCATTGGAATAATAAAATAAGTTTATGTTGTATATATATGTTACACTTGAGGTTCTAGCTTTTGTATGGTGCACCCTCGCCTACTTTAGGCTAACTTTACCTAGCACCATGTGTTTGGGTTAATTTATTAAACTAAAGTTATTTAAAAATCTAATTAATCAAATAATGCAAAAAATAAAAAAAATTTAATATATGAGGTTTTCTCAATTTTTATTTTTTTTAATAAAATTTTGAGAAAACAGAGTTATCTCTCAAAAAAATTTAAAAAACATATTTTTTAATTGAATTAATTTTCAGTTATAATTTCGATTTTAAAAAATAGTTTAACTAAATTTTTACTTTACAAATTTGAAAATATATACACCAATTTTTCGGACTGTAACTATTTTTTGCTCAAAATTTGAAAAAATGCTTGAATTTAGAATGAATTTAAAACACAACTGGAATAGGAAACATCAATTGTTGGGTTACATAATAAAACCTAAACCACGCTTACTCGATTGATCTTTCAAATTCCAGTTATAAGACAATTGATGTGTTGCTAATCCAATTGTATTTTTAAAGTCGTTTTAAATTAAAGCATTTTTTCGAATTTGAGCAAAAATCAGTTGCACTTATCCGAAAATGATGTATGTAATTTTAGATTTATAAAGTAAAAATTCAACTAAAATTAATTTTTTAAATATAACATTATTTCTGAAACTTTATTAAAAAAAATAATCTTTAATTGTGAATTTGAAAATAATCTTTAATTTATTTGTTCAATAAATTTTCTGTAATAATGTTATATTTAAAAAATAATAATTAACTGAACTTTACTTTATAAATTTGAAAATACATACACCATTTTTGAGCAAAAAATAGTTAAACTTATCCAAAAAAATGGTGTATATATTTTCAAATTTGTAAAGTAAAAATTTAGTTAACTAATTTTTTTAAAATCAAAATTATAACTGAAAATTAATTCAATTAAAAAATATGTTTTTTTAAAAAATTTCGGAAAAAAAAGAAAAGAAAAACTGAGATAACTCTGTTTTCTCAAAATTTTATAAAATAAAAATAAAAATTGAGTATATTAATTTTTTGATTTTGGCATTATTTGGTTAATTTAAATAGCTTTAGTTTAATAAATTAGCCATGTGTTTGTGTTGTATCGCGGAACTAACGTTTAACGTTTAAAAATAATAAATTAAAAAATGTCTTTGGAATCTCTTGAGTGACGTCCTCTTTCCAGTAACGGGGGATAAAAAAAAAATCAAAGCACACCTTTCACTTAACACGAGAAACATTAAATAGGTAAATTATAATAGAGTTGTGGTTGATATAGGTTTTGAAAGTTTGACTAAGAAAAAAAAAATAGAGTAATAGTTGTACAAGTAACGCCTCGTACGCCGAGACTATTATTCTATCAATGGGCTCAATTATTTGTCGACAGGAGAGATCATAATCTTTGGCGTGTCCAATTATAACACATAAATAGCTAATTAAAAAATAGTTCTAGGGACAAGGGAGGAACATATTGTTCACCTTGAATATTTTCGTGTGTGTGCATGCAAGTAATTAGGTGCAAACTGACGTTTTTATTGAATTGAATTGGAAGGCTTAAGCCACTTAATCAAACTATGTTAGTAGGTGTAATTCTAATTAGTTAGTTATCATTTTTTTTCCTTTTAAAAATTTAATACATAATAATATTGTTTCACATTATAGAATAAACTTAATTATGCCAATGAAATTATTTAGGGAAACCAAAATATAGCAGATAATACAAAATGTAAGAGGGTTTGGTTATTGTTTCATGTTCGTTTTTCAAAAAAGTATCAATTTTTTTTTTTTTTGAAACGAAAAGTATCAAAATCTAATAATACCAAATGTTTGTCAGGGGAAAAAAAAACTAGATTGAACAAGGCTATACTAACATTTTAATTAATATATCGGAGAACACAATTCTGTTCATTCGGTGTAAGACTAGCAAACACGAACAGATGACGTACGTGTATCAGATACATATTCGATAAGATACTTTCTCCGATACTTAATGGACACTCCATGAATACATCCACACATGGAACAAGATATAATTTATTCTATTTCTCATATTTTCATTTTCTTTTCGTGTGTCCGTTAAGTTATCACATTCAGATTTGAGTATTTATGAAATTTTAGTTTTTTTTACTTGAAATATTGTATTTCTAATTATACTTGATTCGTCTGTATTTTCAATGGTATACAAATATATAATTTTATATGTATATATATATATCTCATACTATATCCATAAATTTCGAAACATGTTGTATTCGCTTACCCATATCAATGCTTCGTAGGTTTAAGACAAATAAATTAAAGAAGAATAGCAAGTTTTGGAAAAGCACTAGATAGTTTTGTGTTAGTTTTTCTATTTTATTTATTGGATGTGGTGCAAATTTATGAAAGGGGCTATGATTGGACCTTTCATAATCTCAAAAAGTAAAAATATTGCTCCTTGGAATACTCTCAAGTCTTTTTGATAAAAGGATTAGTATATGTTATGCCTATTCAATAAATAATTGAGTTATTATTATCGGGGAAATTATATTCTATCCCTCAAACTACCTGCATTTTTTTATTCTGCTCACTATTTTTTTCCCTCTATTTTACCCCTTTTAAATACACAATTTTTTACCGTACCATTTCCATCTCATCTTCGATGGAATATTCGGGGAGTTTTCCTTCATGTGTTACTCATGTAAAATCGTAATTGTTTGTCTCAAGTTTTTATGCCTTGGTATGTGTGGCACTTGACGAGATATTCATGAATGTTCCACCATCGATGGGCTGAAGATGGCATGATAGAAAAAATCATCTAGTTGAGGGGGTAAAATTGAATTAAAAAAAGTTTAATAAGTGAACTCGAAAAATATACACAGTTTGGGGGTAAAATATAATTTCCTATTATCATTTATCTATCTATATATTTGATAGATTGTTTTCTATATATATTATTGGCGTCGGAATCCGGAGATTCCATCTATCAAACAATGAAAATGGCCTTGTAGGTTAACAATATATGTATGTTAGAATTTAAGCAAGCCTGAGATAACAAAAATGTAATAACATTGTCTAAAACAACCTGAACAAGTCGAATATGTATTTTTTTTATAGCTTGGGGTAATAACCGCTCTCTTAAATGTTTTGAATACAGAAATGTTCTAACCCTTTTTCAACCATAAATGGATGGTATTTATATGAGGAGATAATTCTTTATATATTGTGTCACTAGTTATATGTATGGTCATCATAAAGAGGATAGCCTAACTAATCCACTAATCCTAAAGAAAATGAAGTAGGAAGATGACTTTAGTGACATATATGATGGGTATCAACTACTGGTGTCTGATTTTTTTTTTTATTAAGATCGAAAATAATATAAAAAGGAAAGAAAAATCTTGATTACAAGTCGATCAGGTAGCGTAATATTTGGGGCCTCGTTAAAAACCTATCAAGGTAAAACCCACCCTTGTGGAGAAAACCCTTAGTAGGAAAAGAGTAACTCGGCGAGAAAGGAAATACCATACAATCAGATCAAAAGCATAGAGCAAAAAATTATCTAACAAATCTATATTGTCATATTGTGCTCGTCCAATATATTCATCCGTGAGCAAAGAGATAATATCCGTCGGAGGTGCGTCCCACCAAATGGAACTCCCGAGTACTTGTTGAGCTGGTCCGTCACACGATTTCCTTCCGATAAATGTGTGAAAAAACAAAGTTCATCTTCGAAATTAAATAGAGGGAGTACTGCCATTAACCAAGAAAACGCCATGGAATGGAGCCAACCCAAGATCGAAAAAGATCCACAACATAGGTTGAATCCGATTCCATCCAAAGATTAGTCCAACCCTTATGAAAAGCATATGTGATCGCACTCATCGCCACAACTAATCCAACCTAGAAAGCATAGCCCGTACCACACTACTCGACAAAACAACCACAAAAAAAGCCTTGAGACGTACGGTAAATAGTCGCGGTCGTAATACGCCCTAGAGCTCCTGTTGCACTGCCATTCGCATTGACTTTTATCCAACCCGGAAGGGACAAATGCCAAAGAACAGGGATAATACGTGGAGCCTTTGAAGGACGACCCTGGACCTTCAGACGATGAATATAAAATAAATCTTCATATGTATTCTGTATGCAACCCTTGTCAATATATGCAGACTCAATGATCATCGCTATCAACTGAACAAGAGCCGTTTCCGTAGTACATTTCTTGTCATTAAAGATCATGTCATTCCTAATGTGCCAAATAAGCCATATGCAGGATATAACTACTACGTTCCAGAGAAAGCAATCTGATCACTGAAATGAAATTCCATCACATGGACCAGGAATTCATTGAAAATATAGACTTTGCAAAAAGCCACAACAAATGATTCAGCAGTCCAATCCCAAACAAGAAACAAAAAGATGATCAATCGAGTCCACGTGAGAATAACAAAGACCACAAGAAGATGGCCCAACAAATTCTCGATGGCGGAGGACGTCCAGGACTGCCAGACGTCCGTAGATGACCCTCTAAGCAACAACCATTCGTCTTTCTGGGATGTGAGGAAACCAGATCCAAGAACCCCATTTAACAACGGGAAAGAGGGTCGTAAAACGCATAGGCCGATTTAGAAGAGACCGTCCCATCCATGGAGTGAGTCCATGCCCATTTATCCAATGAAACCAGAGAGATCGGGCAGTGGACAATATCACGAACAATATCCAAATAAGCCTCAAAGTGCCATGTATTATCAAAGAAAAAGTCCAATATTGGATTCTGAAAGTGAATCCGATATTCATGAGATATACCAATCCTGTCTGCGATGATATAACCAAGCCAGTTGTCTGTCCAGAAGTTAATAGGGGAATGTGCCCCCGAAATCCAATGTGAATCCGTTAAACAGTCTTCCACTGTTGACCTCAAGCCGGCCCAAATAGAAGAAGGCAAAAAAGTGTATCTGATAACACCATTAGCCAACAAAAAACGACTACGAAGAGTAGTAAAAACCACTGAATTCGATGTAAGAACTTTCCAGCCCATTTTCATAATAAAAGCACGGTTTGTCGTAACGATGAAACGAACACCAAGACCCCCTTCATTCCTTGGTGTACAACAACGAGCCCAATTGACCATAACAGACCCCTTCTCATTAATATCTCCAGACCAAATAAAGTTACACATGACATTTTCTAAATGCTTAAGCATGGAAATAGACCATTTATAAATGAGCATACTATGAACCAATGAACTGGCAATTATAGAGTTAACCAAACAAACCCGACCCGCTAATGAAAGAGAATAACTTTTCTATCGTTTAAATTTGAGGATAATTTTATCAAGCAATAGCTGCAAAACCCCCTGCTTAGGAGCACCCTTGAAAATAGGAACTCCAATATATGTAGTCAGAAAGGTACCATCCATTAAGCCTGATATACCGAGAAACCCGAGCTCCAAAGAAGACCTTCGATTTATTTGGATTAAACACCTAGCCCGAGAGAGAGGCATAAAGACGAAGGGTATCATAGATATGACGAGCATTGACAGAATTAGCCACACAAAGGATCACAATATCATCTGCATACAACATGGTGGATGGAAAATTGATGTTACGCGGAGCAACAAAAGGCGTGAGTAGTTGGGAGAAAACTTACCATGAGATAAGTTTCCCCAAAACTTCTTCAGCAATGCAAAAGAGCAGAGGGGAAAGAGGATCACCCTGACGAACACCCTAGTACAAGCGAAATAACCCACGGGAGATTCAGTAAGCAAAATCGGAAATACGGGCTGAATGTAAAATCACAGAAATCCAGTGAACAAATTGCTCCGAGAATCCAAACCGACGCAACACATACAAAAGAAAGTCCCAACTCAATGTGTCGAAATACTGGTGTCTGACTTCATGTGGATCTAATTTTTTTGGCTGAATACCCAATAAATCAGGGTCTAACTGACTTGATCGTATTGCCTGGACGAGACATATAGGCATGGGTCTCGAAATCTCCCGTTCTTACCTTCCAGTGGGGCTCTCATCTTCGGACATCAGGTCAGGCATAAGTGTCTTGCTGACCCGTTTCTTCGATTGGGTTCGTTTTGGTTTGTACACGTCAGACCGAGTACAACATATATATTCTAAATAATATGAAAGGATAATTTATAGTCCAACTCCTTTTATTTACACACCCGACTCGGGATATAACCCTCTAACCTAGGGATGAAATGGGGCGAGTCAACCAGGACCCAGACCCGCCCCATGTCTAGAACGGGGGCGGGACGGGTCGACCCATTCTGGCCCTTTTTTTTTGAGGTTCCATTTTGCCCCATTTTATATTAAATTAAATAAAAAATGAGAAAAAATAAAAAAACATATTTGTAAAATATTATTTACAAAATTGATTATTATCAATTTAAAATTAGATATAATATAAAATACATAAAAATTACATTATAATATATATTATATATACAAAATATATATTAAAATATAATTTAAAAATAAAAATATTAGGCGGACGAGGTGGGTACCCGCGGGGCGGAAAGTGATACCTGCAGACCCATCCCGCCCGGTCACGGGCGGGTTAAACCCAAACGGCGTCCGAAGTGGGTACCGCGAACCGGTCAAAATTACCATCCATACTCTAACCCTCTCCACAAAGAAGAGAGAAGATACCACTACCACTACGTCAAATGATTGGTGACAAACATATCTTCTTCATAAATATACAAAATTAGTGATTATCAAAATAAACTAGACATATTGCCCATATCCTAAAATAACTTCCCAAATTTTTCTCAAAAAATAAAAATAAAAATAACTTCCCAAATACATTTTATGAAATATTTTTGTCAAAGTACTCCAAATTAAAGATTAAACTTCACTCCAATGCGCCCACGTCCTGATTTTCACGATTAATAAAAAGGACCAATAGCAACAAGACACGTGACAAATCTGAGATTTCTGTACACCCGTATGTTCATTCATTTTCTTGGTTCAAATAAAACCACACCATTACACCAATCTTATTACCAGCCACCAAGATGTCAACTCTTGTTTCTCGCACAAATACACACACTGGACTGTAGACCGTTAGATAAGATCCACAGAAGCATATCTTCCATTTTATAACACTATTTTGAGAAATTTAGAAAAAATTGCAGCCATTGTGTTCGATATAAAAACCAAAAAAAAAAAAGAAGAAAGAAAAGGAAAATCAAAACTCTACTATATTCGGGCTGTATTTTTCGCTCCACTCAAATTTTGCTACTTATGCACGACATCTATTCAATACCTAATCCTTTAATTTAAATTAAACTTCTCTTCTCTCTCAGAAGGGGGATGCTTCTCAGCTCAGTCACCCATTGACTCTTTTAGTTAATCGAGGCATTTGTCATTAAATATTCAATTTTTAATTGGTTCAGAACAGCTATTACTTGGTGGGTCTCTGTGAAATGAGAAATTGATCAAGTTTCTGAAGTGGGTTCTTGATTTGAGATAAACATCTTGCGTTTTTGCATATTTGGGGATGATGTCAGTGGCATGCCATAATCTTGAGTTTGGAAGAACAAGGGTTGACTTCGTGTCCTGTGGGTGTTCTTCAAATGCTTCTTTTGATCGTGTGTCTCTGAGAAATTGTGCGAAGGGGGTGCTTAAGAATGTCAATAGGGCTTGCAAACCTCGGAGATTGTTCTGTTACAGGCGCGACATTGGTCGGTGCCGCGTGTTTTCGACCAAGACCCCAGAGGCTTTTCTCAATGGTAAGTAACTACTTTTTTGCAGCTTAAAATGTTGTGGGGAGTGTTTGCAAACTTTGCACTTAAAAGAAGTAATTTATGCAATAGAAGTAAAAGTAGTTGATAATAAAAAATATAGTGTTTGTAAATAGAATTAAAAGTGCAACATAAGTAAAGTAGTTGAGAATCAGAATGGTAGTGTTTGTAAATGGAATCAAAAGTTGAGAAGTAAAGTAGTTGAGAATCAAAAGCGTAGTGTTCGCAAATAGAATCAAAAGTGCAACATAAATAAAGTAGTTGAGAATTTGTAGTGTTTGCAAATAAAATTAAAAGCTGAGAGCGAAAAAGTTGCAAAAGCTACTTTTTTTGTTTTTAAAACCAAACAAGAAATAGAATCAGAAATCTAAAAGCACTGATTAACAGAAGCAGAAGTTAACATTTGCAGCTTAGAATGTTGTAATCTGATTTTAACTTTTATTAAGTTCTTCTGTTTGTAACTGATGCACTAGTTTATGTTGCCAAGATTGAATCTTGAAGTTTGTGATAGTTTCTTGAAATTTTAGGGGTTGAAGCTGGTCCTCCTCCAGTGATGGACTTAAGAAATGAGACAAAAGGTCTTTCTTCAATGTCTGATATGTTTGAAGTTGTAGCCGATGACTTGCTAACGCTGAACAAAAATCTGCAATCGGTGAGTTTTTTATTTTATTTTTGTGCTTTGAGAAATAGTTCGATATTCATATAGTTGAGGTAAAGGTGCAAATAAGAATGAAAGATAGGTGTGATGAAGTGATTCTGATATCATGGCGAATTTGTACGTAGATTTAACGAAGAATGTGGTGGTGTTTTGGGTAATTATTTTGGTCAACGGTTTTGGAATTCATGAAAATAACCATTATCTTGAATAACATCTTTGAATTAGTATGTAGGCCTCAATCCCACTGGCATCTGTGTAAGACCAGCATTTTTAGATCAATGTTTCGTTGATAACACAAATTAGAATCCAAATACGATCAAGCTTACAGCAAAAGCGTGGACTTTTGTCGAGCACCATAGAGTTTCTAAATGCTTAAACTTATTATGATTTCGGTATGTGTCAAATGAGGCATTTATTAGATTGATTCACTATTTAGTGATGAACTTTCACAAATTTGTATTTGTTCACACCGTGCAAATTGCATAATAACCGTGTTAACATTCTCTATTTCAATAGTTTGGCACAATTCAGAATCCGCCATGTTCTGCTTTCACGACAAAATTATTTACTTTGAATACTGATATCTAAAACCTGACTTCATGATAAAAACCACTATCAGATTGTTGGTTCAGAAAACCCTGTTTTGATGTCTGCTGCTGAGCAAATCTTTGGAGCTGGTGGGAAAAGGATGAGACCGGCTTTAGTTTTTCTAGTTTCAAGAGCCACTGCAGAGATTGCTGGTTTGAAGTGAGTAATATCGTATACTCTTTCTGTGTTACTTCTATTTTGATTGAAGTCAATTTTTTGATTGTTTTGATATTTCAGGGAACTCACTAAAGAACATAGAAGGTTGGCCGAGATCATTGAGATGATCCACACTGCAAGTTTGATACATGATGATGTATTAGACGAAAGTGATATGCGGAGAGGTTAGCTTCATAAATTATACCTTACATAACTTTGGCTCTTTGTATTTTCATTTTCTCCACATTTCCTCGTCAAAACTTTTATATTTTTGTGTCCTCAAAGTGATTTTTCTGTCACTGTAGAAAATCAGTGTAAGCTGCCATGTCAAACCTTAATCATACATAGAGCTGTCAATCTAGCTTTTATTTTTTACTTTGAATAATCTCTCTGACTACTACTGCATTTCAGGAAAGGAAACTGTCCATCAATTATACGGCACAAGAGTGGCCGTGCTGGCTGGGGATTTTATGTTTGCCCAATCATCATGGTACCTGGCAAATCTTGAAAATCTTGAAGTTATAAAGCTTATCAGTCAGGTATGTTGAAATTGTCTTGTGATTTTCTTTAATTTTCCTGATATAAATAAATGGGATAATTACAAAAAGACCCAAAGAAGTTTCATAAATACAAAAAAACCCTTGAGGTTTGATATCGTCTTGCATTTTTCCACTTCATAAGAATGTCTTTTTCATAATCCCCAGTACATTTATAGAAATATTACGGTTAACACCCTTAAAATTAAGACACAATCAAACCTCGGGTAATTTTTGTAATTTTGAAACTACTGTGGGTGTTTTTTTGTACACCCGCAATGCTTTATGGAGCAGAATGTTGGGCGACTAAATATGAACACGAACAAAAAATGAGGGTAGCAGAGATGAGAATGCTAAGATGGATGTGCGGACACACTAGCTTAGATAGAATAAGAAATGAACACATTAGAAACAAAGTGGGAATAGCACCAATAGACGAGAAAATTAGAGAAACACGATTAAGATGGTTTGGACATGTTTATAGGAGACCTTTAGATGCACCTGTGCGACGTTTAGAAGGTAGAGAATCACTCACACAAATCAAAAGAGGAAGAGGTAGGCCTAAAAAGACTTGGAAAGAAGCTATTAAACATGACATGTTATACCTATAAATAAACGAAAATATGGCTTATGACCGTAAACGATGGCGCGATATGATCCGTATAGCCGACCACACGTAGTGGGATTAAGGCTTAGTTTGTTGTTGTTGTTGTTGTGGGTGTTTTTATAATTAACCCAATCTTCAGGGGTTGTTTTTATAATTATCCCTAAATAAATTGTGGGCCGTAGGGAATAGAAAACGCACTAAGATCTTTGCGATGTTGCTCAATTTGTATATCAAACAACTGACTGTATACACGGTGTTGCAGGTCATTAAAGATTTTGCTAGTGGTGAAATAAAGCAGGCGTCTAGTTTGTTCGACTGTGATGTTCACCTGGATGAATATTTAATCAAGAGTTACTACAAAACAGCCTCCTTGATCGCTGCTAGCACCAAAGGAGCTGCCATTTTCAGCGGGGTCGACAGCAACATCAGCGAACAGATGTATCAGTACGGTAAGAATTTAGGTCTATCATTTCAAGTTGTCGATGATATCTTGGATTTTACTCAGTCGGCTGAGCAACTGGGTAAACCTGCTGGGAGCGACCTGGCAAAAGGAAATTTAACAGCTCCAGTAATATTTGCACTAGAGAAAGAAACGAAACTGAGGGATATAATCGAGTCTGAATTTTCTGAGGCCGGTTCACTCGAGGAGGCGATAGATATTGTCAAGAACTGTGGGGGCATTGATAAGGCACGTGAGTTGGCGAGAGAAATCGCTGATCAAGCCGTTCATAATCTTAACTGCCTACCGCAAAGTTCTTTCAGACAATCACTCGAACAGATGGTGAACTATAATTTGGAACGAATACAATGATAGTATTTCTTACGTATTCGATAATGTGCCATCGAATGATTCTTGATCGAGTTTTCAAATACTCGGTCCATGGATACAGGTAAGCTTCTGCTGGTGCAGATGGTTTCTCACTGGAAAGCTATAAACAGATAACAGTTTGTGATTGTATACTTTTATAGGTAATATTTGGCAGTATTGCTGTAGCTAATATCAAACTGTATCATTATTGTGGCATATTTCGGACAATGGCCAATAGGGAACAATGAAATTGCATTCTTGTTGTACACTTTGTTGTTCTTGACAAATAATGTTAAGCAGGAATACTGTCTTTACTTCATCAATCTTACTAAAGCATGTTTTCACTTTAATCTTTCGTAATCATTTTTTTTTTAAGTTCGGCCCCCACATTGCAGTACTCGAATCCGGGCCTTGTCATTGCGAGTAATACCCATGACCATTGGGTTAACCCCAGTGGTTATCTTTCGTAATCAATTTCATTTCCCCTTTTTCCTTTGTTTAGGCCTTGGATAACATAATTGTTTATTTATCAATAGGGTTAGCCCTATTGATAAATATAATAAAAAAAATATAATAAAAAACTTTGCGCTCCAACAGTAAATTTTTTTTATCATCTAGATTCTAGAATATTCTACGAGTGCAATACCTGCAAAGACAAAAAAAAGTATAAAATAGTCATTGAAAAAATTGGATCTTCTAGCATTTTGAGAAGCAAAATCATCAATAAGATAATCAAAATTTTTCGACATCTTATTTTCAATACATTAAATTGCTAACACATTTAATTTTTCTTGAGACATAGTTGAACGCAAGTGTGTTTTTATCAATTTTAGTTTTGAAAAACTTCTCTCTGCTCATGCTACAATAACTGGTATAGTTAACAAAACTCTATAAGCAATGTAAGTATTTGGAAAACAATCCAACACTTTTACAAATTCATATGTTGCTAGATATTCAGATTTCACTTCATAGTTTTGGCACTCTTCACTAACTTCGATAGTTCAAATAAAGTTTCTCTTATCTCATTAGTTTGAGTTATTATAATTGTGATACTATTAGCATGACTTTATCATCTTGTTGTTGATAATGGATTTTAATGTCAAGTGATGGACATTATTTTCAAGAAAAGGGTTATTTGATATTTTCTAATTTTTGACATTTGGTATTTTTAATTTTTTTGGGGCCCTTATAAATATTTTTTTTAATAAAACATGTATACATATATAATGGCCTATGTAACATTGGGCCCTCAAACCGGGGCCCTAGGCGGTCGCCTCGGTGACTACTCTCGTGTCCGCCCCTTATGTAACCTCTTAAAAGTTTTAGTTATAATTACGGTATACAATCTTTACTTTTAAAAGTATTTTCTTATAATCAATTCAAATGAACAACCAAAATAAGATAATCCTGACCATGTCTCATCTTGTTCATGGTGTGTTTAGAAAAGGAAAAAAAGACAAATGATAATAATTTATACATTTAATAGAAGTAAATAAAAACTTAAAAACGCTAAAGCTAACTTCACTTTTTATTAGTTGAGTTAAAATTCGAAAGGCTAGCTGAGGTTATTTCCTTCTTGTATAGTTATAACTTATAACTAATTCTTTGCCATAAATAAAATAATTTAACTTAGCGTGCACTACTTAATTGAATTACAAGTCAACGATATAGTGTATAATTTAAAAATAATTTATATCACGTTCATGCACGGATGAGTTGATAAACGTGTTTCCATAATTTATAATATGAATACCTTTCAAAAAAGAAAAAAACATTAAAATATGAATTAATTGAAATAGAAATTCGAACTATATTAATAAGTAGTCTAACTATTAATTAGAAAATTAAGAAAGCTTTGCTGCACATCCAATACTTGATTGAGGTGCGATTGGATATCTTTCATTTTTGAAAATTTTATTTTTGCTAGAGAATAGTAAAAAAAATTTCTGATGAAAGTTTTTGGAAAATTTTGAGAGTGAATGGATATGTAATGATGAAAGTTGAATTGATTTAAAAATAGTAAAATAATGATTGCATGTGATTTAAAGTTGATTTGATTTTAAAAAAAAAAATTTCTTGCGTCTCTATTTGTCTCTTTTGAGATGATTTATGGTTTATTATCAAATTCCCATTAAAGAATTCAAATTCGAGATGAGTATGAATCAATATACGATAAATGTTATGATATGTTGATGTAATCGTATTATGTTATTTATTTTTTAATATTAAGATGTAATTGAATTGACACGACTTTATCATAATTGGTTCTTATTTATACTTTTATTTTAGAGTTGATGTATTGTATTTTAGTTTTATATTAATGTTAGTTGGGCCTAAGTGGTTGAAAAACGGAAGCGTTTAAAGGATGCGCTACCAAATTCAAGTCGATTTGAGAGCAATCATTAAAAGTTCGTTTGTGCTCGATACGTTAACATAATGAACCAAATTTGAATATGTTTTTTTGTCCGATAAGACATAAAAGCTCGGCTAATTAAAAACGAGAAAATTACTATTAAAAATACGACTTTCGATTAGTAAAAAATAATAATATATGTGTAAAAATATCAAGCTACTCGAACTTGATTTTTGCTCGAATGTCGACTATAGTTTGTTAGAGCTCGATTCGATTAATAATCAAATAAAACTCAAACACAATTTTTAAATATCGATAGAATTTCAAAAATGCCACAAGCCCAGTTCTATATTTGGTTTATATTCAACTCGACTAACCGCTTTTACACCTCTAGTTGGGCCCCTACACATAATTTCTGCCACAAAAAAAATCGCTTAATGAATGACCATGCACAAGTCAACGTGTCCTGTCACAATTGTGCATGTGCGTTTAAATCGTGACGTTGGATGAATGATATGTGTATAAGATATGATGATATCACAATCAGATACATATTTTTCATCCAATATATGAAATATGAAATAGAATAGGAAATCTCACCCCATCCAATACTACAAGAAATTACTAAATTTCTTAAAAATATTTTAACTAAATAAAGAAGTAAAGAACCCTAATGTCATGGGAACCAAACCCTAGTCTAGCAATCTAGGTTATCTTTCTTAATCTCCTCATTAGTTATTGGGCCAAATATTAAGAATTGGGGTAGACGGAAGAGGCCCAACACCAAAAGAGGGGTAAAAGAGACAATTCCTCAGTCTCTTCTCTTTATAAGAATATCAAAGGGGTTTAGGGTTTTTTTTCTTTCTATATTGCCTTTGAGAGAACCGGGCGCGCCGGTTAATTGTGGCGCTCGTGTTCCGTTGCCGGCATATACTGATCGTCAGAGCCCTTTCTAGATGCCAACGGAGAACATCTCTATTTCTCCGTTGCTCTATGAAAGGTCTCACATTTATATTAAATCGGGAATTCATTTTATATTTTTCCTGTAATTTTACGAACTTCGTCGTCTTCTTTTTTCTGAATGGTTGATCGGCCGATCCAATGGGCTCTCGCAAATTACAATATGTGGAAGCTCAATTTCACCCGGCCTAGATTTATTATCGAATCAGTTCGGGGGGCATCCTGAAAGTTTCACGAATTTTTCACTCGTGTTTTTAATTCAGGGAAACTGCCCTATATTTTTAATTCACTAAAATTTTACTCTTTTTTTATTACATGTTTTAAGCATCAAACTGCCCTGGATGCCCTTTCGTTTAGTGATTTTTCAATGAATTCTTTTCTGTTTTAAGCATTTCAAGCTCCAATTTTGACCTCAAAGAAACAAAGGAGGAAACTTGAGCTGTCGATTACTGGATTTAGTATTCTTGCTCGAAGCTGGGGTTTTGGAATTGAATTTCACAAATAAACTTCTTTAGACTTCTTAGGGTATCGAGGGCTGCGGATGCCTCTTCATTCATGTTTGAGTTTGTCACTTCTCTATTTCTTAGCTCTGTTGCTTTGGCGCTCAAAGTCAAATTGTAGGAGGGATAATGTTTTTCGACATTGGACCATGGACTGAAAGCAATAGAACAGGTACATCCAAGAATTGCTTGTTGGAACTGTTGACTTGTATGCTTATTCTGAGTTAAAAGTAGTCAATACCAGTGATCATATTTGGACTCATATAAATACCTGGCCAAAGATTAAAAGAAAAACACAAAAAGGAAAAGACCATGACAATGAAGTATAAGGACATTTTAAAGCGTCGTAAAATCAGTAGTGCAGCATGCTGTGGCTGGAGGGTTGTAATGTGGCAGGGTGTTTGCATATAAGAAGATGGACAACTCAATTGATATTGTATTAGTGTCATTGGCAGACCTCAATCAATTGAGAGTGTTTTAGTATAATTTGCAAAACCATATTCACCTCAATCATTCCAAAGTCAATGAAGAATTGGGAATCTGGGATCATATAGTGGTTTAGTGGTTAAAGGCCTTCAAGCACAAGCCAGAGATTTGGGATTCGATTCTCACGTAGCTCTCTTCCCTACCAGAATTTGTACTAAAAATATATATATGTTTCCTATTTCAGACAAGGTAGCTGTATGATGTCTAGACAAATTTCGTGTCTCCAATTATATACAGCAAATAGAGACTAGTTAAAATTTACCTAACCTCTTAGTTTCAATTGTAGATATGTTAATTGAAGGAAAATGGCTGTTGCTCATCGAATTCTTGGAAATGTTCATTTCAGGTTTCTTTAGCTTATTATGAATTCTTCCCTGAACTTATGTGAAAGAGAATTTTAACTTTGTTAATTTAATATATATATATATATATATATATATATATCTAGGTCTTTATGCACTGTTAATGTACTCTTTTGAGCTACAAAAATTCCATTTTTATGGTTATTTCTTTGTTGCATATTTTTCTCATGTTTATTACGTCCTGCAGCTTATTGAATTGTAGCAACAGGAAAGGAGCATACAAGAATGAGGTATTTATTTCATTGACCAACGATCATATATTTCTATGTTTGTCAGTTGAGCTATTCAGTTATATATTTCCTGAATCATCACTTAAAATTTAATGTGGTAATTAGGTTTATAACATAAGACTTATGGGAAAAATTTGAATTGTATTATTGCTTTGATTCATCTCCAAACATATCCTAGATAAATTAAAACAGGAAAAGCAGCTAGAGAGAAAAAATTTAAGGCTGTATATCGTCAATAGATCTCAAGAAAGGGTATATTTCTTCTTCAAATGACAAAATTTGGTGCTCTGTTTATTTTACTTCATTCTTTTTATTTTCCCTGGCTCAAATCCAGAGTTAAAACATAACATAAATGAACTGGTCACTTGAGCTTCTTGAAACCAGAGGATCTACATATTGGGGTTTTAGATTCCTAATTGTGAAAGGAACATGCAAGAAGAGGAAAATAAAAATTTAGTGTTTTTCAAACATAACTTGCATGAACTTTTCGTTAGAGCTTATGCAAAATTAGAGAGGCACCAAACTGGGGTTGCAGAGTCATGATTGGGAATGGAGCGTGCAAGTAATTAGATGACAACTCAAACGAGAAATGCTGTAGTATCATCGCCAAAGCCATTTTTGCCTCAATCATTGCAAAGTTTTGGCCAATGCAGACTCGAGGACCTGAGCTGAATGGTATGAAGGAGAATTGGGTGTTTGCTGCACTTGAAACTCCTTCAGAAAACCTGTCTGGTTTGAATTCCTTCACATCATCACCCCAAATCTTGGGATCATAATGAAGTAGGCCTATTAGCAGCGTCAACTGTACCCCTACTGGTAAAATCATGTCTCCCAGTTTCACTGTCTTTGTAGGGGCTCGAAGAATCAGAGGTGCTGGTGGATACAACCTTAGAACCTCTTGGAAAATCATGGTTACCTGCAAAACAACATATTTTGGTCCTTATAGGTCTAGGAAGGGGTTGAATGTAAGTTCATTTTGTTTGTGTCTTTAATGTATATAGTTTGTCAGTAGTCACGCTACGCGAAATAAATGAAAGACGAAAGACCCTGTGCCATAGAGACAGGCACAAAGATACGTAATTGAAGCCCGGAGCAGATTAGTGCCTTCTTGTGGGTGCTAAGGGGATGGGAATATGGAATGCTTGAGCGTTATATGTAGCCTTCAGAATTAAATTTCGTAAAATTACAAAAAACTACCCCTAATGTTTAGTCTAATTATAAAATGTTTCATTTATCTTTCAAAATACAGGTAGCCCCTATAGATATTACAAATACCCCCTCCGTAGGTTCATTTTGAAAATTTAAACAAATATCAAACTCATTGCCCATGGATAAAGAAAAACCGTTTCAACATCAAAAACAACAAAAACTAGAGCAAACATATAATAACGGATTCTAAATTGTAACCAAGCGTCGCCCATCGGTTCTATACCCGATTCATAGCTAGAAAGTTTCTCCGGCCTGAAAACCCCAGAGTATATCTTCCCCGCGGATCAAAGCAAAAAAGACACTTCTAATATTTTTCTATTGAGTCTTATCTCTTAGAAAGAAGGAGACTTTCCTATTTTTTTTTCGTTAAATTCAATAAAAAAAATAGAAGACTGGAAATGAAAGTCTCTTCCTCACATCCATTCTCCATTACACCGTCTCTGTGAATTTCGAATTCCATTGGACTCCAATGGAGTAATCTATGATATGACTCATACTCTTTCAATCACAGAGATATTTCAGCGATTCCCGTGTTTGTATTTCGAAAAGAAAGGTGAAAGAATCGAGTCGACCACTAGAACTATGGGTCTTAGAACCAGAAATAAATAGGCTTATTCTTTGTTCACTTGAATCAGAATTCCAATCCGAACTCAACCGCGGATTGGTGTTTTGTTCGACAAAAAATCTTTTTTTTATTGAACGTGTTCATTCATTTTGACTGGGTATCGTCATTTTCAAAGGTTGGGTTTTCTTTAATTACAATGAACCTCAAGGGTGTTTTTTTTTATAATTAACCCTTCTAAATTAGGGTGTAAAAATATTCTCTTACAATTTTAAGTTGGTTGAGACCATCGAAATTCGGTTCGTTCTTTCCAAAAACTTTCAAAACCTCTTCTCTTGCACGGGCTTGCCAGTCTTGGTATTTGCTTAGCAGTACCAGTGTCCACACAAGCAAGCTTGATGTGGTTTCAGATCCAGCAAAGTAGAATAGCTTGCATTCTTCAATTATATCTTCGTTGCTCATTCCCACATCCTTGTTCCCATGTTCTCTAATCTCTTTGAAATTGGATCCCATCAATTTACCCAATAAGTCATTATGGATGATTTCTCCCTTCTCTCGTCGGTTGATTATAACCCTTAGCGAGGATTGAATTTCATTTTTGATTGCTTTCATTCTTCTATTCGCCTTGGTGGGAAAATGCCTGTCAACAAACAGGTTGCTTATTGGAAATAGACAAATAGAGCTTATTTCAGATATGGGTGAATTTTACGGATTTGTACCTCCATCCTGGGATAAAACAGAATTGCAGGATTTGCAAAACAAGCTTAACTTCTTCTTTTTGCAGCTCAAATATTCTTCGTCCTTCTTCATGACTACTGCCAAATGCCGTTCGTGAAATCACATCCCCTGATAAATCCTCAAGATAAGGCCACACATCAATTTCTTTTGAATTCCCACTACTACAAACCAAGGCCTCCCATTTCCCTATCATTTCTGAACAACTCAAAAGCATTGCTGGTATCATATTCTGCAAATAAAAAATATCGTACAATGTCACAGGAAAGAAAATAATGGTTTATAAGTTGTGTTAACCATAGGAACTGTTTGTAAACTCTAGAAGTGATTCTCAGCTTTTAAATGTGAAATAAAAACTTTTTTTCCATCTAGAAGTTGAGATTGACTTTTTTTTTTTTTGGAGTTTGCAAACAGTCAGATAGTAGTAGTGTGAAATTTACTTTCAGTTTCTCGATATGGAAAGCGGGGTTGATGATTTTCCTGTGTTTTGCCCATTTCTCATCTTCAAGAAACAGAAGCCCTCCTACAATTGTCTCGCCAATAGGGTCCGGAAGTGGCTTATGAAATACACCAGGTTTTGTCAAAATCTCCTTGATAAGTTCTGGATCGGCTATGTTTACTCTTGGTGAAGGTCCAAACCATACGAACGAACGCTTCCCTGATTCCAAATATAGGCAACAGTAAGAGATGCATTAAAAAGAATGAAATTATTTTCATAAATGAAACTTACCATATTTTGCCATAATGTTGTGGTAATATGGAAGAATATGAGGTGGTACATCGTCCGAAAGCTCAATTGTTTTGGGCTGTTCTGTTTTCATGACTGTGAGCAAGTCTTTCATGTCCCCGAGAAAGAGTCTGTATGGGTTCCCATGGAGACCTTGATTCCTCAGAAACCTCTCCAGCTTCCTAGGCAAAAACCAGACCCAATTTAGTACTTTCACTGTCAGTGTTATGGATACAAGTATAAGGATAGAGGCCAGGGTTGAACTAAGTTTCACATCCATGTTTTATCTTCTTTGCAAGAAAAATTAGCGGTATGATATGGATTTATAGACCTGCTGGTTTGTTTTAGGGATAATTACAAGAACCTCCCTGAGGTTCGGGCTAAATACAAAAAACCCCAGAGGTTTTTGAAAATTGCGAAAAACGCTTTGAAATGTTACAATTATCCCCTTAAATTTAAGACATAATCAAACATGAGGGGGCTTTTTGTAATTTTGAAAACCTTTGGGTTTTTTTTGTAATTAGCCCAAACTTCAGGGGGTCTTTTGTAATTATCCCTTTGTTTTATTATATTAGGAGTTAATTGCGAAAAAATACCCTCGAGGTTTGGGGTAATCACAAAACAAACCCGGCTAAGTTTAAAAATTATAACATGTATCCTTGAAGTTTATGGTAATTACGATGACTTGTAGTCCAGAAAGTGTTGTCTGATTTAATGTGATTCTTGTAATTACGTTTGGTTCTGGTTGTGAAAATGGGTGTTTGATGTTGAATCTATGGGAAAAAACCACCCAAATGGGCATAGTTTCTTTAGTGTTTTTTAAATTTGTTGAACAAGTCTTTGGCTTGTTTCTTCGTGCTAGAATTTTATATTTCCCGACCATAAATTGTTGTTGGAACGTTGTGTCATGTCGATAGAGTGATAACAACACTCTTTTCATTTCAATATATACTTTTATGTTCATTTTAACTGGAGAAAATATTTTGAAAAATGAATTACATTATCTTGAAAAGCTATAAAGCACGGGCTCGTCTGTGAGAATGACGTACCCGTACCGGATATGTATTTGACACAATACTTTATCCGATACTTCATGAATACTCTATTAATACATTGCACATGGAAAGAAATAGAATTTATTTTAATGCTCATAGAGTTATCACATTTCATGTTTTTTTCTTTTTGATTGATTACATTTCAGATTTGAGTACTTGTGAAATTCTGGTTTTTTATACTTAAAATATTATGTTTTTAATTATACTTTGTACGTCTGTATTTTAAATAATATAAAAATATATAATTTTATATGTAAATATACACCATACCCATATCTTTAAAACTTCAAAACATGTTGTATTTCCGTATATGCGTCGTATTGTATCCGTGTCCCGTACCTGTATTAGTGCTTCATAATTGAAAAGTAACAGAAAAAAGACATAAGAAATAAATTTGAATCAAAACTTGTATTTATTTGTACTAGCAACTTGTAATTTAGCTTATGTCAAAACTTACATTACCGCACGAAATTAAAGATGAAGTGGATCAAATGTAAGGGGAACTTTAATTTAACAAAACTATTGGGAAGATTTACACGACAAAGTTATAACTCCAACACGCAACTTCTTCTAATGAAAAATATCCTCTTTTCCACGACAATAACAAGGTGGCATCGAAATCATAGTAGAATTTGGATTCTTCTCTATGTAAACAATGTGGAGATTACAAAGATCAAAAAGTTTTGTGCGTAATTTTGGAATTGATAATGAAAGAAGAGAGAATAAAAAACATAATGATGAAACTTTTAGTCCAAAATAACCCATTTTATTATTTCTTGTATTATACGTGTTCTCTGTAATTTGAGTTGGTGTAAGCTATAATTATTCTTATCCTCCATTACTTTCATCACTTGTAATTATCGACCGAACACAAATCGCAATATAGGTTGGAATAGTAAATTTCTTGGCAATGAGCTTTTATTATTTTGATGGTATCAGGTTTCAACCCTAGGACAGAGAAGTGGATATTGCGATGGATGTAACCTCCATAATACAAAATAATGCTTTACTCGGTCCATGAATTCATTTGCTGGACCATAATAATTCATATCTTTTAAGATACTAGTATAAATTACATGTGTTGCACGTAACAACTATGATCATATTGAAAATCTAAGGTACTTGCGGTGGCGTAGTCAGGAAATATTACGGGCCGATACACGAAATCGGGGTGGGCTAAATAAAAAACTAAAAAAAAATACAATATAAATTTTTTTTACTTGCGGTGGCGTAGTCAGGAAATATTACGGGCCGATACACGAAATCGGGGTGGGCTAAATAAAAAACTAAAAGAAAATTCATATAATATTTTTTTTAAAAAAATTTATATTGTATTTTTTTTAAAAAATGGGTGGGGGAGGTTGGCCCCCTCCCTCCGCCACTAGATATTTGTATATGACACACGTGTAGCATGTAAAACTATGATTATATTGAAAACATTTTATGTAAATTCTTATTGTTATTGTATTTTAGTTGTTAATTTTAAGTATTATTTGTAAAATTAGAATTAACAAAATATACAATCTTGTTAATTTATTGCATGATATACCTAATTTAATTGAATAAACACTTGAAACATTTGAAGACAATAAATGGAAAAAAAAATCAATTAGCGTGAAAGTATTTTAATAAATAAAGTGTTCGAGTTCTTGTGGAACTTGATTTAAACAAGCTCCTCCAAGAATTTGTGATGGTAGAAAGGGTGGGCCATTGCTCCATTGTTTCTCTCAGTTACGAGAATCTGCCTTATTTCTGTGTCCATTATCGTATTGTTGGTCATAATATTAATCAGCGTAGACATACTACGCTAAAGAGACTTCTAATAAGGCGGAGACTAGTACCAAGGAGGCTAGCCCAGTTCGTGGACTATTTGATAATCGTGGTCGCGTCCAGGTTAATAAGGAGAAGCCTGTGGAGTCTGAAACTTGGGTTCACGTGAAAAAATAAGCTGGTCGAGTTAATGAAGGTGGAACATCTGCCCATGACATAAATATAAAGAATTCCTTTGAGATTTTGAGCGGGGATGATGTAGACAATTCAACAGAGAAGGAATCGGAACCCGTTATTTTTAATGAGGATTGTTCAATTGTGGTTGCTGAAAAGGTGCAAAATATATTCCCCAAACCACTGTAGGTGGAATATCCTCCCCCTCCTAAACAACGAGGAGTTATTGTGGAATTTAAAAACACGGTTATTGTTGATAATCTTGATGATAAAAGAAAGGCCGACTCACAACATGCGATGAACGAAGTTTTCAAAAGTTTGTCGTTGAATGAATATGAATTGAATTCGAATGAACCTTCGGAGAGCTTTCAACCCATGGCCGCATCAGCCCGAAAGAGGTGGTCCGATATGGCAGAAGAAGAAGAACAAGACAAATTAGAAGCTTTAAAGACCAAACTAGGCGACTCCTCAACTACTTCGCTTGTCATTCACTCACGTGCTCCCCTCAGAAGCTATGAAGACTATGAAAATTGTGGCTCGAGGATCCTAGACCGACATTCCACAAGATACATCAGATCATCAAGAAGATACTTGAGCACTTGCAAAAACAACAAATGATAATATCACTCGAAAATCCTTGAGACATAAACGCCCTTCACTTAAATTGTGTTTTTAAGTTATTTTTGTGGTTTTTTCCCTAAAATTTTGTATTGTGTTTCTTTTGCTTCTGATCGGATTGTAATCAAGACTTTTCCTTTCTTTTTATATATTTCTATTTATTTTTTAAAAATAAAGTTATATACTATTCAAATATTGTTATAATTTAAAGTGTCAACTCTTTTTTATTATACAACTACTGACTAAATTATTGTTTACATTTGTTCTTTTATTTGATACTGGTAATTCAAGATGTTCTCTCTTTATTTAGTTTGTAAAGTTTTTTTGCATTATCCTATTTGAATCATTATTTCTTCTCTAATATTTAGGATTTAATTATTTCTCTCTCTCTTTCTTTGTGCATTTATTTGCGAAAATATTATCATTAGAATGTGATGGGCTCAATATAATTTTTATTATTATGAATATATATATTAAAAAGGCTCAAATGTCCAAATATAATGAAGTCAACAAGAAGTTTACTTATGGGCTCAATGGGCCCATATGGTCCAATCTTGTACCATATACCATCGATAATAACTCGAGCTTGGAGATCTATAAGTCATAAGTATCACCCCAATTCCATTTCAAGGTATGGAATTCATTTTCACTAAATCTAGTCTTGTGAATTCTAGTTATTCTTTGGCTCTCTAATCTGACTTGAGCGTCGGAGGGTTATCGCCGGGAAAAATCCCGACGCCCTAACGACTTGTTGTGTTGCAGGTAGTAACCCAATTTACTTGTAGACTTCCAGCTCAGGATTTTGAAGAATATAGTGTTACCACCACATCAAAATGGAATCATGAAAAATGTGCACAACGCTTTTTTTTTTTTCCCTTTTTTTTGGTTGTAAATTATACTTCTTAATTCAATATAGAAATATGTCAACTGAAAAATAGATGAAGTTATTTGTATGGAAGTTTATATATTTGGATATTTTTAAATAAGTGTAAGACATAAATACATTATTAATTTGACTTGATTAGCATCATCCAAAATTAATGCATATATTATTGATATTGTAACTGTAAAAAGCAATAATAATTATTGTTTAGTCCTATAACTAAGTTTTATTTCAATTTGATGCTTTAAAGTGATGGTTTAAATATATTTTTTTTGCCCCTCATTTGATTAAATATCACCATAGGATGACTAATGTATAATTACTTAAAAAATTGCTCAAGAGTTTTTCAATTACTACTTTTTCCGAGGGGATTACTAATATTTTTCACTTTGGAAAATTAATACGTTTGAGGTTGTCTAATAGTACATCAATGTCTAATACTTTTCAAGGAGACAATTGATATATTTTAGTTGGATTACTAATACTTTTGAGGAAAAAAATAAATACTTTTTATGTGGGCTACTAAAAACATTGTTCAAGGGAATTACTAATATTTTTCAGATATACTACTAAATATTTTTCAGATGTACTATTAATACTTTTTAGGGGAAAAACTAATACTTTTAACAGCCCCTAATATTACAAAAATGCCACCAATGCATGAAATTACAATAAAACCCAGGTCAGGTAGGGTCCGTCCTACGAAAAAGACCCCTTAGACGGTCTAACCCAAGTTTTTGTCTTTAAAATAAAGAAGAAAGGAGAATGGAAGAACGATACGCTTTATTGAAATGTGTAATTATCGAAAACTTTTTCATACACATTTTAAATTTGTAGAATTATTGTCAGATCGTGTATTTTTACACGGAATCTAATAATTTTCTTATATTCAAAAATACTAATTTTTTTATCTCTGTGTTCTTAATTATCCACTGCGAGTTGGTATAAGTGTTACTGACACTTATAACAATACTTTATTCTATGTGTTTTATCTTTGAACATTGAGATCTATAAAACTTTCAATTATTTCCATTAAATACTCTTTGTATGATATTCGATGATTTGGAATATTGAAAAACTGTTATTTGATTTATAACAAATAATGATGAGGTCTTATGTGAGACCGTCTCATGAATTTAAGTTCATGAGATTGATCCTACAAAACACAAAAAACATGTGGTTTTTTTATGGGTTTGGGTTTGGTTTGAAGCTCTATTTATATTTAGGATTCGTCTCATGGACAATGCCATGGGACCGTCTCATACAAGTTTTTGTTATAAATAATTATGTCAAATAATTTTAAGTGCTTACCAAGGCCTAAACAATTAAAATGTAAGATATATAATAATAACAATAATATTATTATTTTATAATACAATCTAATAAAATTCTTTTGGGAAAATGACAAAAACCTCCCTGAGGTCGGGACTAATTACAAAAATATCCAGAAATTTTTAAAAATTGCAAAAAAAAATTTAAGGTTTGATTCCGTTTTAAATTTCCCTTTCATAAAGAAAAAAATATTTCAAAAAAACCCATAATGTTTAAAAAAATATTACAGTTACCACTTGGATTTAAGATGGAATCAAAATTGAGTTTTTTTTTTTTAATTTTGAAACATCTCTCGTTTTTTTTCCTAATCAGTCCATACATCATGGGCGTTTTTGCAATTATCCCTATTCTTTTTATATTCCATTTGCTAGAATCCCAATTTTTTTTTTATAGAAACGGTAGAATATTATAAAAGCCAAAATCAGAAATTACATTTGTAGGTTAAATAACCCAACGTTTCAACAAACTGAAACAAGAGAAACATCCACCACTAAGGATGCTCTAAAAAGCAGGATAACACATTGAGGACAACCCCTCGTTCTGGTAAAATGAAAGGAAAAAAAAAACATGAAGCAAAAAACGAACCCACAATCCAATCCAGGAGACAACCGGAGAATCCCAGAGATGAACGGCCACAAAGGAGCATATCAGCCAAAACAGGACATGAACAACAATATCAGAAAATCATTCCATCAAACACCCAAATTCAAACATAACAATTGCATACATTGTTAATGTATTCTTTTGAGCTACAAAAATTCCATTTTTTTGGTTATTTCATTGTTGCATAATTTTCTCATGTTTATTACGTCCTGCAGCTTATTGAATCGTAGCAACAGGAAAGGAGCATACGTGAACGAGGTACTTATTTCATTGGCCAACGATCATATATTTCTATGTTTATCAGTTGAGCTATTCAATTATATATTTCCTGAATCATCACTTAAAGTTCAATGTGGTAATTAGGTTTATAACATAAAACTTAAGGGAAAATTTTGAATTGTATTATTGCTTTGATTCATCTCCAAACCTATCCTAGATACATAAATTAAAACAGGAAAAGCAGCCAGATAGAGAATTTAAGGCTATATATCGGCAATAGATTTCAAGGCAGGCTATATTTCTTCTTCAAATGACAAAATTTGTTGCTCTGTTTATTTTACTTTTCTTTTTCTTTTTTTTTTTCCTGTCCCAAATCTAGAGTTCAAACATAACATAAATGAACTCTTATCACTTAGAGCTTATGCAAAATTAGAGAGGCACCATACTGTGGTTGCAGAGTTATGATTGAGAATGGGGCATGCAAGTAATTAGATGACAACTCAAACGAGAAATGCTGCAGTATCATCGCCAACGCCATTTTTGCCTCAATCATCGCAAAGTTTTGGCCAACGCAGACTCGAGGACCTGAGCTGAATGGTATGAAGGAGAATTGGGTCTTTGCTGCACTTGAAACTCCTTCAGAAAACCTGTCTGGTTTGAATTCCTTGGCATCATCACCCCAAATCTTGGGATCCTGATGAAGTAGGCCTATTAGCAGGGTCAACTGTACCCCTACTGGTAAAATCATGTCTCCCAGTTTCACTGTCTTTGTAGGGGCTCGAAGAAGCAAAGGTGCTGGTGGATACAACCTTAGAACCTCTTGGAAAATCATGGTTACCTGCAAGAACAACATATATTGCACCTTATATGTCGTTAACATATATAGTTTGTCAGTAGTCAAGCTACGTGAAATAATTGAAAGACGAGAGACCCTGTGTGATAGAGACGAGACAAACACAAGTACATGAAGCCCGAATCAGATTAGTGCCTTCTTGTGGGTGGGAAGGGAATGGGATGCTTGACAGCTTGAGCACTATACGTAGCCTTCTTTTTGTTTTTATTACCAAAACGAAAGATATTATTGCAACTGCAAACTTAAACAAGTACAAACAATGTCCACTAGCAAAAAGACACCTTGCACAAACAATGGCACGGGAGATCAACACATCCAAAAAAAAAGACTCAACAACTCCCAGGACTACAACACTCCCAAATGGAAACTCAACAGCAACAACACACAAAAATCCGGGCAGGAGCAATCACCACAAACTACAAACCAGAAATCATTGACTTGTCTATGAGCTTCGCCCTTCAACCGAAACAACAAAAAAAACTAGAAACAACAAATCAACAAACACCCTAAAAACCAAACTATCTGAAAAAGACAAAAACTGAACAAGAAAGGGAGGACAACCTCTGAAATTCTGTAGCCGTCAGAATCTGAAATTGGGTAAATTAAAAAAAACCCATGAGGTTTAGTCTAAGTACAAAAATTCCAGTTATCTTTCAAAATTACAAGTACCCTATAGGTATTACAAATACTCCCTTGAGATTTGTATTTTTTAACAAAATATGCCCTCAAAAGGTGCAATTTTGAAAATTGAAACAAATATCAATAGGGTATTGAAATTTTCAAAGATTTTTTTTTTTAATTCGATAGAACCTCAAGGGTGTTTTTTCTATATTAACCCTTCTGAATTAGGTGTAAGAATATTATCTTACAATTTTAAGTTGGTTGAGACCATCCAAATTCGGTTCCTTCTTTCCAAAAACTTTCAAAACCTCTTCTCTTGCACGGGCTTGCCAGTCTTGGTATTTGCTTAGCAGTACCATTGTCCACACAAGCAAATTCGAAGTGGTTTCTGACCCAGCAAAGTAGAATAGCTTGCACTCTTCAATTATATCTTCAATGCTCATTCCCACATTCTTGTTCCCATGTTCCTGGATTTCTTTGTAATTGGATCCCATTAATATGCCTAATAAGTCATTATTGGTGATTTCTCCCCTCTCTCGTCGATTGATTATACCCTTTAATGAGGTATGAATTTCTTTGGTGATTGCTTTCATTCTTCTATTTGCCTTGGTCGGAATGTATCTGTCGATAAAACAAATTACTTCTTTGAAAATAGAGGTTAAAAGATCTTATAAGCTTCTATAAGTGGTTTGAACTGTTTGGATAAAATAAGATGAAACTTATAAGATGGTAGTAGTGATAATTTCGCAATGAAAACGGCCAAAGTAAAATGGTAGTAGTGATAATTTCGCAATGAAAACGGCCAAAGTAAAAGAGGTTGTTAAAAAAAAAGATCTTATTTTAAAAATAAAGTGGGATCCCCCACCTTTTATAAAAAGAGCTTACAAGCTCCTAACATCTAATTTTGGGAGCTTATAACCCTTCAAATTGGAAACCGATGTGAACTTTGCGGGTTTCAGTTTGAATTTACTATTTTCTACCCGTTTCATCTTGTGTTCAAACTTTCAATAAGTCCTAAAATCACGTTTATAATAAAGATTAAAACATTCACTTAATATATGTACCTCCATCCAGGGATAAAACACAATTGTGCGAGTTGCAAAACAAGGCTAACTCGTTCCTGTTGCAGCTCAAATATTCTTCTTCCTTCTTCATGACTACTGCCAAATGCCGTTCGTGAAATCACATCCCCTGATAAATTCTGAAGATAAGGCCACACATCAATTTCGCGCGAATTCCCACTACTAGAAACCAAGGCCTCCCATTTTCCTATCATTTCTGAACAACTCAAAAGCATTGCTGGTATCATATTCTGCAAATAAAGAACAATAAGTTTTGTTAATCATAGGAAGTGTTTGCAAAACTCTAAAAAAAGTGATTCTTAGCTTGTAGATGCAAAAAAAAAATCATTTTTTTCCATCTAAAAGTTGAGAAATACATTTTTCTTTTTTTTTTTGGAGTTTGCAAACAGTGGCATAGTAGTAGTGTGAAATTTACTTTCAATTTCTCGACATGGAAAGCGGGGTTGATGATTTTCCTGTGTTTAGCCCATTTCTCATCTTCAAGAAACAGAAGCCCTCCTGTAATTGTTTCACCAATAGGCTCCGGACGTTGCTTTTGAAATACACCAGGTTTTGCCAAAATCTCCTTGATAAGCTCTGGATCGGCTATGTTTAGTCTTGGTGAAAGTCCATACCATATGAACGAACGCTTTCCTGATTTCAAATATACACGACAGTAAGAGATACATCAAAAAGAATGAAATTATTTTCATCGATACAACTTACCGTACTTATCCATAACATTGGTGTAATATGGAAAAATATGAGGTGGTACATCGTCGGAAAGCTCGATTGTTTTGGGCTGTTCTGTTTTCATGACTGTGATAAAGTCTTTCAAGTCCCCAAGAAAGACTCTGTATGGGTTCCCATGGAGACCTTGCTTCCTCAGAAACCTCTCAAGCTTCCTAGGCCGAAACCAGATCCAATTTAGTACTTTCACTGTCAGTGTTATGGATACAAGTATAAGGATAGGGGCCAGGATTGGACTAAGTTTCACATCCATTTTTTCAAATCTTCTTTTGCAAGAATCCCCTACAAAATTCTAATTTAAGTCTATTGGATAGTTGCCTACTACACAAGGAAAATTTTTTTGGGCATATAAACACAGAAATAATATCAATTTATAGAAGTATATAACTTAATGGTCAAGATAAGAAAACTTGAAAATGACGACAGAAAAGACTAGGTGAAGTCAGTTGGAAGATCATTGAACAGAATACAGAAAATGACAAATTCAGTGGTCTTTCAACTGACTTCTCCTTGTCTTTTAACATTAATATTGACTCCAATGAATTGGAACTTAATTCTACAAACAAATAATCACCTGTCTTAGATGGCTGCTATTTTAACCTCTTCAGCCGCCGCCGCGGAGTCTTTTCGGTGAGCCTTTGAACAACAGATTTGAAGCTCATGGCATCAGCTTCCGCGTACTGCGTGTTGATTATCACCACCTTCACATATTTTGAATGACTAACCTGTACTCGATCAAATTTGATTTTCCTCATCTATACCACAATATAAACCCTAATTCGAATATCTCAAATTACCCTTCTCATTCAGAAATACATTCCTTTTTTTTTTTTTTGAGAGAATTCAGAAATACATTCCGATACTAAAAATGGCAATTAAAATTCTCTTCCACAATATAAACCTAATAATTGAATATCTCGAATTACCCTTCTCATTCGTAAATACATTCCGATACTCATATTCGTTTATTTCAATAATATGTGTCGTTTATCCAGATGAATGCAAAATGAAACACACAGTAGAACACAAAATTGAAACATGAAATTGTTCCCACACTTTTTTCATTTCAATACATTTTTGTTCATTTTAACTCGAGAAAATATTTTGAAAAATGATTTACGTTACGAAAAAGGGCGCATGAAATAAATTTGAATCAAAACTTGTATTTATTTGCCTATGTCCAAACTTACATTACCACACGAAATTAAAGATGAACTGGATCAAATGGAAGGGGAACTTAAATTTAACAAAACTTAAGGGAATATTTACACAATAAAATTTATAACTCCAACACGTACCTTCTTCTAATGTGTATATAAAATTTATTCTAATTTAAGTCTATTGGATAGTTGCCTACTGCATCAGGCCAATTTTTTTGGGTTATTTTTCAATCTGTGGCATTTGCCACAAATTTTTTTGTTTCTATAGTGGGTTGGGAGGTTTTTAAAAAAATAGGTGTAGGCGCGCAAGGGCGCTCTTTCCACACTTAACTTTTTTTTTTTTTTTAAAAATCGTAGCGGCGCCGGTCAAAGAGGTGCACCAAACTGACACCATGCACTTGGGCGCCATTTGGAAGGGTGACTACCCTCTATAAATGGCGTTCCCCCATTTTTTAATTTTCTTTTAAATATTAAATAAAAATACAATTTTTGGATAACTATAATATAAAACATCACCGGATCAAAACCCGATTAAATAATAAAAACTACAACGAATATTTAAAAACCAACAAGAAATTACACATTAAAAAAACCGGAATAAGAAATGTCATCCCCATTATTCGAATATATACGAATCAATTCAATAATCGTATTTAAAATTTTAATATATCTTTATTGTTGGGTTATTTAGAAATTATATGTTTGGAATAAGAGATATTTCTTAGTAGGGAGTAAATGTGTTTTCTTGATTCTTTTCAATTTTGTCCGAGTGCAAAGTGACCGCCCTAATTTATACTAAAACAACTCTCTAAATAACCCAACAATAAATACATATTATAATTTTAAGTACGATTATTAGAAATGATTCGTATATATTTGAATAATGGGGATGGCGTTTCTTATTCCGGTTTTTAATGTGTAATTTCTTGTTCGTTTTAAATATTTGTTGTAGTTTTTATTATTTAATCGGGTTTTGATCCAGTGATGTTTTATATTATAGTTATCCAAAAATTATATTTTTATTTAATATTTAAAAGAAAATTTAAAAAATGGGGAACGCCATTTATAGAGGGTGAGCGCCTTCCTAATGGCGCCCCCAAGTGCGGTGTGTGAGGTTTGGCAGACGCCTATTTGACCTTGGCCGCTTTGCCTTTTTTTTTAAAAAAAAAAAGTGTGTAGTAGGCGCCCTTGGTAGTGGCGCCTGCTTAGTAGCGCCCTTTCTAAAACGTGTTGGACACCCATCTCATGTCCCAAGTACTCGGATTGGGACGACCGTCCCCACAAACCAACACGAGTCTTTTCTAGCGCGCTTTGTCCTCACTCACGCGCGCAACTTGGAAAACTTCCCAGGGGTCACCCATCCATGTCTACTCCCGAGGCAAAACACGCTTAACCTCGGAGTTTACATGTAATGGGCACGCAGAAAAGAAGATGCATCTGTTGGTATAGGTAGTCCAAATCATATCCTTTAAGCTATCCTTTAACTATTCAATCCAGCGCTCACAAGTTCGAATCGTGGGCCGCGCCACGCGCTTCTTTTAAAGCCCATTGCGAGCGAGGATCTTTGGACCAAATCCCAACAGGCGCCTACACCTATTTTTTTAAAAACCTCCCAACCCACTATAGAAATAAAAAAATTTGTGGCAAATGCCACAAATTGAAAAATAACCCAATTTTTTTGGGCATGTAAGCACAGAAATAATATCCATTTATAGAAGTATATAACTTAATGGTCAAAATGAGAAAACTTGAAAATGACGACAGAACAGACTAGGTGAAGTCAGTTGGAAGACCATTGAACAGGGCTCACTTGAACAGAATACAGAAAGTAACAAATTCAGTGGTCTTTCAAGACCGAGTGAAATCAAAGTATGCGAATTAAGACAAGCCACCAACTTTCAACATTAATAATGACTCCAATGAATTGGAACTTAATTCTACAAACAAATTAATCACCTGCCTTAGATGGCTGCTATTTTAACCTCTTCCGTTCCGTCGTGGAGTCTTTTCCGGTGAGCCTTTGAACAACAGATGTGAAGCTCACGGCATCAGCTTCCACGTACTGTGTGTTGATTATCACCACCTTCACATATTTTGAATGACTAACCTGTACTCAATCAAATTTGATTTCCTCATCTATACCTCAATATAAACCCTAACTCGAATATCTCAAATTACCCTTCCCATTCAGAAATACATTCCAATACTAAAAATGGCAATCAAAATTCTCTTCCTAGTGGCTATGGTGGCATTTGCTACCGCCATCAATGGCAGGCAGGACCCTACCTGCGGCTGATTTACATACGACATTTTTATCTTTTCCATTTCCCTCGTTATGGCGGGCCTTTCGATGGATTTAGAGGCGGCGCTGGGACTGGCTTCGGTGGTGTGGATGGAAGGCCTGGGGCCGGAGGATTAAGGGCATTCCAATGCCAAAATTCAAAAAAACTCTACAAACTTATTTTTTGATGAGACCCATAATACCACATCATAAAAACCTCAAAAAAGAAAAACCTCATCTTTTTCTCCACAATCCAAAAACCTCTAAATAGTTTTTTTGTGGACCCTACATTCCTAACCATAAAATCACACATCTTTTATTATATTTATATTATATAACATGTATTATTACATTTATATAAAAATATATATCATTTATATTTTTACTTTATTAATAAAATCTATTTTATAAATATATTTTTTTTTTGAGGGGAGTACATATATTATTTTATATAGCCAAAAAGTATAAAAATTTATTTATAATTGTAATGGCTAGTTTTAACGGCTAGTTTTTAATGGCTAATTTTTAATGGCTAGTTTTTATTATTGAACACAAATTACATTAATACAAAATAAAGTGGAATACATAAATAAAATACGAAATAACAAACAAGAATAGATCAACTCCACAAAACATCTATTAGAAGCCCCATCTCTTTTTAATCTTTTCACGCGATAGAACATATGTAATCTACGTTGATCATCCTGTCATTCCACTTGTATCCTTCATAAAGATTTCATAATCCTTTCTCTTTGCCTTCTCCTTTTGCATTTGCGCTTTTTCCCTCTCTCAGCTTCTTCTATTCCTTTTAATCTATTATAATATTCATCATCGTTAGATGTTGTAGTGGATTTTTCTCTCTTCTTTGTTTGCCTTTTGCCCAATTGATTGGGCGACTACGGACTTCACAATCATCTACACATCAATAGGAGCATCCATATTCGATGATGATATGCCACCCCTGATTGAGAAACTCTTGTTTTCTTTTTAATGTAATCACCTTGTGGAGCCCATTTTGGACAATCTTTAACAATCCTCCATACATGTTCATATCTAAAATCCCCATTACCATTGTGTTTATACTCTTGACGTGCCCTAAAAGAGTATATCATCATCACTTTGTCTGCTTTGACGATTGCCATATAATCGATTATAAATAGCAGTAAATTCATTCACCATTGGGTGGATTCTATAGAAGTGAGATTTTAATGGCACCCAATCTCTCTCCACGGCACCTTTGGGGCGACATTTGTTGTAGTAGTCTGTAATTCGTTTCCAAAAAGCAGTTTCTTTTTGATCATTACTAACCTCCGGGTCTTCACTAATAGTGATCCATGCCGCTGGAAGTTTCTCATCTTCCTCGTCTGTCCAAGTTGTCCGTTTTTTGCCACCTCTTCCCATTTTATTAGTTGTCTCATCTTTATCGAGAACAATATTTTCGAGTCCTACTTGTGTTGAATGTTGTGGGAACTATGAGTCTGGAATTGATGATGGTGTTGAAGGTTCTTTGTCTGCCCCGGAAGCATCTATGCCAACTCTTCTTGATTCATTAGAAGGAGGAGAACTACCTGAAGGAGGGATTGACATCCCAAATTGGTTGCCCATGGCTCGCCAATATTCGGGCAAATACATATAAAATGGAGGCATTTGAGGGTATTCGATTAGTTGAGTAGTTTTGAGAACTTTGAAAATTTGGAGAAATTGTGGAAAATTTTGAGGGTATTGTGTAGGAGCAAAAATTGAGAATTTTGGAGGGATGAAATATTGGTGGCATTTTGCGATGTATTTTCATCAATATTTTGAGAATTGAAAAAATTCATAAAAGACCGATTATAATTTTCATCCATATTGGATAAAATTTTGAATTATATGAACAAAGGAACTGAAGAAAAATAAAGGTAATTAGATGTAGTTTGAACAATCTATATGTTTGAGAATTTGAGAGTAGTATGATGAATGAGAAAAAAATTGTAACATATTTATAGGCAAAAAAATAAAAAAAAATAATAAAATGCAACGGCTCTTTAACGGCTAGTTTAGGTAAGTCTATTTAAAATAAAAATATAAATTTTTATTAAAAAATTAATTAATCATTTTATTTTTTTAAGAAAGGAGCGGTACCGATTTCACGATCATCGGGAGCTTTTTTTAGGAGTTTTCAATTGAAAAACCCCTAAAAAAGCTCCCACACCGTGGGTCGCCCTAATTGGCAGCGGTGGTGGATCTAGTTATTTCTTTTTTAGTGTTTTTCTAATTTGTCGAACAAGTCTTTGGCTTGTTTCTTGTGTCAGAATTTCAATTTTCCTGACCATAAATAAATTGTAGTTGGAAAGTTGTGCCATGTCGATATACAGTGATAACCCCCACTTTTTTTGGTTTCAAATTTCCTGTTTCAATTTTCTCGAAAAAAAAAAAAATTCCAGTTTCAATTTGGTGTTTCATAAATATCTTTAAACAATCAATAAATAATATGTGCCGTTTATCCAAATGAATAAAGCATATAGTAGAACACGAAATTGAAACAATAAATCTGTTTCCACACCTTTTTCATTTCAATACTTTTTTGTTTATTTTAACTGGAGAAAAAATTTTGAAAAATGATTTACGTTATATTGAAAAGTGACGAAACTGTCAAACTTACATTACCACAAGAAATTAAAGATGAACGGGATCAAATGGAAGGGGAACTTTAATTTAACAAAACTTTTGGGAATATTTACCCGATAAATTTTAAAACTCCAACACGTACCTTCTTCTAATGTGTATATAATATATTTTTTAAAGTATATATTTGTCATCCATTATTGTATTTAATTTATTAAAATTAATAATATACATAAGAAAATATTTTTTTACTTTATTTATTTTTTTTGGGTGGATCGTATCGCGGTGGGTTAGGTTGGCCATCATATATGGCGCGGTCGCTCCATTGACTAAGCGGTGACCCGCCCCACCAGCCCATTGACAGCTCTATATATTATTGATACTATATTTGTATATAAAAAGCAATAATAATTATTGTTTAGTCCTATAACTAAGTTTTATTTCAATTTGATGCTTTAAAATGAGGGATCAAATCCAAAGTCCAAACATAATTAACATACATGAGCTTTTTTCATCAGAGCTTGTGCAAAATCAAAGCAGCACCATATTGGGGTTGCAGAGTAATTATTGGGAATGGAGAATGCAAGTAATTAGATGACAACTCAAATGAGAAGTTTTGCAGTATCATTGCCAAAGCCATTTTTGCCTCAATCATCGCAAAATTCTGGCCAATGCAGACTCGAGGACCTAAGCTGAATGGTATGAAGGAGAATTGGGTTTTTGCTGCACTTGAAATTCCTCCTGAAAATCTATCTGGTTTGAATTCATTAACATCATCTCCCCAAATCATGGGATCATAATGGAGTAGGCCTATTAGCAGCGACAACTCTACTCTTTCTGGTAAAATCATGTCTCCTAATTTCACTGTCTTTGTAAGGGCTCGAGTAATCAATGGAACCGGTGGATACAGCCTTAGAACCTCGTGGAAAATCATGGTTACCTGCAAGAATTAAGGGATAATTACAAAAACATCCTTCAGGTTTAGCAGCTAATTATATTACTAGAGAAAATGAGTTTGTATTTGTTTGAGGAAGTTGTCAATGAAAATGGAGTCATTTTCAGTTTTTACTATTTATAGATCATTCTTTTGGAAACACAACTAAATATTTTTATGTCAGGATCATGCAAATCTATGTGAAAACACACTTCAAAAACTATAACCAACCAGTTTTCCATTACAATCATGCAAATCTATGTTAAAAATACACTTCAAAGTTATCAACAAACATATTTTCACTTCCAAACATATACCATCATAAAAGTTCAGACAACAGACCAATTATATTCTCAATTCTCACACAATAATCAATAAAGTTTGAAAATTAATTTTCCAACACTGGAACTGAAAATTGGATTTGGAAATACATCCATACAAGGCCTAAGTGCTTCTGTGGTTGTGTTTCTTGCTTTCAATTTTTTTCAAATTAATATAGTTTCTTTTTAAAAATCAATATAATTTTTTATGTACTTATTTATATAGAATTATTAGATTTTAAAGCCTTGCCCCTAAAACAAATTTAAAAATACCTATGAAATAAAATAGCGCCCCCCCCCGGTTTATCTTCTAACTCCGTCCATGAATTTTAAACTATGTAAAGTACGTGAAAGGAGACCCCCAAAGGTTGGTCTAGTGGCATTGGAGTTGCAATTGCAACTTCAAGGTCTTGAGTTCGAACTTTGATTATGAGAGGTTAGGGTTGTCCCTCCTTCCCTAGAGATTAGGGTCATTCTTAAGAAGGACAGATCACAGATGTCCCATAATCCGAAGAAACTGTAGAGTCAGTGTCCCGACTGATATGGGATACTCTAGGTAAAAAAAAGTACATGAAAGGCACTGTTTGATTGAGACAGGCACAAAGATTATGTAGCCTTTAAGACTAAATCAGGGTGTAAAAATATAATCTTACAGTTTTAAGGTTGTTGAGACCATCAAAGTTGGGTTCTTTCTTTCCGAAAACATGAAAAACCTCTTCTCTTGCACGGGCTTGCCAATCCTTGTATTTGCTTAGCAACACCATTGTCCACACAAGCAAACTCGAAGTGGTTTCTGACCCAGCAAAGTAGAATAGCTTGCATTCTTCAATTATATCTTCAATGCTCATTCCCACATTCTTGTTCCCATGTTCTCTGATCTCCTTGAAATTGGATCCCATTAATATGCCTAATAAATCATTATTGATGATTTCTCCCCTTTCCATTTCCTTCTCTCGTCGGTCGATTATGCCCCTCAGCGAGGATTGAATTTCTTTGGTGATTGCTTTCATTCTTCTATTTGCCTTGGTGGGAAAATATCTGTCCTCAAAACAAATTAATTACTTCGGTTTAATTTGGAAAACGATGTAAACTTTTTTTTCTTTTTCGAACGATAGTATTTTATTAGAACAACTCAACAAAATTGGAATTACAACTACAAACATAATCAATTGGCTAAGAGCCGACTTGACTAAATAAAAGCCAAGCGGGGAATTGGCAAGACCAATTCAGATCTACTCCACAAACTAAACACTTCACACCAAAACTAGACCACTCACACGCTGGGAGACTTCATCACTCCTTAATGGAGACTGTAACACACTAAAAAAACCAAAACCGGGCACGAGCAACCACTACATACTACGAGCAGATAAAAAACGATCGCCTCACGAGTTCGCAAATCAACCGGAAAAAAGGACAAACAAAAAGAAAACTACAACAATCTATAGCTAAAAAACGAAAAAAACAAAAATAAAAAGAAAAAATGCCTCTCCCTCACCCAAAATTTACTTCCGACTCAGACACCTACGTGAAGCTCCAACCCACTTTCACCCTGGAACAAAAATTTCGGCCACCTCCTGAAGACACAAGGGACCGCCATCATTGGCCCTCCAGCAGGAAGCATGGAGGGGGAGGGGGAGGGGAGGGGAGGAGGGGAGGGAGGGAGGGGAGGGAGGAGAGAGAGAGGCCGGTAGAGATGTCAATAAGGGCCGGGCCCTGAGGGCCGACCCTAGCCCAACCCTAAAAGTCTAAGGGCTGGGCCTATATTTCATAGGCCCTTATAACATGAGGGCTTTTTAGCCCGGCCCTATTGGTCCTAGGGCTGTCTAGGGCTAGGGTAGGGCTGGCCCTTAGGGTTTTTTTGTGATAAGTTTTTTGTATGAAATATATTTATATTCAAAATGTATGTTTGTAATACTATTAATCTATTATTTGATCTCATTTATCCATTACCATTTATCTTAACAAATTATCAAATTTGATCTTTGATCTCATTTATAATTTAGTATTACTAAATAACTTAATAAATACAAAATTAAAGTTGGTACGTAATTAGTAATTATTATTTAGTACGATAATAATTATAGAGAACTAATATATATTTGGTATAGACTATTTGATTACTAAAATAAAAATGACAAAGTTTGAATATTTTAATCCAAATAGAATCTAAGGATTACATGGCGTTATTTTATAAAATAAGTTATAGGCAAGTTAATTTTTCCATCATGATGCAATGTTTTAATTTAGATGTAATAAGTTCATAAAAAATGTAAAAAAAAAAAAGGTCTTAGGGCCCGCCCTGGCCCGACCCTAGTCCTACAGGGCTAGGACTGGGCTTAGATTTTTCAAGCCCTTATAAGTCCAGGGCTTTTTAGCCCTAGCCCTTAAGGGTTAGGGCCTCTTAGGGCTAGGGCAGGGTCGGGACGGGCCGACCCTTATTGACATCTCTAGGAGAGTGGTGGATGAAGATGGGGAGAGGGAGGGAAAAAAGATTTTGGGTTAGGGTTTTTTTGTAGAGAGAAGGGAGAGAAAAAGGGGTAGAGAGAGGATAATTTTCTTTCGTTTGACAATGAAGTAAACTTTATTTCAAATTTACTATTTTCTGCATGTTTCATCTTGTGTTTTCAATACAACAAATGAATTTTACATGTATAATAATGACATTGTAGCTTTGGTATATTTGAAACACCAAGTGTTTATCGTCATAGCATTCACTTAGTATATTTGAAACACCAAATAAACACGGTACAACAACAAACAAAGTATTTTTTCCACTATATATGTGGGGTTGGCTATATGAATCATGCCATCGGGAATGACCAAATATCATATATTTTCATTTAGTTCTAGATATAACATGTTATTTTAAGGGTTTATTTCCAATATTATATTTTCTACACATCACGATGATGTATCTAAAGGTCTCCTATGTACATGTCCAAACCATTTTAAGCGTATTTCTCAATTTTTATCTTCAATTGGTGCTACCACCACTTTTTTCCTAATATATTTATTTTTTATATTATCTAATCTAGTGTGTCCGCACACCCATATTAACAATTTTCATTTCTTCTACCCTCATTTTTTGTTCTTGTTCAAATTTAGTCGCTCAACATCTTTGCCACATAAAGCGTTGCGATCTTATGACTGTTTTATAAAATTTTCATTTCAATTTTAATGGTATTTTACTATTACAAAGTATAGAAGACACATCCTCCATTTATTTCAATTGTTTGGATCCTATGCGTAACGTCTTTATTGACTTCTCCATTTTCTTCATTGATAGATCCTAAATATTAAATTTGTTACATGCATTCAATTCATGATCACCATATTAATTTTTACGAAATGAAACACGATAGTGAACAGAATATTCCTGGATTTGTACCTCCACCCGGGGATAAAGTAGAATTGTGCGAGTTGCAAAACAAGGCTAACTTGTTCCTTTTGCAGCTCAAATATTCTTCTTCCTTCTTCATGGCTACTGCCAAACGCTGTCCTTGAAATCACATCCCCTGATAAATCTTCAAGATAAGGCCACACATCAATTTCCTTTGAATTCCCATTACTAGAAACCAACGCTTCCCATTTCTCTATCATGTTTGAACAACTTAAACACATTGCTGGTATCATATTCTGCAAAAGAAAAAGAAACAAAACAACATGGGAATGAACAAAAAGGTTTAGAATTTGTGTCAAACTTAGGAAGTGTTTGTTTGCAAACACTTCTGCTTTTCGAGAAAATGATTTATTAGAGTTGAGAATCAGAAGTTGGTAATATTCACAAATAGAAGCTGTAAATTGATTAAGTTAAGAGAGCGTGTTTGGCAAAGAAGTTGTAAATGTGCTTTATTTGTGTGTAACAGTCAAACTAGAAGAAGAATCACAAATCTAAATCACTCCCCCCCTGCTTTTTAACTTTGATTCAGCAAAGCATAATCAGAAACAGAAACTGATATTTGCAGACACTAAATCACTTTATTTCTTTAGTGTTTGCAAACACTCTCGTACTAGGATTAGATCCTATTCCACTATTCCTATTTCACTTCATATTCAATATACTGGATGAATAACACGTGTAACATGATAATGACACAATTGTACATGTATCATTCATCCAATATATGGAATAGATAGTAGAATATGGAAAGTGGAATAAGAGACATCATCCCACTGTACTAATACTAATACTGTAATTGCACTCTAAATTTACTTTGAGTTTCTCCACATGGAAAGCCGGGTTTATGATTTTTCTATGTTTGTCCCATTTCTCATCTTCAAGAAACAGAACCCCTCCTGCAATTTTTTTAACCATAGTACTGTCCGGAAGTGGCTTATGAAATACACCAGGTTTTGTCAAAATCTCCTTGATAAGCTCTGGATCTGCTATATTTACTCTGGGTGAAGGTCCAAACCATACGAAAGAACGCTTACCTGATTCATGTTTTTTTTTTAAAAACATATAGCAATCATCCATACAGTGAAATATGAGATGAAACACCATTTAGAATAGAAGATCACATCCGCATTACACGGAAGGAAATTATTTTCATCGGTACAACTTACCGTACTTATCCATAATGTTGTTGTAATATGGAAAAATATGAGGTGGTACATCGTCGGAAAGCTCGGTTGTTTTGGGCTGTTCTGTTTTCATGACTGTGGTCAAGTCTTTCATGTCCCCAATACCGAGTCTGTAAGGGTTCCCATGGAAACCTTGATTCCTCAGAAACCTCTCCAGCTTGCGAGGCCGAAACCAGACCCAATTTAGTACTTTCACTATGAGTGTTATGGATGCAAGTAGAAGGATAGAAGCCAGGATTGAACTAAGTTTCACATCCATTTTTTTTTTAAATCTATGTTGCAAGAAGATTTAGCTGTATAATATGGATTTATAGATTTGGTGAAGTTTATGTAGCATGAGTTTGGTTTTAATTTTAGCAATTACGTTTGCTTCTGGTAAAGAAAGTGTCATTTAATTTTGATGATTGCGTTTGGTTCTGGTTGCGGAAATGTTGTTTCATGACATGTAGAATCTATGGAAACCACTCAAACAAGGATAGTTTAATTTCTTGTGTTTCAAATTTTGTTGGGCAAGTCTTTAGCTAAGGTCACTGATTTGGCTTGGTTACGGCGCTTAGAATTTCCTTTCTCCCACTTTTATGTATGTTATGAATCTATGATCCTAATTTTCTTTGGGATAAGATTTTATTTTCCACGTCATGTTCTACTTGGATGATGGACACGTATTCATAAAATAAACATGCGATGTTAATTTTTAGATGGATATATATGTGAACATCCAAATAGTGGAATAAAAAGTGGAGCAAGAAATCGATTCCATTTTCTTGTCATTTCACTTTTGGATTCAACTGAATTTCGATATGTTTTGTAGGCATCTCGATATAGGGAGTATTTACAAACACTAAAAAAATGATTCTCGATTTTTAGTTGGAAAAAAATCACTATTTGCAAATGCTATCTTTTGCTTTTAATTGTACTTCATTTAATGAGAATTGAAAATCAAGGAGATGAATGTTTTTGATTTTTATTTTGCTTCAGTTTGATTTTTATACGCAAATTAAATAAAGTACATATGAAGAATTTTTATTTTTAAAATATATTTTAATATATATTTTGCATATATAATATATATTATAATATAATTTTTATGTATTCTTATATTATATCTAATATCTATAAATTGATATATAATAACTTTTGTAAATAATATTTTATAAATATATTATAAATATTTTTTTCATTGTTTTTATTTTTTTATTTAATTTAATTTAAAACGGGCGAAGAGTCGAGCGAACCGTGGCGGGTTGCCTCTGCTTCGTTCTAGGCATGGGGGCGGGTCTGGGGTCTTCACCGCCCGCCCCATTGCCATCCCTACTTTAAATTTAATCGATTACAACATGGACGCAAAATAAATGTAATTATAAATTATATCAAAAATAATTAATGGGGACAAATTTTTCTTTTTACAAAGCCACACAAATGCAATTATAAATACATCAATTTCTAATTACTGTGTGCATTTTTTTTATTGCACCTAATTAATATAATTTTAAAAAATAAATAATAAATACAAAAAAAAAAACAAAAGAAAAATGTTATGGTGGCAAATGCCCCATAGGCCATAATAGGAACAATAAATCCGTCTTTGCCCACGACAATAAATATTTTCCCCAAAAGGAGAAGTGTTTATAAACACTCCCATTGAAGCAGTAGGAAGTAGGAACACATTGATGTTAAATAGATTCACACAAATTGTAATTTGGTAAGTTTTACTCGTGATAACAACACTTCACTACAAGAAAATTTTAGTTCATCGACATAATTACCTACAAAAATGATTTTGTCACTTACTTTTATAATTACATACGAAATACCTATAGATAAAAAATATTGATTTTTTCCCAAACTATACTAACAAATTACCAACGGATCACCGATATTTTTAAATTTATCGACAAATATCAGGTATTTACCTATAGTTTTAGTTTCTATAGGTAAATATACCTACAAATGATATCTTTACATATGTGTTTATATTTTATACAATTATTTCACCACTATCACTCATAAACATTTATATGATAATTATATTTTTTTTTTATCGGGAATATGGATTGTGATATATTACACATTGATTGTTCAATTGTATATTGCAAACTTCAACTGTAAGTGTAATTTTTCTTTCTTTATAAATTGGATATTTCCATATATTGTCGCCATATATATAAATATATATATATATATATATATATATAGGGCACCTTATAGAGTAAGTTCGTAGGACGCCTTTCTCGAGCCATAGATCTACTATTTTCAATGGCCATAAATTACAAGGCATCCAATGGATTTTTCCTTATTCAAAAACGTGTAAGGGTAAATCGGTCAAATAAAAACTCCATCATCCCATTAATGTAGGGGCGGTTATCATGCGATTTAGATGAAAATACGTTCAATCAAAAAAATCTCTTCCAAAACCCAAAACCAATTATCGATAAAACCCAAAACAAATCCTGCAATTTACAAAGCGTTAATCTTCTCATCGTTGCAATTTCTGTCAAAAGCGTTAAACACAAAGACAAGGATCGCAAATTTGAAGAAAACATTCATGGAAGATTTTCTAGAAAATGCATTCGATCGCCGTTGGATGAAGGTATTTGCAAATTATTGTTATATATTGTTTTTAACAAAAAGAAATCGAATAGAAATAAGCATGAATGATTCTCCATTTTAATTTACGAGTTCCAGGCAAACAAGCATAAAATTTGTACATAAGAACTTGATGTCGATGTTTTAGAAATTGCATGTGTAATATACTTTTTACTTATGTCTTATGAAATTTTGCATACGTATTTTAACGTAATGATTGTGATATGTAAACTCGATAACAACGCTCTTGTTCGCACTCATGCTTGTTAAGTAACACTTCAATGCATGTTTATAGTAGATTAATTTGCATATATTAGCTAATGATATTGCTTGTAAGCATGGATGATAAATATTATCCATTAAAATTTGTAAATAAAAGTTCTTGTCAATGATTTGGTAATTTGCATATGTAATATCATATGATTATACGAAAATATCAACTTTTGCATATGATAAATAATTTTCTTGTGACTCTACAACTATTTGCTTATGATCCTACAATACAATGCATGTATACGCATGATATGATGCTTATGAATGATATATACATTGCTTGTTGAGGAAATTCCCTCATGTCAAAAAAGCTTCGATACTACAAAATATTACATATTTACGCATTATGATTTGCTTATGAAGACTACATGCGTGGCTTGAAACAGAGGACGTAGGTAAAATGGCCTAACCAACGACTTGAAATAATGGATGATTCAACAAAGTATTGGATACGAGAATGCGATCAACGATTCACGCCACAAAAGGGACAAAAGTTTGGAAGTTTAGAAGAAGGAGTGCAAGTCTACAAAAATTATGGGCACATCACTGGTTTTGATTAGGGGTGACAATCTCCGACCACGACACGAAAACACGACCTGAACCTAACACGATATAAACGGATTAGGGTTGACCCATTTATTATTTGGGTCATAATCGTGTCGACCCATTTAACCCAATAATAAATGGATCAATTTCGAGTTGACCTGGAATGACCCACTAAACCCGTTTAACCCGTTTGAATAAGAAAATTCAGCATTATTTTTATATTTTTAATATTATATATATATATAAATAACCCAAAATTCTCATTTTATCATAATAAATAAAAGGTTTATTCAAGGTTAAAAAATATACGAGTCATTTCGGTCGTGTTCGGGTTACCCGTGTATTAAGCAGTCGTGTTCGGGTTGGGAAAATTTGTGTAATTATCATGTCTCAACACGACCCGCAAACCCGACACGACTCGAATTGCCACCCTTAGTTTTGATATACGGATAAGTACAACAAAGCGATATCAAAGTGAGATTATACGATTGCAATATATTGTATGCAACAAGGAAGGATTCAAGAATGTAAGTAGTTGATTAAAGAAAAAGCAAATGAAAGTGACAAAACTTACGGCAAACCTAAAGAAAGGGTATCGAAAAGGTTGGTTGCAAAACACGATGCGTGTTTGAACATCTTTGAAATGGTAATTATGATAAGAAGTTTTGAGTTGCGACACACACATAATTTGACACATGGAATACATCGACATTTTTGAAAGTCAACGAAACATGAATTTCGGGCACCAACATTCATTACAAAATGCTGCGAGCAAATGTCGGGACATCAAAATCTCTTGATTGTACAAGGAGATGGTCGGGGTACTCTAATGTTGGTGCCCTACAAATTGATTTCAAAAACTTTAAGAGGGAGTTGAAAGCGTACATATGTGGAGTGATGCCCAACTTGTTATAGACAACTTCTTGAGAAAAATTGATGTGTGCCCGAAATGTCATTTGATTCACGATGTTGATGAAAATGAACAACTAACCAGGCTGTTTTGGGATGATCCACTGTTCAAAATGAACTATGCAATGTTCGGGATGTAATCTCATTCGATGCAACGTCAACACACTAATAGGTGAACACTTTTTTCTAATGTATTATTGATATTGTATATATATGAACTGGTAATATTTGCATGTGGTGATTCCTAAAATATGCATTTATAATCATTAATTTTTACTTATATATCATTGGAATGTTGCATATATAGGTTAATGTAGTCAGTAAATATATAATCATTACATTTTACATTTTGGGCATGAGTTCATTCTTGAATATACATTTGTCTTGGTTAAGTTTTGCTTATATAATTTTGGATTGTTGCTTACGTAAGTTAATATATTTGTATTAATGCATTTGTAGTAATTGCATTTATCTTGATTAAATTTTGCTTGTATAGTAATGGACATTTGCCTTTTGCATATTGGTAATTCGTAAATATGCTTGTAGTGATTACATTTTGCTTATATAGCGGTGGAGCGTTGCTTATGTAAGTTAATAATCTACGCATATTATTATAAAACATTATGTCGGTACAAAATGGTGTTTACTCCTTCACGAGGAATAGACAACCATAAAAGATGTGTTACATTTGCGTCGGGATTGCTATTGAAGAAGACGAGGAATCATATTTTGGTTGTTCAAGAATTTTCAAAGCAATGGGCGTGAATCGAACTTCATTGTCACCGACCAAGATCCGACCATGAAAAATGCAATAAGGATAGTTTTCAAAGACATCTTGTGCACCGTTTGTGTATGTGGCACATAATGGAAAAGGTGAGTGTGAAGGTTGGCGGCAGACACTATCCGGTGGGATCGATTCATGCAACGACCGAGTAGCATCGTGTGGAGTAACTTTATCGAACCAACGGAATTTGAGGAAAAAATGGAACGAGCTAATGAGAGAGTATGAGCTTACATCACATACATGGTTCGCGAATATGTTTGAGATTAGGAGTTCTTGGATTCCCCGTGATATTTTAAGGATATGATGTTGGGAGGGCTACTCGGGACCACTTCAAGATCGAGAAAGTGCTAACAATGGTTCGAAATTTCACCAAACCACAAGTTAACTTGGTTGAGTTTTTATGCACTTTGACGAGTGCAATGGAAGCTCAAAGACATGATGTGGATAAATTGAATAATGAAAGTGCAATTCACAACCCCCTCTGCAATACATGTTTAGGAATCGAAAAACATGCAGCATCAGTTTTCACACGGAGGGTTTTTTCAGACGTTAGTAAAGAGATTGACGCTTCTTGTTACAATTGCATAATGGTGCAAATCAACGACGAACCTGAAAAGTGCTCATATCAAATTAAAAACATCGATGTAGGGGTGTTTACAGTTGTTTTCAACAAATCAGAGGACAATATGAAATGCGGTTGCAACATGTTCCACCGGATCGGCCTACTATGTCGTCAAATGTTCATGTTATTCAAGGAACTTAATGAAATTCCCGGCAAGTATATACTCAAACGCTGGACAAAAAGTGCATCAATCTCTCCAGCACTACAGATCATGTTAATATCACAGCTTACAAGCAACAACAATTGTGACACTACCTTACGAAAAAATGCAGTGGACCTCGATTATTGTGTTGAAATGGTAAATGGAGCAAAGAGCAAATGGACGCTCTAGCCCAACTCATCAAAGATCATAAACGAGTTGTTATCTCATGATGGAGGAATTTTGGAGGTAACGAAGTTGCAAACGACAATAATTCACAATTTTGGAGAAATTACTACACATTCTGAAATTACAGTCTTACCGCCACAACAAGCGAAAAACAAGGGGAGCGGGAGTCGGGTCAAAAGCCGACTACAAAGTCAAAAGGAAAAGGCTTTGCGTGCAAGCCAGAAACTAAAGAGGCGCTGTGGAAAATGTGGGGACATCGGGAACCACAATAGCCGGACATGCAAGAAGTTATCTTAAAAATGTTGGTCGATTGAACATTTGCATTTTTCCTTCAGAACTATGTCTTATGAGGATTATTTTCAATATTAACATATGTGAAAGACATTGTCCATTACAACATAGAAAGCTACAAATAAAAGCAAAATTTAGTCATTATAAATGCATAATCAATAATTACCACATGCAAAATTATCAGTTTATATATATACACCTATATTAACTAACATAAGCAAGAATCTCTTTGTTATATCGAAAAATATAATCACTAGAAAAGCATATATACAACTATATTAATTTACGGAAGCAAAAGTCCATTACTATATAAGCAAAATTTAATCGTTATAAATGCATATTTAAAAAAGACCACATGCGCAAATGTAAAATGAAATGATTATATATTTACTACTATATTAACTTATACAAGCAACATTCCAATGCTATAGAAAGCGAGAATGTAATCAGTATAAATGCTTATTTAGGAATCACCACATGCAAAAATTATCATTTTATATATGTACAACTATATTAACATAAGCAACAACACACTACTATATGGACGAAAAGTTTAATTAGTATAATTGCATATTAAACTTACATAAGCAACAATCTAATGCAATATAAGCAACATTCCAATGCTATAGAAGTAAAATGTAATCATCATAAATGCATATTTGGAAATTATGTCATGCAACAATCCATTCTTTGTAGAAGCAAAATATAATCATTACGAATGCATATTTAGGAAATACCACATGTTAGGAATTTTATTGTTTAGATTTTGATGAATGCCATGTAAAACTTAGAATAGAAAGTTGGCTCCCCAATTCTTGCTTTGAAATGTATTGTAACAATTAGAGTGCCCAAGTGAGTTAAGTCGCCTACGCTCCAACTTGCAAGAACAAACAAGGCTTGAAGGCTTGAAGGAAAACTTCTGTGTGAGGCAAACAGAGTACAACAAAGAAAAGACAGAACTCGATCAGAAGCGGTGAGATGCACCAGTGGAACATCGATCAAGTCAACTCAAGAGAAGCCAAGTCTCAAGGTGAGTGACGAAGAGTCATCCAATGATTGGAAGGCGACTCTAAGTCACCAGGGAAAGCGAGAAATGCGATCAAGTCGAGATAATCGTAAAGAACCGTTGCACGAGAAATCAAGAGATTTACTTAAACAAGTAATATCTCCATACTACCTTTCTTGGAGTGCTCGGTCCCGAGGAAGCGTGCAAAGGAAATGAACCAATGGGAAGCACTACACCGTGTCGACTGAAAAAAGGTGATAAAACATTTCATACGAGAAATGGCAATTCCAAGAATCGCAAAGCAACGACGCAAAGTGATTTTCAAAAATGAGCCTATCTCTTCAACGGGCAAATTTTTGAAAGTTCACTATAAAAGGCCGAGGAGTTTGATTGAGAAAGCAGAATGCGTGGATGAATGACACACGTGAGATATACAAGCTTATCAATAATCAAAACAATCTCAATCCTCAAGCTACACTCCGAAGTACATCAATCCAACACTTACCTGTGAAGGAAAGAGAACTTCAATCGAGTTGAAGAGGAAAATATCTGAAAACAAGGGGTCTACATTCCAAGAAGGATTGTAGAAAGGTTCAAGGCTGAACCAAGTCTTAAGCTTTTGGAGGGCTTCGTGATCAAATCCAAAGTGCTTGAGCAAGTGAGTGTAGTAGCAAAGCGCAGCCCTGTGAAGAAAGGCGAGTCGTCGAGAAGCCAAGAGTGATCAAGGCGTCTCCAGGACGAGTCCCAAAGGATCAAGTCGGCCGTTGTGATCAAGACTTGTATCCGGACTGTTACCACTTTGTAAACTGATCATTACTTAGTGGATTCCTCCAGGAGTTGGAGAAGAGAGGAGTAGAAAAATTACCCCATCTTGAACCTCTATAAAAACTTTCTTGTGTCATTTACTTTCTGACATTTAAATATCTCGCACTTTTAATTGCTTATATCTGTGATAAATTTGCTATCCATTTAATAATTGATAAGTACTAAATCAAGTCAGAAAAACTTTCTTAATCAAACTTAAGGGTGTTAAGTCTTCCTGAAAACAAAACCACAAACTGAGTCAAATTATAGCCAACAATTTGAGTTACTCTACTAACTTCAAATTTGAGTCATTGAGAGATTAACTCTCTTGAGTGACTAATTCGACCCATCAAGGACACACAACATAGAACTCTAATAGATTTAAAAGGCCTAAATCGAAAATTTGGTAAGGTTTATTCAACCCCCCCCTTCTAAACCTTACACTTACACCCCTTGGGACCTACAAGTGGTATCGGAGCGGTTGGTTCATTGAACCCTCCGCACAGTTCTTGAACTAGATCTCCAAACTTTTCAAAAGTCCGCTTTAGTACTTGAGCTTTCAAAACTCTTTCCTATCATTAAAAGTTATTATCATGGAAGCAAATCTAACACGTATTCCTATGTTCACTATTGAAGAATTTGATGATTGGAAAATTCGTATGCGAGCTCATCTATCAAAGATTACATGATGAGATGTGGATAGTGATAGAAGATGGGCCTCTGCAAATATTAAAGGTGAACACATTTACGAAGAAGAGTTGCAAATGAAGGGGAAGAAGATCGACAGATCGGACCGGTCATGGTTGAAAAACCAAGAACCGAGTGGACAAATGATGACAGAAAAAGATACAACCTGACAATGTAGCCAAGGATATTCTCTACAAAACCTTGGACAAAGCCATGTTCAATAAAGTGAAATCTTGCAAAACGGCTAAGGAAATGCAGGACAAACCGACATTGATTTGCGAAGGCTCGGAGCAAATCAAAGAAAACAAACTATCGGTGGTCAGTACAAAAATTTGAGAACTTTAAAATGATCTCGGGAGAAAACCTGGATCAACCGGATGCTCGGTTCTGAAATCACAAATGAGTGTCTACACTTGGAAAGGAATATACACAAAAGGAAATGTGTATGAAGATCCTAAAAGTCTTCCACTGAATGGGAAATGAAGGTCATGGCATTGAGACACTCCATGGACCTATCTAAGACATCCAATCATGAGTTATTCTCGGACCTCAAAGCCTACGAGTTTGAGTGAGAAGGAAAGACCAGGAAGAGACAATTTGTACCCAAAACAAATTTCTCTAGTTGTCAAAGATGGAAGGAGAGCCGAGGTCAAAGAGGCAATTGACCCGGAAGAAATAGCCCGATGGTCAAAAGATTTAACAAGTTCTTTAACAAGAACTATAAGAGAGGAAAGGGTGAATCCTCGAGGAAGACACTCGGCTCCCTCCAAATCAAGGGATGATAGGCCAACCAAGAGAATGATCATCAACAAGTTGAGTATCAAAGGGCCGACAACTCAAGAATAGAAAGAGTGATCAAAAGGTGAATATCTATGTTGGAATTGTAGACAACCAGGTCACTATGCTATTGCTCATATCCTGTAGTCAACAAGTACGAAAACGAAGAAAGAAAGAAAGGTCTTGAGAAAGAAGAAAAGAAAGAAAAAGGCAATGATGGTCAGCAATGATCGGCCGAGACAAAATGGCTGTGGAGACAAGTCGAGGGCAGAGACTCGAAGCGGATGGTGACTACACAAGTGACTCAAGAAGAAGAAGCCTTGATCCGCTTAATGGCCAAAGAACAAGATCAAGAAGATGAGGTACAATCTAACTCAACAAGCTCGGACACTAGTGATAGTGATCGTGACACACACACTTCATCACCCACTGATCTTTATGATTCATTAGGCAAAATGATGAAAGATTTTGAGCACATTAAAACCTCACACACACTATTGAATGAGGAAAACGACCAACTCAAAAGTCAAAACTCAAAGTGACTAAGGAGCCGAGTACTCTAAGTCAAATAGGCGATGAGAATAAAAGTTTAAAAGGCTGAAAATGCTAAATTAATAGCGAAATTGCTGCTATAGAAAAGAGGGAGAATGACCTCAAAATGTTATTGCCTCATTCACTAAGGCATCTAAATCATTGGATGATCTTATTATGAGTCAAAGAGAATGTGGAGACAAGACATGCTTAGGATTTAATTCCTCTGTGCCATGTCAAACCTCAAGAGTAATTTTGGAAAAAGGATCTTCAAGTCATGAAGAGTCCGAAAAATCCAAAACTCTAAATGTTGCACACACTTTCAATCCAAAGCACAATACTAAGCAAACTGGCCTTGGTTACAAAGGAAAAAGGAAAAAACCGATTGAGAGTCTTTGAAAGGACAGTGAGAAGAAATTCGGCCGAGTCCTCAAAGACTCCAAACAAAAATACTCTGTAAAGAAGAAGCGAGCTACCAAAAATCCCAGAAAACTCATAAAAGAAATACATATGATGGGAATGGTAGAAAATATCCAAGCCAAGTGATTGGAATAATGTGAACTACCGGCTGACTTATGGAATACAAGCCCAAATGGCAAAGGCCTAGAACTCAACAAAGGCCATTCCAAAAGCATAAGAGCTTTCATCGGCACACATATGCACCTAGGCACTACACTCAAAGACACCACAATTACCCAAGAAAGGCAATTGCTAAAACATACACGCAGGCATCTGACAAAAGAGACAAAGTATGAACCTATAATCCCAAGCAATTTGCCAGGATTGATTATGATTATGGCACGATAGATGGCAACCTCTTGTAGAGTCAAATCATTTGGCTATAGGTTGGTTGGATCATCTTATAATTCTAACCCCTCGGACCCGCAAGAATGGGTACCTAAAACTTAATTTCCTTGATTGCGGGTTCAAGGAAAACCGAGTGCCAAGGAACCTGGTACATGGATAGTGGTCGTTCCGGACATATGACAGGAAATAAGAGAAATCTGTCAAAATTCAAGGAAGTCAAAGGAGCCAAAGTCATATTTGGAGGAAATGAAGCTCCTGGTGAAATAAGGGGCACGGGATCCATCAAAAGAAATGGTTTAGAAATCACGGATGTTGCATATGTTGAAGGACTAAACTTCAATTTACTAAGCATCGATCAACTCTCTGTGACAAGGGCTACAATGTTGGATTCAACATGGGAATATGCCAAATCAAAAATGTTGAATCTAATGAAGTTGTCTTTGCAAGGATGTAAACAGAAAAATATGTATGTAGTGGATTGGTCAACTACAACACCCGGAAGACTGTCTACTAGCAAAGAGCACAATTTGAATCAAGTTGGGCATTTGTGGCACAAAAAGTCGAGTCATCCGAATTTCAAAACGATCAACAAACTAGCAAGAAGTCATCTTGTGGAAGGACTTCCGGACTCGGTATACAAGAAGGAGAGTATATGTGATGCATGTCGGAAGGAAAACAAATCAAGTCGTCGTTGAGAAAAGACATGTCCATCCTCAACAAGAATATTGCATCCGCTTCATATGGATCTATTTGGCCCATGGAACCAAAGAAGCATAAGTGGAAAGAAATACACCTTGGTGGTAGTAGATGACTACTCAAGATATACATGGACAATATTCATGTGCAAGAAGAAAAAACTCTACAAAAGCTACCACAAATGATGAAGAGGATACAAAATGAGAAGAGTCAAACCATTATCAAAATAAGATCGGATAGAGAGAATCGAGTTTGTCAATGGAATAATAACTCGATCTTGTATTGAGAATGGTATTGGTCATGAACTATCACCGCAAGGACTCCACAATGAAATGGAGTTGCGAAAAGAAGAAACAGAACCCTCAAAGAAGCGACAGAAGGACCATGTTAGTCAAGGGGGTTACCAAAAAGATTTTGGGTCAAGCAATCAACACGACCTGCTACACCCAAAACAGATGCATGATAAATAGGCGATTGACAAAGACTCCCTATGAGATCCGGACTGGAAGAAAACCAAATGTTGCATATTTCAGGATATTTGGATGTAAATGCTTCATCCACAATAATGGCAAAGACAACCTAAAAGGCTTTTGATGCTAAAGTCGATGAGGGTATCTTCTTAGATACTCAAATTGAAAGCAAAGCCTCTGAGAATACTCAACAAAAGAACTATGGTTACGGAAAGAATCCATTCATGTAGTATTCGATGAGCCAAACATAAATGGAGAAGACATTGAAGAGTCACCGATAAGTTTGAAACATCCAACCTCACGAGAAGAGTCCCTATCTTTGAAGGCGGGGGATTATCAATTGAGAAAGAAGATGAGATAGTCAAATCTCAAAAAATTTGGAAAATCTGCGGTGAGTGATGACGCGAGAGAGTCGACCCAAAGAACACAAACCGCAAGTCGATCAATCCGACTTTTTACTTCAACTTTGACGTAAGATGGCTGAGAGACCATCCACCAAATCTTGTCATTGGAGACATGAGAGAAGGCGTCAAGACAAGATCCAACCCAACAAGCGATGTTCACATGCTTCATCTCGCAGAATAGAGCCCAAAGATGTGTCACAAGCATTGGATGATGACACATTGGATTCAAGCTATGCAAGAAGAGTCGAATCGTTTGAGAGAAATAAAGTATGGGAATTAGTACAAAGACCCATACATCAAAATGTTATTGGAACCAAATGGGTATTCGAAAATAAGATGAACGAGGAAGGCTCGTGGTAAGAAACAAAGCAAGACTGGTAGCCAAAGGATATTGCCAAGAAGAAGGAATAGATTTTGATGAAACATTTGCTCTGTGCGTAGCAAGACCGGAAGCTATAAGGATGTTTCTTGCCTATGCGACTCACAAAAATTTCATTGTATATCAAATGGATGTAAAAAGTGCATTCCTAAATGGTCTATTGGAAGAAGAAGTGTATGTTGAACAACCTCCGGGTTTGAGCGGGAAGACTCTTGGAGACAAAGTATACAAACTCAAGAAAGCCTGTGCGGATTGAAAACAGGCACCCCAGCATGGTATGATACCTGTCACAATTCCCGATCGAAAATGGATTCACAAAAGGAAAAGTAGATAGAACACTTTTCGAATTCAAGACAAGAAGAGCATCTTGCTTGTTCAAATATATGTGGATGACATCATTTTTGGATCCACTAACAAAGAGTCATGTGAAAAATTCTCAAACCTCATGCAAAGTAAATTTGAAATGAGCATGATGGGAGAGTGACATTCTTCCTTGGACTTCAAGTGAAACAATGAAGGATGGAACCTTTATAAGTCAAACAAAATACACCAGATTTAATGAAGAAATTTGGTATGGAGGAGAAGTCTTAGAAAGATACCAATGAACACATCACCAAAATGGACATGGATGCGGATGGCAAGCCTCAGTAGATCAAACAAGATCTGAGCACTTATTGGATCAACGCTCTATCTCACGGCTAGCGAGGCCGGACATCACCTTTGTTTGTAGGTGTATGTGCAAGATTTCAATCTGCTCCAAAAGAGAGCCATATGACACCAAGAGAGAGAATATTGAGATACTTAAAAGGAAGCCAAGAAGTAGGGCTATGGTATCCAAAGGAAGGTGGATTCAAGTTAATTGGCTATTCGGACTCGACTATCTTTGGATGCAGTGGGCCGTGGACAGAAAAGCACTTCAGGCACATGTCAAATGCTAGGAAAGCAGACTAATTTCCTGGTTTAGCAAGAAAAAACTCAATAGCCACTTCTACAAATTGAGGCGAAATACATAGGCTGGGGCAAGCAATTGTGCCCAAGTCCTATGGATGAGACAAAGAATGAGAGATTATGAAGTTGAAGAAAAAGAAATTCCAATCATGTGTGATAACACAAGTGCCATTGCAATCACTCAAAATCTGTGTTGCACTCAAGAACAAAACATATTGATGTCGGATATCATTTCATAAGAGATCATGTTGAAAAGAAGGACATTATCTTGGAATATATCTCAACGACAAGCAACTAGTGACATCTTCACAAAACCATTATGTGAGTCAAGATTTGAAGAACTCAAACATGAGTTGGGGCTAATTGAGCTAAGCCGAGACACAAAAGAATCAAAGAAAAGGAATGGAACAGGAAAGAAGGTGAAAAAGAGTCAAAACAAAAATCACTTTCAAGAATCAATTGTATCGGAAAATCAACTATACCAAGTCACCGATAAATGAGTCGATAAGAGAAATGTGAGAAGCGAGTTAAATCGGCTAAGAGATAAGTCTGATTAACTTATGAGCAAAGTGACAAAAACGCATCGTTTTTGACTTAAGCGAATGTTTTAAGAGACACGTCAAAGATAATGATGATGTGTACAGACATAAAGCCGCACACCAAGCCTATGATTGGATATAAATTTTGCCGCATTAAATACGAGACATGAACTGCTCAATATGCGTCGAAATCCAAGCCGTTGATTTCGATCAAGATTCAAAACCGTCTGCACGCCCTTTCATAAACCATATTTAAACCATTTCCGTCGTTTCTCTCTCACTTCTAAAAACTGTTCAATCTCTCTCTCAAAAGGCAAAGGCAAATACTCTCAAAACCCTATCAAACTTCAAATCTATCTCTGAATTTTTCTTGAAATTATTCTAAGAAATGGCACCAACTTATGACTTTACCAAGTTGGGAAAACAAATCCACACCCTTCGTCGACCGTGGATTTTGACGGAATGGTGAAGCGAAGGGTCCGACGGCACCCTGGTGAAGAAAATCGCGGAGAAGTTAAAACGCCGGATCAAACCGTTTCTAACGCTGGAATATCCTATGACCTATGTGGAGGAGGTCGCACAATTCTCGTGAATGCCGAGATTCACGACGAAGGAATCAAGTCATCTTCACGGGAAGCGGTGACTATCACCGCCAAGGATTTGGTGAATATTGCTCACTACCGTAAGAGGAGCATCCGAGATCAAAGAGGCTGATGTAAACTTGGCTGACACATGGAAAGAAATAGCCAAGTCCGACGTTGTTGACAAAATAATATACACAAAAAAACAAGAGACTGCTGAAGGAGGATTATCACAAATTGTTGGACATTGTTGCCAAGTGTATCGACATCAAATTTGGCGGCTTTGACCAACCGTCAAAGGCAAAATTGATTGTGATGGCTGCAATAATCGAAGAAAAGAAGATAAATGGCTGAGTTTATCTCACAGCAGACTCTGCCCGAACGTGGGGAACAAGTCCTTCAAAGAAGATGGGTCATTTGGAGGATCTATGGGATATGGCCTGGTGATTGGCGGCTATTGGAGGTAAAAAGGAGTACCTCTTAGACATGGGAAAGCATTCCATGTTAACAAGAGGATGTTGAGCTAATCTCTCCGGTGCTCGAAGCGAGCGTACGCCAAGAGAGTCGACACGGTGAGGAATCACCCCAGAAGACACAAACCGCCTCCTCTCCAACCAAAGAAAAGTCCCCTGCGGCTACCAAGAAATCTCTTTGCCCTGCGGCAAAGAAAGAAAACCAAACATGCTCCTGCCCGCAGCAGAGTCACTGCCCGCCCTGCAGCAGTCTCCGCCTGCGGCCGTGTCACCCGCCCGCTGCGGCGGCGAGAAGGACTCACAAATTCCTTCTCGATCGTCAAAAAGAGGAGAACCGACAAGCCTGGACGGCCAGGCTCCTCAAAAACAAACACAAGCACGCCCCGGCCGCCAAGACTCGAGAGGACACCGTCTCGAACCGAAATCCCTCTCGTACAAACTAAGAGACGAAGACTTGTAAAGCAATCCGAACAGAGAAACCAAATGAGTCGGCTACTCAAACTAGACAAATACCGAGAGACTATCGGAAGTAGAGTCTCCGGACGCATGATGAAACGACCAAGTCTGAAGGTGATCGTGCAGAGGCAACACGAAGACACACTTGTAGCTCACACAAAAAACTCAAGAAGAACCCGGCCCAAGCGAGATAGTGATGTAATGATCCTATCTCCACCTTACCCGGACATCCGAGAATCGTCTGCGTGAGTGGAGAAAATGGAAGTTGAGCAAGTCGAAGGGAACGTTCCAACGGCTGAATTCATAGAAGAAGAAGAATCGCTAAATTTCCTTGGATTATCTCTGTGCTCCCACTCTAGATGAAGACAAGCGCATGGATATTCTGCAGATCTACAAGGACAAGGAGAGAGAAAAGCAAGTTGAAGAAAGCCGAAGCACGTGAGAAGGCAAGATCCGCCTATTTTCGGCACCAAAGAACACTTCCATCCTCTCCTTGATGTCTTCTCGAAAGTGATGAGGAATCGAGAGAATCTTTCTTGCCGCTACGTAAAAATTGCGGACGCGGCAAGCATTGCATGAATCAAGAATCCTTCACGAGCAAAGACGATGGAGGGACCAGGAGAGAGTCCTCCGAACACACGGAAATCGATCCAATGGGAGTGGTTCGAAAATAACCACCGATGTTGCTTTGCTACCACTTCCCACACTCGAAAGAACGAATAAGGAAATGGCGATGAAATCTGGCTAGTGGGGACCCCAAATCGAGCCAACCCCTATTGAAGGTGTGCTACCACCGCCCCAACGGCTGAACCATCAATTGCAACAGCCGAGTCCGGGAGACGAGTGACCCCACTCCAAGTCACTTTCCGTGCGTGCGCCCGGGGGAAACTCCCTCCACCGCGGCAAGGTCGGAGGATGCTGCAGATGACTCCACAAAGAATGTAGGAGGCGAAGCAAAGAAAACTCAAACACAAGAAGAAAAAGCAAGTTGCCATCAACGAAGCTCGAGGCATTGATTGAGACTGTCTCGGTGAGGTGCCAACCGCTCTCGAAGGCTAATGACGCTGCGATGCGATCGAGGCACGAGGAAGAAATGTACAGGAGTTAACACTGGGGCGATGAAAGTGCAATCCATGGGGTTGAGACTCTAATGGATGCCATCTGTAGAAGACCCTAAGACAGTGACACTGTCGTTGTCGAAAGGGAGGACCAGGCCTTGCGGCGGAGAGAGACTGCTGGAGGAAATGAAGGCCCACGGGAGGTTGAGACTTCCCTGGGGTAAAGAGGTCTGAAGTAGAGAACATCACTCCTCCTGCAATCATCGACCCATTCGAGAAGGAGATCGCGCACTTCATGATTCCCGGGACAACCACGATGTCACCTTTCTGGGGATCGGAAAGGCGAAGAAAAGTTTTAGTCAACCCCATGACAAATCCAAAAGACTCATGCGGATGTTCCAGGCACGAGCAAGTCGATCCCAAGACTACTCGTCGGACCTTTAATTTTGATGATGAGCCACCAATGGAAATCTCATCATCGTCCGATGACGCTTCCGATAAGGCCGAGGACCAGTCTACTCAAAAGGAGAAATCACCGAGACCAACGAAGGCACATGTTAAGACAGTGAGGCTCGGCAAGCCGAGTCTTCGCACCACAAAACCCAACAACCGAGAGACCACCGCTCCGGCTCCTCAAGCTACAGTGGATCGATTCCCAAAAGAACTTCACGTCCACCGCTTATCATCGAACAAATCCCGGATGGCGGTGATGAATCCTTTGTGGAATCTTTCCCTTTCTCACCGGAGATACGAGAACTCCACGAAGAGTCGAAAATGAGCAAGCACGCTATCACGACCAGCTCTGTTTTCACTCGGCACCATTGTTCCAGCCGATTTCGATTTCGACGTTTGTATGGCCATCACCGCAACAGAAGAATCAATTTGAAGTACGAGAAGTGTTCAAGGCACTCTTTGCTGAAGTTGAAAAGATGGAGAGGCATCGCCTCCTTGGATATGCGCCCGGACAACAGAGATGCCAACTTACAAACTTGAGAGGCATCACGGTCGAGGATAAGGGAATGGTGGCAACAAAGAAGAATCAATGCGTGTGGAACAGGTGAGATACTTGGACAATTATTCAACAAGTGCTGGTGTGGAGAGTTTGAAAATGTTGATGCGAAAAACAAAGTCGGGAACACATTGAACATATGCACGCTCACACCGCCGAGATCAAGTGCTGCGTGAGCGAGCGTAATGCAAATGATATACGCGTTTGGAAGAACACATGACAAGAAAATTCAGCCTTCTCATGGCCGAGATGAATGGTGATTTCAGAGAATCCAACGCCACTCGATCAATTCCGTGCGGATACAACGCAGCCGAGACTTGAAGCAAAATTCAACCATCGAAGACTTCGACTTCATGCTTGCCAAAGATATGTTCCTGGGTTCCTCTATCCTTTGATGATGCCAAAAAGGGGAAGAGGAATACCTTAAAGCGAAAAATCGAAAAAGAAAGGAAGCGGTGACAAGGGGACAAATCGAGAAGGGAAAATCAGGTGAGGAAATTTTGAAGTGAAGAAAGGAAAATCTCTTTGAGGGGAAGGATCAAAAATATGACCTTGATGATTGCACAAACCCCAACAGGTCCTCATCACGGTGACATTATAAGCGGCAAACTCCCAGTGACTCCGCCACTCCAACACTCACTCGTATCTATGGTGAGAAGAGAAAAGAAATTGAAGCGAGGGATGAAGGAGGTGGAAGGAAGAATGGATGCCAGGGTGATGAACATTTTGAAAGAACACTACGGAGGCATTCCGGTTAGCGAGAGACACGTATGCCATTTCGGATGTCGGGGCAGAGCGAAGATCGATCGATTGAAATTCAAAACGCTCGAATCAAGGATATTTTGCAAATATGTCCTTGGCTCAAGCTTGGGACTCATCTTGGGAAAAGGGTCTCACATTATGTGAAGAAGGCGACGACACATGCAGACAACCTATCACTCTGCTTTGGTCACTCCAGCTGGGCACTCAAAGAAGAAAGGCCCCGTCTGATATCCCCAGACAGAGAAGAAGCGGCCCGATGGAGGAAGAAGCTTGAGACTGGCCTCTGCCCAAGAATATTGAATACGTAGATCCGGGAAAGAAAGGAGGGATCTCTTGGGCTGGGCTTGACCATGTGGCGAACTTGCAAGTGGCAAAAACTAACGCCGAGTATGCAAAAAGAATAGAAGAAGAGAACAAGAGACAAACTCGGCTATGGCGGAGAGACATGAAAGAATAAGGAAAGATGAAGTGCCGAGGAAGGCATATGAGAAGAAAAAAGAAGCGGTGATGATGAGAAGAAGAGAAGAAGAAAGAAGATCTTGATCAAGATGAAAGAAGGAGACAAAAGGAGATGAAGTGTTCTTTGTCAACCCTTCGTGTATTTTATATGTAAATACATACAATGTAAGTCTTCCGTAATAATGCTATAAATTTTTTTACAATTACATACTCGATACACCTTGTAAACAATTGTTGTGTTAAGTACAAGAATGATATGGTCAATAAAAAGATTGATTATGCGCATACATTCTATGTCAATACACTATCTGTATGTATCTTTGTTATTTACATCTTTGTATGATTTAAGTTTTGGCATCATCAAAAAGGGGAAATTGTTAGGAATTTTATTGTTTAGATTTTGATGAATGCCATGTAAAACTTAGAATAGAAAGTTGGCTCCCAATTCTTGCTTTGAAATGTATTGTAACAATTAGAGTGCCCAAGGCCGAGTTAAGTCGCTACGCTCCAACTTGCAAGAAGACAATCAAGGCTTGAAGGAAAACTCTGTGTGAGACAATGAGTACAACAAGAAAGAAGAGACGAACTCGATCAAGAAGCATCCGAGATGCAAACAGTGGAACATCATCAAGTCAACTCAAGAAGCCAAGTCTCAAGTCGGGCGACAAGAGTCATCCATGATTGGAAGTCGACTCTAAGTCACCTGGGAAAGCGAGGAAATGCGGTCAAGTCGAGATAATCGTAAAAGAACCGTTGCCGTAAATCAAGAGATTTACTTAAACAAGTAATATCTCCATACTACCTTTCTTGGAGTGCTCGATCCCGAAACGTGCAAAGGAAATGAACCAATGGGAAGCACTACACCGTGTCGACTTCGAAAAGGTGATAAAACATTTCATACGAGGAAATGGCAATTCCAAGAACTCGCAAAAACGATCGCAAGTGATTTTCAAAAATGAGCCTATCTCTTCAACGGGCAAATTTTTGAAAGTTCACTATAAAAGGCCGAGGAGTTTGATTGAGAAACGAATGCGTGGATGAATGACACACGTGAGATATACAAGCTTATCAATAATCAAACAATCTCAATCCTCAAGCCTACACTTCAAGACATCAATCCAACACTTACCTGTGAAGGAAAGAGAACTTCAATCGAGTTGAAGAGGAAAATATCGAAAACAAGGGGTCTACATTCCAAGAAGGATTGTAGAAAGGTTCAAGGTGAACCAAGTCTTAAGCTTTTGGAGGGCTTCGTGATCAAATCCAAAGTGCTTGAGCAAGTGAGTCAGTAGTAAAGCGGTGCCCGTGAAGAAGGCGAGTCGTCACGAGAAGCCGGTGAGTGATCAAGGCGTCTCTCGGATCGAGTCCCAAAGGATCAAGTCGGCCGTTGTGATCAAGACTTGTATCCGGACTGTTACCACTTTGTAAACCGATCATTACTTAGTGGATTCCTCCGGAGTTGGAGAAGAGAGGAGTAAAGAATTACCCCATCTTCGAACCTCTATAAAAACTTTCTTTGTGTCATTTACTTTACAACATTTAAATATCTCGCACTTTTAATTGCTTATATCTGTGATAAATTTGCTATCCATTTAATAATTGATAAGTACTAAATCAAGTCAGAAAAACTTTCTTAATCAAACTTAAGGGTGTTAAGTCTTCCAAAAAACAAAACCACAAATGAGTCAAATTATAGCCAACAATTTGAGTTACTCTCTACTAATGACTCAAATTTGAGTCTGTTGAGAGATTAACTCTCTTGAGTGACTAATTCGATGTCCATCAAGGACACAAACCGTGTAGAACTCTAGTAGATTTAAAAGGCCTAAATCGAAAATTTGGTAAGGTTTATTCAACCCCCCCTTCTAAACCTTACACTTACACCCCTCGGGGACCTACACCACATGCAAAAATTAATGTGATCATTATAAATGCATATTTAGAATATACAACAAAGAAAAACATGATGTTATGCATGCGGAAACTCGGTAATTAATATTACTTAGATCGATCGTTATGCAAAATTTGTTCCATCAACTAAAATTGAACCATACGAAGCTAGGCAAAATCCAAAACTTGCCGCTTAATAGACAACCAAGAACTAAAAAATTACCTATATAGTAAACAAAAAATTTATCAACATCAATTTGCAACTTCAAAATCCATCACAAATTCACAAATTCACAAAACCAACTCTATTATGAACTAATGAACTTCTTTGCCTTCTCCAAATTTGACGCTCTTTGTTCGTTCTTCTCGTCGAGTGTACGGTGTAGTTCATAGAATAGGATAAGCAAGGTCGTATCCACGGAGACTAATAAATTTATGCGCTAAGTATTGTACTAAGATAGTCTTATTTTTATTTAGACGATCGAAATTTGATAATTGTTGTAGAAGTAAAGACAAGATTAACCACAAAAACGCAAGATACTAAGAATAGTGGAATTATCAAGGAATGAAATGGATTCCTGGGTTATGGTTTCAATTAATATTCCTCTTGTTGTCCGATTTAATCAAAGTCAAAGTTATTATCACTACACCTATAAGACGATCACAACGGTATTTTATCCTCCCTCTCGAGATGTATATAAAGTGTAGATTGAAATATCTATGCTAGCATCTCTACTCAACATAAGATAACAACTCCCAAATGCACAAAAGATCATATATCCTCACAAATATTCACAACCTCTCGATTATGCAAATATTCATGTCAAGTACTCAAGATCTAATATCGAAACTCATCTCTCGAATTATGAATCAATATATCAAACATGTTAAATCATTGGCCAAATGATAAAACAAAAATAAGAACAAAGTACTCAAATAGGCTTCAAGACAATAGCTTCAATTAAGATTAAAACATTCAACAAGAGTTAAATTAATCTACTTCCAAAATCCGAAATCACAAGAAGTTTAGCTACTCATTACAAATAAACAACTCATAGACAAATTGTTCATATTCATGACAAGCTAAAATGAAAGATTAAAGCACAAAGAATGAGAAAACTTAGGAAATGGATAATCTCTCGATTGACCCGATTCTTTATTTGGTTCTTCCTTGATGAAGTTGATGTATTTCTTGTGTTCTTGGGTGTATTCCCAGCGTTTTCTTCATACCCTAGATCAAGGCTCCCATCTTCCCTTTATAGCCCCTCAAAAGTTCAAGAAAAAGGTGGAGGAACATAGGAAATTCTGCCCAGGGCACACTGCTGCGCCCAACTTTAATTTTGGGGGTGAAAAGCCTGTCTGACGGACTACTAGTTGCGGTAGATGATGACTGACTTATTGCATTCCGCTCGGTTTTTGCGCCCAATACATTCTCGAATTTGATTTTGAGCCCTTCATCAAAGTTGTATCTCTATCTCTTAGCTTTCCATAGCCACTTGAATAATCTCAATATCAATGTTTTAGAGAGAGTTATGTCCAAAATACAAAACGCTGCGCGATGATGGAAATTTGAGACGCGCGTTTGGGCGTTTCTTCAAATCAATCTCTCGTTGTTTGCTCGTTTGTACTTCTTTTGATACACAATTCAATACTATGACTATAAACTCAATATAATTGGCTCTCAACATGTCTTGGCTACTCAAATGACTCAAAATACTCAAAAACAACACAAAACTCAAGTCTAGGAAGCCCAAATCAATGGTATAAAACCAAGTGAACAAATACCCCAAACTTAAATCTGTTGGCCGTCCGGTCAACGCTTTTAAAAACAAGATAAAACATGACTGGGAGTAATGAAAAGTAGAAAGCACAATAACTCCATAAAATTCGTATTGTTTATCATAGGTGTCAAGCAATAAATTAACCAAGCCCCAAACATCTAACATAGAGCACATATTAAAGAGACCATGGTAAATGCTAAGAATTACACCTCACAAAGATCAAGTGTATACTCTCATCTCGAATGAATATAGGATGTGTTTACGCTCAATTCAATTCAATATTGCGGAGAATTACCATAGGCTTGCAAATCGTCTCATATCTCCGCCACTAGGATGTATGCAAAATTGTGAATCAAAAGGATTTTTTCCTTTGGTTGTAATGAAGGCTCTTTGATTGGGGTAGGAAAATATGGATAGAGTGACTCAAACTCGAGCTTATAGACCGGTGAACATATAATTCATCTACATTAAAGCTCAATATGCTACTCAAATCACCTCATTTTCACCAACTCTTCTTATCTCCATCCCTTTTATTTTGTAAACTCAACCATTCACATTACAATTCTTAACCTCCAAGTTCATTCAAAGAAAACTCATTCATCGAACAATTTTTTTTTGACTCTTATATGAGTTTTCAACATTTCATATCTCATTTTTCTTTCTCTTTTGTTCCCATTAACCAACTCTAACATTATCTTCTAAAATTTTGATTTCACTCATTCAACCTCATTTAATCCCTTTACTCAAATGATATACGCTCAAGTGTAGGGTAACAAATATATCAAGTTAAATCTTGAATTGTGGCTATCAACAATTAAGCAATAGGCTCAAGTTGGCTAACTAGGGATTTCAACATCATTAGGTAAGCAAAAGGCTTGAAGGGCTAACAAAAATGGCCTTAATCATTTTCACAATTCGCAAACAACATGTGACTTTGATAGAGATATGAGCAAGTTATAGAATTCAAACAACATGAATGATACACTCAAATCACAAACAATACTGCATATGATGAAAGCAGTAAAGGCTCAAAAGCTCACAGACTTGTAAATATGTAATTCAAAGCATCAAACCAAGTTTTCCATCTTAACATGCTCAATGTTATCTATTGATGGCTCAATCAACTCATGCTCAACACTCAATCCAAACAATACAAAATTTTCAAAATCAATCACAAGTTACAATCAAGAGATTAACTCACTCCCTAAAATCTATGAAAGCAATAAACATGCTAAAACCGAAACATGCTACTAATGCAAATGCAACTTAAAAATGCTCTACATGCAACTATATGAAAATACACAAACAAATGCAATTTTATTTACACACTTCAAATCAAAATACTCACACATTTCAAATCAAAATACTAACTCTCCCCCAAACTTGAATGGAATTATATCGAAACAAGGGAAAAGATAGAATTTCAAGAAAGAAAAATGTGAAGTTACCATTGGGTTGCCTCCCAACAAGCGCTAGATTTACCGTCTATAGCTCCACGTATGAATTGGTGCCTCCTTGATGCATATATTAGCTGCTTTGGGTCATGGTCAAGTGCCATATTTGCCTTACTTGCACCTAATAATGCATACTTGGGGTGTCCAAGCAAGGATTTGAGTCCTGGCGTAGGAATATCTGATCCCGGTTTACGTGTATGTTGTTCGTTGCATACGTATGATCAATGTTTTTCTCGTTCGAACAACTTTCTTATAATATCTCGCACGAACTGCTCATTCGTACACGCTTGGGTTGTGTGTTCCTTGTCATATTTTTGTTCCTTTTCGCCCCACATACTATTTGACCGTGCATAGACATACAACTGCGTGTGGTTCTCAACTTTCTTGCTTTTCCAGGATCTTCAACTCCTCGTATTCGATATCATTCCTTCGATGAATGACACTATATTGTTCCTTTGAGTTGACTTCCGTGGTGCTAAAAACGGCTCTTTTGTTGTTGCCCACCAACAATTGTAACTAATTGGCCCATTTGAGTCTCGAGATTTTTCAATTGTGAATCCATAGTATTGGCCAATTGTGTCAATTGGAACTTCATCTTGTCCATCTTTGCTTCGTTCTTGGTAAAGTTATTTCTCATTTCCCTCATGAATAAATTTATTTGACTCATGAATGAAGTCGTTTGATTCTTGAATGAAATGAGGGCATCTTCCAAAGATGGTTTTGCCTCTCCAGCATCGGTAAACCCATTTATTACATTGAAGCTTGATGGTGGTGGAATCACATTCTCCGTATTAGCATATGAAAAATCTTCGTAATTCCTCCAATCAACAATAGTGTGTAGGAGTAGGATTATTCCGATTATTGAAATAATTGACTTCTTCCATCCGAACAGTGCACCTATACCAATTCAAAGAAACAAATCAAGCATTGTAGAAGTAGAATTTACAAAAGAAAAATGAAATAAAATAAAAAAATGTCTAAATTAAGAATAATTCTATCTATCGCAATATTAGCACCAAAAATTGTATTAGTCCCCACAACGGCGCCAAAAACTTGTTCGCTTTTTTTAGCTTCACCGCAAGTGTACGGTGTAGTTTATAGAATATGGTAAGCAATGTCGTATCCACGAGACTAATAAATTTATGTGCTAAGTATTGTACTAAGATAGTCTTATTTTTATTTAGACGGTCGAAATTTGATAATTGTTGTAGAAGTAAAGACAAGATTAACCACAAAAACACAAGATACTAAGAATAGTGGAATTATCAAGGGAATGAAATAGATTCCCGGTTATGGTTTCAATTAATATTCCTCTTGTTGTCCGATTTAATCAAAGTCAAAGTTATTATCATTACACCTATAAGACGATCACAACGGTATTTTATCCTCCTCTCGAGATGTATATAAAGTGTAGATTGAAATATCTATGCTAGCATCTCTACTCAACATAAGATAACAACTCCCAAATGCACAAAAGATCATATATCCTCACAAATATTCACAACCTCTCGATTATGCAAATATTCATGTCAAGTACTCAAGATCTAATATCGAAACTCATCTCTCGAATTATGAATCAATATATCAAACATGTTAAATCATTGGTCAAATGATAAAACAAGAATAAGAACAAAGTACTCAAATAGGCTTCAAGACAATAGCTTCAATTAAGATTAAAACATTCAACAAGAGTTAAATTAATCTACTTCCAAAACCCGGAAATCACAAGAAGTTTAGCTATTCATTACAAATAAACAACTCATAGACAAATTGTTCATATTTATGACAAGCTAAAATGAAAGATTAAAGCACAAAGAATGAGAAAACTTAGGGAAATGGATAATCTCTCGATTGATCTTCAATCCTCAAGCTTCGATTTGACCCGATTCTTTATTTGGTTCTTCCTTGATGAAGTTGATGTATTTCTTTGTGTTCTTGGGTGTATTCCCAGCGTTTTCTTCATACCCTAGATCAAGGCTCCCATCTTCCCTTTATAGCCCTTCAAAAGTTCAAGAAAAAAGTGGAGGAACATAGGAAATTCCGCCCGGGGGCATCTGCGCCCAACTTTAATTTTGGGGGTGAAAAGCCTTCTAAGCAGTGACTGCTTCTTTTTTAGCGCCCAATACATTCAATTTGATTTTGAGCCCTGCATCAAAGTTGTATCTCTATCTCTTAGCTTTCCATATCCACTTGAATCATCTCAATATCAATTTTGTAGAGAGTTATGGCCAAAATACAAAACGCTGCGCATGATGGAAATTTCGGAGGCCAGCGTTTGGGCGTTTCTTCAAATCAATCTCTCGTTGTTTGCTCGTTTGTACTTCTTTTGATACACGATTCATTACTATGACTATAAACTCAATATAATTGGCTCTCAACATGGCTTGGCTACTCAAATGACTCAAAATACTCAAAAACAACACAAAACTCAAGTCTAGGAAGCCCAAATCAATGGTATAAAACCAAGTGAACACATCACAATACTTAGTCCTTAAAGCCAAAAGTTGAGCATCATTCCCTTTTTCAAGACCACAATCTCAATCTTTAACACCACCACCCTTGTAAGACTCCATGTGGCACATGGCAAAAATGGCGCAACCCACCTTGTTTTTGTATCCCTCCAAGGCATACGCAATCGAGTCATTGATGAATTTTGAATAAATAGGGCTTTTAATATCGCTCCTTCGACAAAAGATAGTGAGAGAATATCTGCCTCAAATGAAAAAGGGTCAACCTTTACTTTCATAACCCGTAATACATATATACAACTATACTAACTAAAGCGATTATAATACAATAGAAGCAAATACAAATACAAATATTTTTTTCACATAGAACCAATTGAAACCCAATTGAAACCCAAAAAACAACTAAACAGGATTAAATTCCTTATTACCATTGCATTTACAATTCGATTGAGAAAGTCACTTTTATCATCAAATGTTGAAGAAGAAACAAAAGAAATTTATTTGCCGCCTTACAATGCAAAAATCGACCAAGAATAACATGACAAGAAATCAAAAATTGAAATTAATGGAGCCTTAAACCGGATATTACCTGCAACTTATTTGCTGTCGCCTCACACACATATACACATGATATATAACAAAAAATTAAACAAACAAGAAAAGGGGTAAAAGTACAAACCAAATAAAAACCATTCAAAACCCTAAATCACACGAGAGGAGTACAACCGGAAAAAAAGGTCACCGCAAACTGTTTAAAACACGTCTTTGCGAACGCGGCGCAAATTCCAACCTTTCCTCCCAACGCCTTCAAACACCAAGAAAGCCACGTGAAACCTACGATAACCCAACAAGTCGAGGGTAAATTGCAGCAAAAAGGAAGAAAAGTGGGTTATGTAGAAGAGAAAAAGTTGAGAGCAAACGTATTGCGGTGAGTTTTGTAAGAGGAGAAACGTTGTGAGAGAAAACCCGTATATCCGGAACATACCACTTCCAACAAAAAGATACGATTTGATTAATGTGAAAGAGGGATTGGAATTTCACCATTACCCTTACTATTATTTTAAAATAATTAAAAATAGGTCATAGTCAATTAAATCATGACCATTAAAAAAAATAACCAAGGATCAAGATTTGTTCTCATGTACTCACCCCAAATAGGTGGACTTACATGATCCCAATCTTATATATATATATATATATATGCATTAATTTCCTATTTGACCATACAATAATTTTTTAAAACTTTATCTCTTTATTGTCCATGCAATATTGTTTTGTAACTAAGTAATAGATTTCAAGATGCTTTTCTTTAGCGCCAACAAAGCTATCAAATGATATGGGTTTGTAATTTTATTATCCAACTTCAGAATTATCAACATATGAGCAGTTTACTCTAAATTAAGTGAAAATTATAAAAGAATACATAAGTTTATTGAGCAAATAAATATAGCATGCCGCCTTTCACAATATATATATATATATATATATATATATATGGATTGGATCAAATGAGACTATATAATTAGAGTGAGTGGACTAATCCCGCCTACAAATCTGTAATTTTAGATGGTTGAGATTTACTCAATTTAATAAATATTTTTGATTTATTTTAAATTTAAAAATGGTAGTTATGTAATTGTATAATTAACCACTTTCTTCTCTTCACAAGCGTAATTAATAATCTTGATACTCCAATTTGCGAGGATCTTTGATTCAAATAGGAAATTGGAGTTCGTGCCGTATTTTTAAGAAGAAAAGTAGCATAACAAAAGTTGATGATGACAATGATGCGAATATTAATTGTGATTTGTTGAGTAATACATATTCTTCTTCTCGCTTCATCATCATTCTCTCCATATTCGCTCTAGATGTTTATCGATGTCCTGGTCACGCTCGGATTTGTGACCTTTAAGGATGAGCATCCATGAAGGAGGCGATCGATCACGATGAACATCGAGCTCGATGGCCGCAACATCATCACATCAATGAGGCTCAATCCGTGGAAATGGCGGAGGTGGTGGCGGTGGTGGATTCCGTGGACCTCGCCGTGAAGGTGGTGGTGGAGGCGGCTATGGTAATCTTGTTAATAAAGAAATTATTGAATTTTGTTTCTAGTTGATGGAGTGGTGTAGATGTTGTTGTAGATGGAGGATTGGTGAAGAAGACGATCTTGATATGGATGGATTCTTTGTATACTTATATGTTTTTAATGTATACTTAGATGTATTTTGATGTATAAGTAGTTAATTTTTTATGTATGTATTTAAGTTGTTGCATACTTATATTTTTGTTGTATACTTATATGTGTTTTGTTGTATACTTATATTTTTGTTTGACAATTGTAATATGCGAGTACAAATATGTTAAATATACACATAATAATAGTGTTAAATATACATTAAATATATGTTAAACATACAAAGACAATAATGAGTGTGATTTTCTCTCTCTACAATCGATTTACTTAATCCACGGTCCCCACATGTTAATGAGTGATTCTCTCTCTCTCTCTCTCTCTCTCTCTCTCTCTCTCTCTCTCTCTCTTACGATTCCTTGATTCATGGTCCCCATATGTTTTTGTTTGACCATTTTAATATGCGGTGAAATTATGTTAAACATACAAGAAAATAGTGTTAAGTGTACATCAAATATTTGGTAAGTGTACAACATACTTTTAGATGGAAGAGCACATGCGTGAATTTCTCTCTCCAATAGCGATTTTCTCTCTCCCCATGTGATTTTCTCTCTCCTAATAATCGATTCCATATTTGGATGGTCCTTCACATGTTTGTTTTGACAATTATACCCTTATTTTGCCTTAATTAAATATTTAACTTAATTTTAACCCTATTTATCTTAGTCATTGATATAGATAAAAGAAGGTTGAGATGAGTCCACATTGTCTCACTATAATATGTGATCACGTGGGGAGAGAAAAATTGCGATAAAATCATGCTTTGGAGAGAAAAATCACGCATGTGCTCGCATGCGAGATGTTGTATATTTATCATATGTTTGATGTATACTTAACACTATTTTAATGTATGTTTAACATAGCATATTAAAATGGTCAAACAAAAACATGTGGGAACCGTGGATTAAGGAATCGAGTTATATATAAATAGAGAGAGAGAGAGAGAGAGAGAGAGAGAGAGAGAGAGAGAGAGAGAGAATCGTGCTCATTAACATGTGGGGATCGCGGATTAAGTAAATTAGTTATGAAGAGAGAGAAAATCACGCTCATTAATGTCTTGTATATTTAACATATATTTATTGTATATTTAACACTATTATGTTGTATATTTAACATATTTAAACAAAAAAATAAGTATACAACAAAACACATATAAGTATCAAAGAAAACACATATAAGTGTACATCAAAAAAACATAAGTATCACAACATAAATACATACATAAAAATTAACTACTTATGCAAAAAAACACATATAATTATACATCAAAAACATCTAAGTATACGAATCCTCACTTTGCGCTCCTCGTAGACCCTCGTTTTATCAACGTCGCATCGTCTTTTTCACCAATCCTCCAATCATGTCCTTTATCCCGAAATCCCAAAATATCTCTCGATATCATCGGAATCATCAACATCATCATGCTCCTCATCTTCTTTCACGTCATCCACCACCGGTTTATCCTGAAACTTTGCATGGGCTTCATTTTCTTCAACAACGAGACCTGGCATGGCGACTTCGCAAGATGTCCGTGACTTTGTAAGCTTCGGAGGAGGTTGAAATACGCATTAGTGAAGGTTATGGAAGCGATAACTACGCGGTCGGCGGTGGGGGCACATGGATCGGAGTAGATCGATTGGCGGCGGTTGAAGTCGTGGTATTTTTGCGAACTTCTACGGCTAATTGAAAACTGCCATTTTTGTTACGTTCGAGAGAATAAAGGAGAAAGAGCAAAATTGAATGAAAATTGTGTAATTACACAATTACAATGATGCCCTTTTTCGATTTAAAATAAATCAAAAATATTTATTAAATTGGGTAAATCTCAACCATCTAAAATTACTGATTTGTGGACGATTTGTCCACACTGTCTCTCTCTCTAATTATGTGATCTCATTTGATCCAATCCCTATATATATATATATATATATATGATTAAATGCTTTATTTGTTTTTTAGCAACTTGTATTTTAGCCTATGTCAAAACATACATTACCCACACGAAATTGAAGATGAAATGGATCAAGTGGAAGAGAAACGTTAATTTAATAGTAAAACTTTTGGGAATATTTACACGATAATTTTTAACTCCAATAGGTACCTTTCTTGTTCTGAAAATAATTAACCTCTTCTCCACGATTATAGCTAGGTGGATCAATGTAGAATTTGGTTTCTTCTCTAAATAAACAATGTAGAGATTACAAATCAAAAGCTTTGTATGTATTTGTGGGATAAATAATGAAAAAGGAGAAAAAGAAAAACATAAACACGAAACTTTTAGTGCTAAGTACCAGGCCATTTGTTATTTCTTGTATTATACGTGTTCTCTATTTGAGTTGGTGTATATATGATATTGTCCATCATTACTTTTGTCACTTTGTAAATATCGGACGAACACAAATCTATGATATAGGTTGAGATAGTGGATTTACTGGCCATATATGCAGAGCCGTTCCTATGTTTTAAAGAGTCTAGTAAAAAAAAAAAAAAAATGGGCCTCTTTTTATTTATATAAATAAGACTTAATAAAATCTAATTAATTAATGTCATGAAAATAATTTCATTGTTCAAAACATAAAATAACAAAATATTATATTTCCAATTCAAAGTTTCCAATTTTATACAACAAATTTGATGGGCTCTTTGTAGAGATACAATAAGGGTTTATGATAGAAATACCCACCCTTTTAAGTCAATGTCACTTTTTACGCTTCCCGATGTAATTTTACCTAAATTTACGCTTCCCGGTGCAATTTTACCTAAATTTACGCTTCCCGCTCCTTTTTACACAACAATACGCTCCAAAGAAAAATTCCCGGAAAATTTTACGCTTTGTTTTAACATTGTTTCAAACATGTTTACGTGTTTCAACATTATTTCTAACATTTTTCTTTTAATAAAAATAGGTAAAAAATTGTATTTAAACATCGAAAACTTCATTGAAACAACAAAGAAATATCGAACAACATTAAAAAGGGTATGGAAACAACCCGAAATAATGTAAAAATATTTAAAACACAACATGAATAAAATTAAGAGCTTAAAAGTAGGTAAAAATTGTATTTACACATTGAATACTACATGAAAACAACAAAAAATTATTAGAACAACATTAAATATATTATAAAACAACACCGAAACAATAGAAATAATGTACAAAATAATATATGAATAAAAAACAAAAGATAAAAATAGGTTAAAGTTATTTTAAAACATCAAAACAACATAGAAACAATAAAGAAAAAATTTAAACAACCTCGAAACAACTTATATAACATATAAAACAATGCAGAACAAAAAAAACAAAAAAATAAAAATTATCAAAAAATAGCAAGGAGCGTAAAAAAAAATAGGTACAAAAGTAAAAAATAGGCACAAGAGTAATTGGAGCGTATTGTGTGGTAATGGTACAAAAATCAGGCGTATTGTAAATTTCCCTAAAATAAGAGCTCTTGGGCCAAAATTTGAGAAGTGAAAACAAAGGAGATTCTCGGGAGGCGCATGGATCAAACCCTTGTCTTAAAAATAAAAGAGAAAAGTGCACACCACTAGGCTACCCAACTTTTTGTTACACGTTTTTGTCCATTTTTAACATATTAACATAATTTAAAGTATTAAATTTAAATAAAAAAATTAAAGGCGGGGGCCTCGCGAGGAGGTCCTATGCGACGGCGCCGCGTTGAACACTCCGGGGACGACTCTTAATATATAAACCTTTAGGGTGCATTTGGATGGGGGGATTTGAGAGGTGATTTGGGAGGAGGGATTTGAAATCCTTAGCTAAATTCATACCCTTTGTTTGGCATATAAATTCAAATCGATGGATTTCAAATCCCTCTTTAAGTTTTAGTTCATTTCAAATGATTTCAAAACCCTCCCAAAACCTAGTCATTTGAAATTCATTAATTTATTTTCCTTTATGCTCACTTGCATATTCGACCGTACACATTTATACACATTGCATACACTACACACATTTACACACACACTACACACATTTATACACACTACACATACTCTCTCTCACATATTCACACACAATCCTCACACGTAATAAAAGTTATATATTTCATATTATTAGTGTACAAAATTATAATTATTTATAAAATAATAAAATTATATCTTTTAATTTTATTTATTAAATGTTAATTCGTAAAATGAATAGAGCTTTTAATTTTTTTTTATAAAAATTTATGATGGATTTGAAATCTCATCACAAATCCACATCATCCAAACAAGAGGTGGATTTCAAATTCAGTAAGTTTGAAATCCATTGGAATTTCAAATTCCTCCATCCAAATGGACCCTTAGTGTTTTGATGGCATCACGTCTCACGCCTTTTGGAAAAGGAAGTGGATGGTAGCATTATTTACCATCCATAATAATAACACAAAACTCCTTTCGGCCGTCTAACGGCCCGATCGCATTGAACGGATACGGCGGTGGACCTGTGGTATTTCCATAATATTAGCGGTGATGTTTTAGTAGTTTTCGGGACCACCCAGATATAAATCATTCCGAAAAGTATTAGTCAACCTTCTAAAAAGTATTAACGATTCTTACGAAATGTATTAGTAGTTCCCTAAAGAGAATTTTAGTATGTCTCCTACATATACTCCCGAAATATATTAGCAAATCCTCAAAAAAGTATTAGTAGTTCCTAAAAAGTATTAGTAGTTCCCGGAGAGTATTTTAGTAGTTTCCTGAATATAATTAAATTTTTCTCCCAAATGTATTGTGATCCTTCCGAAAAGTATTAGTCGTCCTTCTAAAAGCACTAAAGATTCTTCCAAATGTATTAGTAGTTCCCCTCAAGAGTTTTTTTAGTATTTCTCATGAATATACTCCCGAGTATATTAGCATCCCTCAAAAAGTATTAGTAGTTCCTCGGAAAAGTATTAGTAGTTCCTTGAGAGTATTTTAATAGTTTCAATAATATAATTAAATTTTCTCCCAAAATATAGTAGTTGTCCCTCATATTAGTAGTTTCTCGAAAAAGTATTAGTAATTTCCTAGAGAGTATTTTAGTAGCGCTCCTGCAAAGTATTAGTTTTTCTTTATTAGTATTTCTCCATAAAAGTATTAGCTGATACTAATACTTGTATATGTTTCGTCTTCAAATACTCTGCTACTGCAATATTCATTTTGAACTACAACTGAAGAAAAAAACAGAGCAAATCTTATGTGTTTTCTGAGAGATGAATCCTTAACTAGTGAACCATTTCCATCTACATTCATCTGCTTTCCTTGATGGGAACATCATGAACACTCGTGCTTAGTGCCTTCTCACTTTTGATGTCCCGTTCAATATAACTAGAGGATGTACCAACAATCAATTTTTTCCTTTGCTTATGGACTACATTTTAAACCACTTATTCTTCCCCACACAGATGAACTTTGAGATCCAAAGCAGAGCGAGATCCCGAAGAAGTGCGGCCGGGCGGAGAGCTTGAGTGCGATCTTGCAGCCCAGCGTCTGACGCGCAGCCGTCGGCCGGGGAGGATAGGTTATTGTCGGCGTCGCTGGATTTGCTTGAATCGGGTGGAGGAGACGAGGATGGAGCGTCGCAGCCGAGCCGACGAAGAAGATAGTGGAAGAAGAGGCGGAGGGAGGCGGCGGTGGTGGGGGACAAAATCGTTTGTTGGTGGTGGTTTCCTCCACGATATTCTCGAACTGAAGTTGAGGAAGAGATCTTCTCGAACTGAGGTTGAGGAAGAGTGCGACGTATCGGTTTTTTTATTTTCCGCGGATGTGGATCAGTCTCATGCGAGATGGGTAGGATATTTAGGCACTCCCCTAACAAGAGACTAAATTTCTAATAATAATAATGTTTATTATGTACCTGTGATCTAATTTTTATTTTTTTCTTCTTGAAAGGTACCTGTGATCTAATTTGCTGGACCCATAATGTGTCATTCGAATGTATGGTAGCATTATTTCTCTCGAACCATATAGGCGCACGAACTACATATTAGTAAATATAATTAGTTTCACATCTTTTAGATGTGATGTTTTATATCATCAAGTATGGATAATACTTCATATTTTGATGATTTTGGCATATGGATATACCTCCAAAACTATCATTAGTTACTTCAGATAAACTTGAATTTTCTGATGTTTGATTCTATACAATAATTACAAGAAAAAAAGAAAAATTCTAGCGGGAAAATTCATTGAAATTTGGCTATTTTCCGGACATTTGGTCCGATTCGGAATTTCAGACAGACTGCTGGAAATTGTTTAGTTGGAAGGGATTCTTGCTAACGTGGCCACAAAATTGAGGATTTTTAAATTTTGGAGGTAAAATTTGATAATAAAAAAAAAGTACAACTGCCATGTAGGATTGGAGGGAAATCAAGTCGTGTATTCCACGAGTTCATCTGAACTAAAATATCAAACCCAAAAAATCTGTCTTGCCCTAAATAGTGAGAAGAACAAAAAATTAAAAACCTAATCTAAGAGAAACCAACGATCTGTAATCCAAAATCAATCCCCAAATGAACCAGAATCATCTCGACGCGACTAGGATTTTGTCGTGGACAATTAAGACTCGAGAGCCACAAAACCTCGATGAACCAGCTACGGTATGTTTGTATACAAATATGATTTAGAGACTAGAGTTCTTCTCTTTGATTCATTGTACTGTGTGTGATATCCATGTTGGTCGTCCATGTGTCTATTTATTTTATTTTTTGCAGAAAGGGTATTATGCTTTTTTTTTGTTCGTTTCTCGAAAGTGGATGATCCACTCTGTCCCCCAGATAACGTTTGACTCGATGTTGTCCCCTGCTTTGTTGCTTGTTAATGTATAAAACCTTTTATAAACGTTGTTTGCAGTTTTAGTGGTTTTAAAATTGTTGTTTCTTAGTTTTCAAAAAAAAAAAAAAAATTTGTCGATAATGAAGCACACAGTGAGGATGGTGAGGGGCTTGATTCTGGGGAAGAGGATGTGTTGAGAAGTAATGATGTTTTAAACGGTCATAAGGGGTCCGATGGCGCGGAAGATGGACAAAATTCTCAGTTATATAATCCAACAATTGCATTAGGCATGAAACATGTTTTCCACAAAAAAACAGAGTTTAAGCAAGCAATACATTTACATGAAATCAAAACCAAAAGGTGCATGAACATAACAAAAAAGGATGCGGAGTACTTTCATGCTAAGTGTGCCGATAAAACTTGTGAAACGGAAGTTGCGCGCATTGAAGCTAACTAGGGAATGCACCTTTTGAATAAGGAAGTATAAACCTAAACATAGTTATGGTCTCAGCTTTCCTGTCATAAATTTAAAGTCATGCTGGTTTCTGAAAGTATGGTATTAGATTCAATCTGATACCACAGAGAAATGTCAAAGGCTTTAGGGTGGATGTTATGCATAATGTAAGATGGCACACAAGAAATTATCAAGCTTAAACAACAACAAACTAAGACTTTTTTCCACTACGTGGGGTCGGCTATATGGATCATATCACACCATTGTTTACTGTTTCTCCAACCCCTTCCTTTTAACAATTTCTTTCCAACCAACCAATATCCAATTCATACTAAACCATCAAACTTGAATCTTAATGCCACAATATTTTTAAATGGATTTTATATTAAGACACAAATAAATAGAGAAACATATCCAATCTTATTTAAAACAGTAAATACAGAAACATGAATTTCAACAGCAACAGAAAAAATTGACTAATTTGTAACACACTATTTATAGGATACAATTTTCCACCCAGATCTGAAGATGTTCCCTCTTCAATAGTATTTTCCAGTCCAGTACATGCCCTTGTCACAAATTGAATACACAATCATTTGATTCCACAGAAGACGAAGTTGAACAAATCACAACAGGTCTGAAAATGGATTATATACTAGTTTTAAGATTTGAGACTGCGTAAAATTATCGGAGCACCAAATTGTGGTTGCAGAGTGAGCACTGAAGAAGGAGCATGTAAATAAGAGGGAGACAGCTCAAATGAGAAGTTCTTTAGAATCATTGCTAGAGCCAATTTGGCTTCAATCATCGCAAAGTTTTGGCCGATGCAGACACGAGGGCCTGAACTGAATGGTATGAAGGAGGATTGGATCTTTGTAGCGTTGGAAACTCCTTCAGAGAACCTCTGAGGTTTGAACTCCTTTGCATCTTCGCCCCAAATTTTGGGATCATAATGGAGTAGGCCTATTAGTAGTGTCAAATGTACCCCTCTTGGAATTGTCAAGTTTCCTAGTTTCACCGTCTCCGTAGGGGCCTCGAACTGTCAATGGTGCCGGTGGGTACAACCGTAGTACTTCTTGCAGGATCATGGTCACCTGCCAAGTCCATCTGTTATTATAAGGGCTAAAAGCTCTTATAGGCAATTAAGGCAAGAATTTTATAGTTGCAATCCTTTTTCAGAAATTCTTACACTCTGTGGATTTCATGATTAAGTAGATAAAAATGAGGTTAAATTACAAAAATAACCCTTAAGTGTGCTATTTATTTATTTAAAGTGAAGATCTTTATGTTAGTATATTACAAACACCACTTGATATTTATTTTTATTCACAAATTAAATACATTGAAGGAGGCATTTATAAAATAAAGACAAACATGAGGAGCATATATATGTATAAGTTCAAAATATATAGAGTTTTTGGTAAATAAGCCGAATTCAAAGTTAAGTTTGTAATTTCCCTGAAAAATTATATATAGTAACATAAGATTAAAATGATCTTACAGTTTTGAGGTGATTTAAGCCTTCAAATTTGGCTCTGACTTCCGAAACACGATTAACCTCTTCTCTTGCTTGAGTTTGCCATTCAGGATGTTGGCAAAGCAAAACTATAGTCCACACGAGCAAACATGATGTTGACTCAGACCCAGCAAAGTAGAACAGCTTGCACTCCTCAATTACATCTTCAACACTCATTCCCACATTCTTGTTTCCATGTTCTTGACTGAATCTTGAATTCGATTCCATTAGGATGCCTAATAAGTCATTATCAGGAACGGCCTCTCCCCTTTCCATTGCCTTCTGTCTTTTTACGATTATACCTCTTAGTAAGGATTGTAGTTCATTAGTGATTGCATTTACTTTCCTATTTGCTCTCGTCGGAAGATATCTGTAGAAGAAAATCATTTTGAGTCCTTTTATAAAAGTAGAAGTATAAGATTTGTAAATAATAGTTCACTTTCATTTTACAAAGTTAATTGTGTTTTGACCTCCATCCGGGGATTAATGACAACTGCAATAGTTCCATGGTGAGCTTAACTTTGTCTCTCTGGAGCTCAAATATTTTTCTTCCTTCTTCATGGCTGCTGCCAAATGCTGTCCGTGAAATTACGTCTCCTGTTAAATCTTCCAGGTATGGCCATATATCAATTTTGCACCAGCCTTCATTATTACTAGAAACCATGCATTTCAATTTGTCTATCATGTTTGAACAACATAAACCCATTGCTGGCGCCATATTCTGTATAAAGAAAATTTCAGATTCACAGGGCCTCAAAAGTTACCGCTACAAGAAAATGAAGCTAGAAATGACTGATATATATAGGAGTGTTCACAAAACTCCAGCTGTTAAAAGTGATTTAGGGAGTGTTTGCAAACTTTAAAAAAAAAGTGATTCTAAGCTTTTAGCTATAAAAACCACTTTTAAGTGTTTTGCGAATGTCAGTTTCTGGATCTGATTGTGTTTGATTTAATTAAAAGTGAAAAGAAGACTTTAGATTTCAGAGATTCTGCTTCTAATTTGACTTTACACACAAGTAAAGCATTTTTACAATTTCTCCACCAAACACTCTCTCTTAACATAATCAATTTTTAGTTTGTACATGCAAACATTGCCAATTTCTAATTCTCAACTACTTGTTGCTTTCGAGACAACAAATAGTAATTTTTTAAAAGGTAAAATCATTAAGGACTAAAATTGCCACATCCAGAAATTATAGGACTAAAATTGTCGACCCCTAAGAGATACAAGACTAAATTGCAATAAAGCCAAAACGACATTACTTTTTTAAGTGTTTGCAAACACTCCCAACCTCCCATATTGTTCCTATGGCAAAAGTTGACTTTTTTTTAAGGGGAAATCTGAAAATTAAAGAGTTTTATCATGTTATTTTGAAGATATATAGTTACCTTCAATTTCTCCATATGGAAAGCCGGATTGACAATCTTTCTATGTTTAGCCCATTTTTCGCCCTCGTGATACAGAATCCCACCTGTAAGAATCTTGCCTGCTTCTGGAAGGGGCTTCTGAAATACATCAGGTTTATTTAGAATCTCCTTTATTAGCTCTGGATCAGCAATATTCAATCTGGGCCATGGACCGAACCATAGGAAAGAATTCTGACCTGATAATCAAGTAAAGCAAGCGCAATATATTAATTATGTAGATAATTAGCATTATGAACAAACATAATTAACAGGCAATAAACATACTTACCATAATTAGTAAGTGTCTGGTGATAGTATGTGAAAATGTGTGGTAAAGGATCATCGGACAGTTTGATTGATCGTTGTTGTTCTGTTTTCATGACTCTGACCAAATCTTTCAGATCTCCAAGAAAGGGTCTGTAAGGATTTCCATTGAGACCTTGCTCCCTCAGATGTTTCTCCAGCCTTTTTGGCTTAATCCAAAGCCAATTTAGCAACTTCAATGCCCATGTTATGGATGCAGCTACTACGATGGAGGTGAGAATTACGCCCAATGTTAGAACCATTTTTTCCAACTGAAATTGTATCAGGGTGTGCCCATTTTACATAGATGAAAATGTTGGAAAACTTAAAATATTTGTAGAGTGTAGTACTTAATTGAAGTTTACTCTTGGAGAGCTTGTTGGCTGGCTGCAATTATCAATGTTCTAAACTGTTTTCTTTATGCAAATTGTCAACTCTTTTAGCTAATCATATTTTCACGCGTCCGCTAATTAAGGATTCTTTGATTCTTTCTTTTCTTTTCCTTTTCTGTTTTTTTTTTTTTTTTTTGTATGGTCCTGGGACGAAATCTATCATTGAGGTTTGATTAAATTAAAGGCGTGTAAGCTATCATTGAGGTTTGATCTAATTAAAGGCGTGTATTTTCTTAATAAATATTGACTATTGAGGATGCAATTTTTAAAATAGAAATAAACATTTAGAGGATATTTTTAATTTTGAAAGATAGATGGTTTTTTTAAAACTAGATTAAACTTTAAGGCCAGGCTTCGCGTTTTATATAAAACGATAATATAAATACTTCTTTTTATGGACGTGCTTCTTAGTTCTCTATGGAATAATTGAAGGTAGGGTGATCACAGACCATTAGTACTTCTTGGCTTCTTGCTGGATCATGGACCTGTCGAGCTAGATGTTAGGACAAAGATTTTGTAACCAAAAAAATATTGAGGTTGAGTCAAATTCCCAAAAACATATCAATTGATTTTGGGTTGTAACGTATGAGAAGTTAAATCTAATTTTTTTTTGACGTAAAGTTAAATCTAATTAGGGCTGGCCACGGTTCCGAATCACCGGTTCCGGTTCCAAAACCGGCTCTGTTCCTCATTTTGGAGGAACCGAACCGAACCATTGCCTCACGGTTCGGTTCCAAAATCGGAACCGACGGTTGTCCTGGTTCGAACCCGGTTCCTCCACGGTTCCGCCTCGGTTTTAACCTGAACCGTTTGTTTATCTTTTGATAATTTTTTGATTTCTTAAAATAGTTTATGAGTTTCATTAAAAAAAAGGAAAATAAAGAAAAAGACTTGGACTTAATATTCAATAAAGTTTTATATTTAATATTAATAATAATATTAAACTATCTATATATATTATTAGAGTATAGAGAATCAAAGTTCACGTAATTCGCTTACAACATTTGGTCTAAAATGTGTCTCATGTAGTTACAAAAATTATACATCATAATAAACATTTAACATTTCTTTTAACATGTATTTACCAAAACAAGATTGTTGGTTTTAACCTTGAAAAAATGGTTCCATCACGGTTCCACCGACGGTTCTAACCCAGGAGCGGACCCAGGACTTGTAATTGAGGGGGCCACCACGGATGACGTGGTTACCCACACTGTTTAGATCCGTGATGGACGATATCGATAATTTTTCTTTTGGGTTTGGGAGAGTTATGTTACTTGCGATTAATAGATATAGGTATAATTTCTTGTTGGGTTTGAGATGAGTACGAGTAGTATTAATATCATACAATTTTCGAGATACTTTATCACTAACATTAAAAAGAATTATCAAATATTTATATATTATAATTATAATTATATTTACACATATTGTCTTTGCATTAAAAAATTACATCAATATTCATAGTTAAATATTTCAAAATACATCATTAAATCCTAATCAAGATTTATATTCCACAATTTTAAATATTATGATATATATCAAGACCCAAACAATAGTTTATTCAAATTTAAATGTAATAGCCATGAGCCTCATGTAGTTTACAACAAATTTTTAATCAACAATTTGTGTTAGAATAAAAATACTAACATACACACACATGTAACAACTAAATAATATATATACATATATATATATATATAAGTAGTGAAATGAAAATTTTGGGAAAGGATGCGTCCGCCCTTGTTCTAACCAACGGTTCCCACGGTTTTTGAGACTAGGCTTCCGGTTTTGGAACCGTTGACCACGATTCTGATTTAGGAATTGTTGACCACGATTCAGATTCACGTTTGGAACCCGATTTCTTGCCCCATTTGATCACCCCTAAATCTAATTGAAAATTATAAAACAATATATAAGTTTATTGAGAAGCAAATAAATGTAGTAGGTTTGTCACGGGACTTGGAGATTACAAAACCGAACCGATATCCGGACCAAAGATCTCCGAACCGAAAATATCCGTTGACTTTTTGACTTTCCCGAACCGTACCATACCAAAAATATTTATGATACTGTTCGAGATTTTTCAAATACCCGTCACGAGAACCGCATCAACCGCATCAACCACTCCGAACCGAGGACCCGAAGCTAGAACCGATTTTAAATTTTATATAAATACATATACATTATTTCTATGTTATTTATATTTTGATATTGAATTAACTACAAACTATTTGAAATTAAATTGAGAAAAAACCATAATATCAGAACTATTATGAATTTTAAAAAACTTTGATATTAATAATAGAGTGAATCATTTGAAATTGAAATTAGTTAAATGATTAGTAAATTGCACTTAAAGGAGAAACAAGTAATAGTACCATATTATAACAATATAAAAAAGATCATATTTTAATTTTTTTCACCATATCACATAAATTATAAATATAATTTTATTGATTATGTTAAGTTGTTAAGTATGAGACATTGAGATTATAAATTTATACAAGTTTTTATTTAATGTTAATTTATAAAAAATATTACTTAATTATATATATTCTATGTCACTAGACAATAGAAGGACAATTGCCCAAATAATAGACTATTGTTGTATTATAAAGGTTATTAAGTTTAGAATTTTGGATTGTGTTACCTATTATAGTTTTAGTTTTTATTTTGAGACTACGCTAAAAGAGACTAAAACTCTAGAAGTATATTCGTTTGGTGATTTTTATATTGATTTTCTTTTTTCTTTTTTTTTCAAATTTGTATGTTTTATTTATGGCTAATCTCCGAATCTCCGTCCCGAACCGAACCGTCCCTGTCCCCATTAGAACCGAATCTCCGTCCCGAACTGCATCAACTTTCGGATGCGGTTGACGGAGATTTTTTTTTTCTATGGTTCGGTTCGAGATTTATTTTGAAATTTCGAACTTGATGCGGTTCGAGATTTCAAAATCTCCGAACCGTCCCGCACTGCACACCCCTAAAATGTAGCATGCCGTTCAATAATATCCTATTGAAAATTATAAAACATATCCTGTTGCCTTCCAAAAAGAGAAATATCCCAACATTTAAAAAAAAAAAACACGGTTCACTAATATCTATTGCAATGAAATTCTCAAACTATGTCGTTGCTAATAAGTAATTAATGTGCGACAATGTTGCAAATGGATCCAAGATTTTTGAAATAGGGTACGATAGATTTTTAAAAAAATTGTACACATAAATATTGTTTAATATTTAAAGTCATAGAACAAAACGCTTGTTTAAAATTTTGTAAAAGTTGATTATGTAACCGTACATGAAAAATTAATACACATATATAAAAGAAATAATTAGAATAATTAAGAAAACAAGAGACAACAAAACACGCTTTTGGTAACATTATTGATATAAATAGATTTTTTTATATATTTTTAGTTTGTATTTTGACTTTTGCCATGGTTTATTTATTCAAGTTGTTAAGTCAATCTTTTAATTTTTAAAATTTTATTGTGAGGATTTGTATTATTTTATTTGGTTTTCTAATTTTTTATAAAAAATAGGGTACAAATTTATTATTAATTTTTTTACTAAAAACTATAATTGGATTTTTTAGTTGTACCCTGAAGTTTGCACGTAGATTCGTCATTTGCAATGTTGTCGCTAAAAATATTTGTTAAATATGTGATTAGTCCATATAGTCGTATAAATGTTTGAAAACTTTATAACGATTAAGGGTGTTATGTCGTGTTTCATGTTCGCGAGTCGTGTTCGACGACCGGTTATTACATATTTGATACTAACAGAACACGGTCCGTTTGTGATACGGGTAACCCGACGCGACATGAAATACCTATATAAGTTAAAGTTGACACGAAAAAAATGAAGAAAAAGCTAAAATTACAAATAAAAATTACATTAAATTATTAAAAAATGCATTAAATAATTTGTCCATCATCATATAACCAACTAAAACACACAAAATATGAATATAATATGTCAACTATAAAATTAAATGGGTTGACATTGGCCTAACCTATTTATTCCCCGTGTTGACCGGTCGTGTCAACTGATTTTGACCCGAATCCGCTGGGGTTGTACCTATATCCGCTAAATTCGTTTAGATTATTGTATCGTGTCACAAATTGACATTCTTAACCACGAGGGTATAGTTTGTCGCAAATAGTTTATCATTTTAAAAATCAAATGTTTAGACGAAAACTATCGGGACTTTGATCATACGTATAGTTGCTAATAGTTCTTTTTGAAATTGGGAAATTTGAGAAAATACCCCCCTTCAAAGGGGTATTAAAGAAAAATGCCCCCACTTTATTAAATAAGGAAATCTACCCCTTTTCCCTACCTAAAATGTCTACTTTACCCTTAACTTAAAAAAAATAAAAAAAAAAAAAAAAAAAAAGCGAGCACATGGGCGGGAGTGAAATTTTCAGCTAGCGGGCCTTTCATTTTCACCATTACAAACCCTAGTTTCACCATTACAAGCATACTTCTCAACATTTCGAGCAAAGAGATCAACATTACAAGATTTTCGAGCTCTTCTTCAAAATTACGAACCCTAGTAAATGCGACGCGTTTGAAGGAGGCAAAATCGAGAACCCGTGTTCGACAATAAATCTCGCTTGCATCAAAAAATATGGATAAAGGTTAGTTTTGATTGTTCTTTCGTGTAATGTTAATGATTTTCATTTTCGCAAAATGGTTCAATTAACCAATTTTTCACGATTTTTGAAATGGGTATAATTTGAAGAGTTTCGATTTTTCGCAAGTTGTATCGAGTAAACACGTGGGCATAACCGCAGTAATTGGGTGGACAGATTATGTTAAATATTAAAAATTGTGGGTGGACAAGTGAACTGGAAGGGATGTGGGCACTTGGGTGGGTATTTATGTGGCGATTGTGTGGGCGATTAAATTCAAATGTCATTTTGTTTGGGAGGACAAAGTGAATCGACAGATGTGGGCACTTGGGTGGGTATTTATGTGGGCGATTGTGTGGGCGATTAAATTCAAATGTCATTTTGTTTGGGAGGACAAAGTGAACTGACAGATGTGGGCACTTGGGTGGGTATTTATGTGGCGATTGTGTGGGCGATTAAATTCAAATGTCATTTTGTTTGGGAGGACAAAGTGAATCGACAACGAAACTGATCTTTTATATCTATCTATTTGCCGCAGGGTTCATATAATGCTCTTATGGGATGGAGTTTGGGATTGTGACATAAGTACATCCCGATGGAGGTATACAGGGAAGCATTCCAAAATCTGTTTCTCTTCCTTCGTGAGTTCACTTACGCTCGAATTGTTGCGGAAAGCTTATATTTTCTCTAAATTCAATCCATATGAGTGTGAAATAGAGTTGACCATTGGTTTGGATATGAACATGTTGATCCTTTGCCACCATGTCCAAATACCGATGATGACGATGTCGTTACTTGTTCGCATGAATAGCGAGAAGCCTTTGTCCTGCTCCGGTTTGTCTAATTAGAAGGGAAAATAAGAAGAAGAAAAACACTCATTGAGTCAACTAGTAGCAATCAAGTGATGTTACCAATTAAAAAGAACCTATCATTGAAGAGCTTATGCCACCTCTCCGGTGCGTTTACTTAAAAAAAGCGTAAAATGAGGGTCGCAAAAAGAAAACCAAGTACACTTCCATATTTTGATATGACTATGGAAGAACTTGAGAATGACCCTATGTTTTGGGAGGATGTAGATATGTCAAGTGGCGATGACGACCGTCCTATTACTTCCGAGGAGAATGATGGTGGTTTTGAAACTATCTACATCCCAATTGTTCAAGAGGATCTACCACGCCCAAGAATAACATCGATAAAGGCAAAGGGGTTGTCAAAGAAACATCTAGTTTTTTTTTTTTTGATGAAAATGTGAAAAATTCATTAAAAATATGAAGAGAATACAAGATAAAAGGGGCATACCCATTCAAATGAATGTTAAATGGATGCACCCATTAACATGTGGAAAAAACCTAACAAACCTCAACAGAGGATCACAAAAAAAAAAAAAATAAAATCTCCAACCAATTAATCAAGACAATAAGTGGGAGTAGACGGTCACGACCAAACGCTCCCATTTGCTGCTCGAAAAAGAGTGGCGAGAGATTTACAAGAAAATTTACAATATGGAAATAGGGCATACCCTATAAATCAAACCTAGCAATGACCAAGCCAAGTGGGCAAATTATAGAAGTGGAAATGGACCAAATAAAATCCCATCGGAGTTTTCAAAAGAGACAACATAAAATGGAATTTCCCCAAGTTGTTTCCATAGGAAAAAAAGGATCACCAAGATATCAATGGTAGCCTGTTGAGCTAGACAAGACACCAACCGAAGATCCAAAATCGAACAGGGCTGAGTGAGGCAGCCAACTAAGGCCACACTAAACACTTAGGCACCATGAAGCCATCCAATGAAGGGGAAAAAAACCATTTTTCAAAAAAGTTCTTTAAAGCAAAATTGTTTCGTCTCAAAGAAGCGGAACAATTTGAACCCCCAAAAGTTTAATTTTTATAAATCAAAGCCCACAAAATAATGAAAATATTCATCATATGGGAGAAGATCCAAGATTCCACACAGCTATCCACCAAAATCGGACTGGATAAGCAAAGTAGCGAGAAAAAGCCAAGCATAAAAACCCAAGACAAGCCAAAATCCACCAAAGAAGAGCACAAGAAAGGGAGGTCATGAGGCGGGGCAACATCGGGGAGTTCCACTAAAATTGGTTTATTACAAATTACGGCCCAAAAGAAAAAAAGAAACCCACACACGGTTAATGAAAAACAAGAGCAAATTTAACAATAGGGGCCTAGAAGTTAACCATCTCAACCGAGAACTTGTTATATACAACCTTATAAACATCTTTTTGTATTTTAAGAAACACAACATTATCTCGAGAAATTCAAGCCCTCAAATACTGATTTTTTGGCCTTCCAAATTTGGTATATAGTGCGAGAAACGGCCATTTGCTCGAGCACTTTTAAGGCGGGAAGCGACAGCTTTGCTCTTTTTTTGTCCATTTAAGGGCCCAATGATAGTACTCATAGAATGGCTAAATTTCAACCATTTTTTAACTCGATCCCAAAGCAACCTGGTGACAATGCAATCAAAAAATAAGTGAGGAGCATTCTCAAGGTAATTGCCACATAATTTACAGGTAGGATCAACATCCAAGTATTTTAAGTTATTAATGGTTGCCGATCTATCATTAATAGCAAGCCACACACAAAAGGAGTATTTGGGAGGAATAAAATTTTTTCAAACAAACAGAGTGCCAAAAAGCTTTAGGGCCAGAGTCTCTAAAAAGGTCATACATTCTGGAGGAACAAAGGCCTTTTGAGTTTGAAAAAAGAGATAGATTGGAGATAGCCACATCAGGGGAGCCAAACTTATCTAAAATATCATTTCTGATATCACAAATCCTTTTCAAAAGGCAGGAATCAGATTTTTAGGGTCCCAAGTCCGGAAGATTGATTTTTAAGTAGAAGGAGTGGACCCATCCACCCCAAAGGAGTCGACTTTTGAATGAATATTCCGAGTATTTTAGCAAGAAGGGCTTTATTCCAAGAATTCACATCTCTTATACCCAAGCCTCCCTCCTCATAGGGAAAGCAAACTTTAGACCAGGCAATAGGAGAGGTATTCTTCCCCAGAGAAAGACTCGCAAAGTCTATTAATCTCACAACGATAAAGTGTTTGGGAGAGGAAATATTTGGAGCCAAAAACATTCCACTCCTTGCAACACTCGATTTAATAAGGATGAGCCTCCCAAAGATAAGAAAGGGAATTTGCATCCATTTATTAATGTAGGAGGCAATCCTGTCATAAAGGGGGGCATAATGGTTAACATTTAGCCTTTGTGCAGCCAAAGGAACCCCCAAATATCTAACAGGAAGGGACCCAAGAGGGAAGTTCAAGAGGTTGAGGATATTGTCAAGTTCGTCCCCAATAATCCCCGCAGTGAAGAGATTAGATTTAAAAGAGTTAACATCAAGGCCAGAGGCATTTTTGAAATCATTAAGACATTCAATCAGGATTTTGACTGAAGGAAGGTCACCCCTAGAGAACAACATAAGATCATCTGCAAAGGCAAGATGAGTGATTCTGAGAGCTTCACATCTGGGGTGATATTTGAATTTCAAGGTTTTAGTTCTCACATTAAGAAGTCTAGACAGATATTCCATACATAGGAGAAATAAGGCAGGAGACATAGGATCACCCTGCCGTAAACCTCTTTTGCCTGGAAATTTACCTTGAAGAGAACCGTTAATACAAATGGAGTAAGAAGCAGAAGAGACACACTCCATGACCCAAGAGATGAAAATAGGAGGAAATCCCAGACCATTTAAGACTTGTTCAAGAAAAGACCAAGAGATGGTATCATAAGCTTTCTTAAGATCAACTTTGATTGCACATCTGGGAGAAATTCGACTCTAAAGATAATTTCGATGATTTCTGTGCCGGAAAAATATTATCGGTGATATTTCTACCACTAATAAAAGCAGATTGAGCTGGATCAATCAGTTTGGGAACCACAGATTCAAGCTTAGAGGCAAGGATCTTAGTAATGACTTTATAAACCACGTTGCAACAAGCAATAGGTCTAAAATCAGCCACGAGGGGCATGATCGTTTTAGGGATCAAGGCATAGCAAAGTGTGGTTGATTTGTCTAAGTAATTTTGAGGAGTCAAAAACTCGCATACACAACCGCCACTACATCGTTGCCAATAATATCCCAAGATTTTTTGAAAAAGCCGAAGAAAAAAACCATCGACCGGGGATCTATCATCCTCAATATCAAAGAGAGCCAATTTAATAGCTTGGGGAGATCGGGTTAGAAAGCGGACTAAAATCATCCTCATCAATGCAAGACCAGTTGAAGAGTGTGAAGGTCCATCAATTTGGTTTTGGAAACTAGTTCCAAAAAGATTTTTAAAATAGTTCACAAAGGCTATTGACAGTTCATCAAAAGAAGATGTTTTGGAGCCATCCTCTAAAATAACAGAATTCATTTGCTTTCTGAGAGAGTTCCTTTTAACAATACTGTGAAAAAACTTAGTGTTTCTGTCACTATTGTTTAAAAAATCACATTTTGCTTTTTGGGACAGAAAGGATCGCTCAGCTTTGGCAAGAAAAGTTTCTTTAGCTTTCAACTCTTTAACAATATCATTTAAGGCAGAGTTAAGAGGGTCGACATGAAGCTGGATTTGAGAATTTTTAAGAGCGGTTTTAACCTGCTTAACTCTTGAAGAGATATGGCTAAAATGAGATTTATTCAACTCTTTAAGAGTCGGCTTGAGAGCTTTGAGTTTTTTACAAAGAATAAATTGGGCTTTACCCCAAAAATTAAGATTCCAAGCACCTTGCACGGTGTGGATAAAATCAGGATGCAAGGCCCACATATTGAAAAATTTGAAAGGTTTTGAGAGAACTAAGTTCTGCTCAAAAAAAGTAACAACAATTGGAGAGTGATCAGAGACATTCCCTGGAACAGGGATGTCTGCTGAGCACCTCCAATTTGAATGAGACCAAGCAGAGTTTATCAAAGCTCACAAGTCTACACCAAATGGTATTATTGGTCCAAGTAAAGTAGCAACCAGAAGACTGCACCTCACTAAGACCAAGATAAGCACAAGTGTCATGGAACTCCTCAACTGATTTATTAGTAAAAGGGGCCCCGTTAATTTTTTCATCAGGGTTTTTGATAGTGTTAAAATCTCCAAGTAAAAGCCAAGGAGAATCAATAAGATTACCCGGTTCAACATTTTGTTCCAAAGCGTACCGTCTTTCACCCACCGTATTAAGACCATAGATGAAAGAGGTGAGGATGGAATTATGAGAAATTTTACAAGTCAAAGAAAAATAAGTTGTGTATCGATGATTTAATACATGGAGATCCACAAAGTGGAGGGTTCCAAAGAATCAAAATTCGCCATTTTTTATAAGGTGAAAATTATTGGTGGCAAGCCAACCAGAAATTTATTTTGAACAATAAAATTACAAAGATTGGATTGAGGCACAACCTCGCCTCAAGTTTGGTTTCTAAAAGACAAAGAACATCAACTTTCTTTTTGTTAACGAAAGAGATAATGTTTTTATGTTTTATAGGGTTCTTAAAACCCCTTATGTTCCAAGAAACGACTATCATTTAGAACCAAACTTCTTTCTAGGGGCATTACTAGAAGAAAATCTAGGGTTGGCATTTTTGCCATTACCTGAGAAACAAATTTATTGCCATTAGCGGTGATTTGAAGGAATACCGAGCACGAGGGTTGTTTACCATTCCCCTCAAGTTTACCCGAATCGTGAGACAAGGATGTTACCTCCAAACCGATTTGTAGGCATGAAGGTGGGCATAATAGGCATGGTAGTCAATCATGCAAAAGGTGAATTTCACAAAACGAAACGACAAATGGTGTGGGGCCTATTAGCAATCAAACAAGCGATTGTAACATCATGCGGCCTCCCATTGAATGTGTTGCCTCAATCATCATGCGGCCCCTAGCGGTAGGCCACGAGAAAATGAGGATATTGTCCTGTGGCGAGCAAAAATGAAAAGAAAGTGTGGCCGATGTAAAGGCACCGGTCATAATCGCAAAACTTGCAAAAAACCCATTCCGGTGAGAAGTAACATCAAATCTTAGAAAGTGGGCGGGGTTGTGGGCATTTGTGTAGCGGGATTGTGGGCATGACATCCGTGTCATACGAAAGTCGTAATAGTGGGCATTTGCGTAGGCATTATTGTAAAGCGAGGATTGTGGGCATGTAAACCCTTTAATGTTTTGAGATTTTCACATTGTTTATGATTGTTAAACTGCTTAATATTTACATTTGCTTAAGCGGATGTGTCTTATACAAAATTTTGAAATAGTTGGCATGATTGTCGGCAGGATTGTGGGCAAAACGGTAGGCAGGATTGTGGGTATGACATCTGTGTCCTATACGAAAGTCTGTAATAGTGGGCATTTGCGTAGGCATTATTGTAGGCAGGATTGTGGGCATGTAAACCCTTTAATGTTTTGAGATTTTCACATTGTTTATGATTGTTAAACTGTTTAATATTTATATTTGCTTAAACATGTGTGTGTCTTATACAAAATTTTGAAATAGTTGGCATGATTGTCGGCGGGATTGTGGGCAAAACGGTGTGCGGGAGTGTGGGCGGGATTGTGGGTATGACATCCGTGTCCTATCACGAAAGTCCGTAATAGTGGCGATTCGTAGCAATATTGTAGGCGGGATTGTGGGCATGTAAACCCTTTAATGTTTTGAGATTTTCACATTGTTTATGATTGTTAAACTGTTTAATATTTATATTTGCTTAAGCGGATGTGTCTTATACAAAATTAACATCTAATATTTCCTTCTTTGTATAATTCTCGAGCAAATTCTCGAGCCTGAATTCATCGCACCTCTTGGGGTTGATTTTCACTACACCGCGCCCGTGACCAAGGACTCCACAATCTTCATGCACATTATTCCACAATCACGATATTCAATTGTTGCGGAGGATGCTCATACCGCTCAATATTCCAATCCTTTTGTGTGGGCTCGACCTGTTGTCCCAAATATGAGCTTCCTCGCACAAACTTGGTAGCATCAACACTAATTTACGGAATTGTCCAATATAAGTATTGAATGACTTGGACTCGGACATTGAATCATATACAACGATCAACTTTTTGTTCAAGTCCAACTCATATACCACCCAATGGTTGCCGATGGCGTGGCCTATGCCATGACCTTCTCAACATCGCCCATGATTTCCTACACCGCCTATTGGATATGTGCCCATCAAATATTCCAAAGATAGTCTAGTCGTCCTCCTTCCACCAAGACCGAGTTTCTTTTTGTTCTTTAAAGCTTTCACAAACTTGGCACCCCATTTTATAGTCAAATTATTCACAAATAAAAGTAAATCAATGTCATAAACAAATTTATATCAAAAACAAGATGAATGAAATGTTTGTGTAAATGAATGATGCTACGCACGTACCAAAACAAAGATAACAACGGTTGTCCATTCGACAAGAAACGTTCGTGCCATTTTTTGATTTGTGCGCAACGAGGCGCATCAACAAGTCCATTTGCTGCAATGTGGGCACATATGTGGGCAAACAAAGAAGCGCGCGTTGTAGGCAAGTAAAAATAAAAGTGGCGGGAAGATATGTGAAGAAGTGGGCGGGAAAATGGAAGTGATTTTATTCACATACCGATCATCCAGCCATCCTTCCTTCACGTGTCACGGATATTCAAGAACCACGAGGCACAAAATTTGTGACATTCCTCAATCAACAATGAACAACTACGCCCTTGTTGTCCTTGTTTTCATCAAACCACTTCTCAAATTCTTCAATCAAGGCCCGTGGGTAAAGGCCCATTGGATCAAAGAGTTGCGGTGAGGAATTTCCGAGCATCCTCCACAACCACCTTACCCTTCTTCCTCGGTGGGACATGATGACTTGGGTCCGTAAAGGTGATTTCTTCGTGGGGCCAGTTTTCCACATGTATCGTGCAAAGGGGATTAAATCTCCTAAAGCATTTTTGAAGATCCCCGAGGATGATGGAATAGTAGACTTGGACCCAAAACCAAGTCCTGTGATCAATGAGAATTCAATTACTCCAAAATCGCCTCTTTATTGTTGAAGTGGAATGTTATCTTGTCCAATGACATCGACTTGTCTTGTCGAAAGAGAAGGTGGAGATATAATTGGCCTTGAAATTTCAACTTTTGTACATCCATGAATTGGCCAAAGACGATTCCCCGAACCTTTGTGTATTCCTAACGCTCAAAAAACCAACTATTCTTTTCTTCCTCATTCGATTACAACAACGAGCACTTAATCTCGAAATTGGTCCTTTCGTTTTGAACAAGCGCCATCTTTCTTGAACCGCACAATGAAAAGTAGTGTTAGGTACAAGTAGGCACACATGTGGAAGCGGCATCATGCAAGGCAAATAGGTGGGCAAGATAAAATTATCAAAAACACCCAAGTCCATACATATTGCAACCTAAAAACACATTATAGACTCTCTGAGAATATGATCATAAAATCCACACAACACGTCACGGACTCCACAAAGTAGTGTTAGATACAAGTAGGCAAACATGTAGGCGGTATAAGGCAAATAGGTGGGCAAGATTAAAAATTCATGAAAAGACCCAAATTCATACATATGTCAACCTAAAAACACACTATGACTCTACGGACTCCACACAACACATCACGGACTCCTGAAAGTGGGGAAAGAAGTGGGCACAGTGGGCAACGGTGTGGGCACTCATGTGGGCAACGCCGTGGGCAAAACACATGGCTAATATGTGGGCAACAAAAAAATGTTGGAATAAAGCCAAGTACAAGCACATTCCAACATAAACACACCATTAACTCCGCAAAACATGAATCATTCAACGTTAAATCTCGTTTGGAGTCATATAACGAAACCCTAAACTGTTTATTATTTTGTTTTCAAAACAAAACCCAAAATGGTTCAAAAAAACTAACTAAAATAAACATATAAGAGAAGAAAATGAAACAACAAACCTTTTCAACCGAAGAATGACCTTTGATTTTCAAAAACGGAGACGTCAAACAATCGCGATGGATAACACTAACGGAGACGTCAAACAACTCGTCGGAACAGGTGCTCGTCGGAATAGGTTCTCGTGAGGACGTTCGCGTGTCGAAGAGAGAAAGCAGTGGAGTCGGACGTGAGTCGGACGTGGGTTGGAAGGTGAGAAGAATGGAAGATGAGTCGGACGTGAGAGGGAGAGAGAGAGTAATGGGCAAATGAAGGGTTCCCGCCTATTCATATTCTTTTTCTTTTTTTTTTTTGGTTTTTTTAAATATAAGGGCATTTTAGACTTTTCGGGAGAAAAAATGGGTATTTTTCATTGTTTAATAAAGTGGGGTATTTTTCCTTAATACCCCCTTGTTGGGGGTATTTTACCTAATTTCCCTTTGAAATTCCTGCATTCTTTTCTTCTTCCTCACTTTCGCCACGCTCTTGATTTTTTATTTTTCTCTCTCGCCGATCGTCGCTGCTGGCCTGGCCCTACCACCATGCCTATCGCCGTCATTCTTAATATTGCAAATATTGTGTGAAACGATATTCGTTGTGGCTTAATCTGAACAGTATTTTCCTTCTTTATCTCTTATTTTCTTGGTATATTAATTGAACAGATCGTGGAACACCTGATTATCAGTTGGAAATCAGAGTTATTGAAATAGGATTATAGGGATTTAGTAATATCACGTTCTTTTATTTGCTCGATAGGTTGAGTTTTTGGGTGTTGGTTTTTTTATTAAGGTACATGACTGTGAAATAGCTACAGTTAAATGCCCTTTCACTCCATTGAACTATTGGCCATCTGCTGGATTTTGAACACCGAGATCTGCTTCATATTTCAGCATTATAAACTAAATGAGAGATTTATATATTCCCATCAAGTTTAGCCATTCTATTCATTAAGGATGATTCAGTATAATTTGGTGTCTTCTTGCATGCCCAACCAATTCTCTGTGAGAATGGCTACTAATTGGCATGAACCGTGAATAAACACTTGTGCTGGGAAAAGAAGCAATTACTTTTCGATTTCAATCGCACAATTCTAATTATTTATTTAATTTTTTTGTGGAAATAAATGTTAGCCTGCAATAATTTGTTGTATTCATGTGCAGAGAATAGCCGCAAGCAAAAAGCAACGTGCTCTGCTTTGTTTTTGAAATTATTATTCAAATTAACTGATTCGAGCATCATCAAGGTTGGTTAATAGTTGAAACTTTCCTTTAGTATTAGAGTGTTTTATTTTTTTTTTATTTTTTTCCTTTCTAATATTATCTGTGTGTTATTGTTCTTTAGTTTAGTTCTTTCATTCTTGAAATTTCTATTTTATTCATTGCTTGAATGATACTTCTAACACACACAAACAACATTCTCATTATTTGAGTAACATGTTGTTGGATAGGAACAGAGTTGATAAATCCTAATAACTCACAAACTGGAATGCAATTGACGTGACGTTGAAACATGTTTAAGAAATAATAAAAACAAAAGGCAAAAAAATTAAAAAATCCAAAGGGAGTATTAACGATGTAAATCGCGCTGATAATAAAAACACGAGAAAAGCTTTAACGATGACAGGTGTCCGTGTCATCACTAATGCTGTAATATTAGCGATGACACGTCGTCGGAATTGCTACTGGCCATGTCAGCCTCATTCACAATCTGACAAACACTTTTTTAGCATCGATGGTATCATCGCTAATACTTTGTGCCATGTCAGCACAATGAAAAATCTGATAGAATCTCGTTGAAGATGTTTTAGCAACAACTGTCATCCCTATTAGAAAGCGTCAACACAGAACAAGAAACTCAGTTGCGACCGGCTATTACTCCTTTTGCAATGACATTTGGTCGTCGCTAATGACCCTTTTCCTAGTAGTGTTATGCCATTCTGACGTTAAAATCCAATTTCATCTTATTTTCCAATCAACCAATTCCCTATTCATACTATAACATCAAACTGTTAATGCCAGTAGGCTTCAGGATGTGTATCACTTTATTGTTGAGTCGTGCTATAAAAATTATCGTTTCCAAAAATAAAAGAAATTGTAATGCCACTGTATTTTAAATGAATTTTATATTAAGATAATTAAATAGTAAAACATATGCAATCTTTATTTAATACAGTAACAAAAGATACAGGAATTTCAGGAGCAACTGAGAATGATTAATTTGTGACACACTTTGTCAAGAAAATAAAATAGTGACACTATTTATAGGATACAATTTCCACCCAGATCAAAAGATGTTTCCACTTTACTTCAGTAGTATTTTCCAGTCCGGTACATGTGCTGTCCCAAATTGAATACACAGGAGAAGTTGAACAAATCTCTGTTGCGAAAAGAGTGCCAAAATAAATGACACCGACACAGCGGAAATAGTAAAATCTTTTCCCACTTAGCTGGATTAAAACTGAACCAAACCAAGAATACCAAATAATAGTGCAAGACGATAAAAATAGGACACAAGAATTTTTACGTGGAAACCCAATTTGGTAAAAACCACGAGACCGTAGTCCGGATAAATCCTCCACTAAATGTATAGTAGGCTTACAAAATTTCTCCCTAAATATAGGGGATAAACAAAATATCTCAAGTTGCTCAACTTGGAATACCCGAAAAAAATAGGAATGCTATTTTGGGTGAGAATGAAAAATTACTACTAATTTTTCTCCTTTTTCTTCACTCAAAACACACACTTATAGAAATCTCTCTCTACTCTCTATTTTCTCTCTTCTCTTGCAATTGCTAAAATGCTAATTGCTTGTGTGTCTTCTTTACACGAGCATGCCTATTTATAGGCAAATGATGCGAGAATCTTTGCCAAAGATTTGCAAAAATTTGTTCAACAATTTACGCCACAATTGCTTGTTCAATTTTGCTTTCAATTCTTCAACACACATTTAGTTGCAATTGTTGACAAAACTTTATAATTCACATGGGTGGAAAAAGTCTGCCTACATGGGTAGACTAACAATTCTCCCCCTCCAACCATGTGTGGCAAATCAACCAAACCTGCTTTGCTTCTGCAAGCTTCAAACTTATCTCTTGGTAAAGACTTTGTCAGCATATCTGCTCCATTTTCATTAGTGTGAACTTTATCAAGTTGCATCAACTTTTCATCAAGCACGTCCCGAATCCAATGGTATCTCACATCAATGTGTTTTGACCTTGAGTGGAATGACGAGTTCTTACTCAAGTGGATTGCACTCGACATTCACGATGGAGAGTGTGTACTTTTCCCCGCTTCAAGTCTAATTCTGTAAAACTTCTTTAACCACAACATCTCCTTGCAAGCTTCCGTCACGACTATGTACTCGGCTTCGGTTGTGGATAATGCCACGCATTTTGAAGTTTTGATTGCCAAGAGATAGCTCCCCTGCAAATCTCATCGGTATCCTGGATGTGGACTTCTCAAATCAATATCACCAGCCCATATCTGCATCTAAATCCATCTAGTACAGTTTGGTCATCACCAAATTTTAGACAATATTTTGAAGTACCTCTCAAGTCCGAAATATCCATTTCACTGCAGACAGTGATCTTTCCTAGATTAGAGAGAAAACGGCTAACAACACCAAGCGCATGAGCAATATCGGTCTAGTACATACCATAGCATACATCAAACGCGCCAACGCTAGAAGATATGGAACCTTTTGCATTTCTCGCTTTATCTTCCTCACTTGTGGGACATTGCATTGTCTTTGAGCTTGAAGTGACCCGCAAAGTGAAATCTTGAACGTTTTGACTTGCTCATATTGAATCTTTCAAGAACTTTCTCAACGTACTTTTCTTGAGATAGCCAGGCTTCCTACTTGCTCTGTCTCTTGAGATTTTCATCCCAAGGATTTGCTTAGCCGATCCTAAGTCTTTCATCGCAAAAGACTTGCCAAGTTCTTTCTTGACTTCTCAATCTTGCGGCATCCCGACCTACAATCAAAGATATCATCCACATACAATAATAGTATGATAAAATCATTATCACCGAATTTCTTAAAGAATACACACGGTGATCGGAGGCTAATCTCCTTTGTAGTCATGGTCATCATGAAGGAGTCAAACTTCTTGTACCATTGTCTTGGAGCTTGTTTTAAGCCGTACAAGCTCTTCTTCAACCTCGCATACTAAGTTCTCCTTACCTTTGACTTTGAACCCTTCCTAAGTTGCTCCATATAGATTTCTTCATTCAAATCTCCATGAAGAAATGCGGTCTTCACATCAAGTTGTTCAATCTCCAGGTCCAAGTCGCGGCTATCCCAAGAACAACTCGATTGAGGACATCTTCACCATCGGTGAGAAAATTTCTTCAAAATCAACACCCTTTTCTCGATTGAAACCCTTCACAACCAGGCTAGCTTTGTACCTTGGTTGTAAGCTATGCTCTTCATCTTCAACCCGTAAACCCATTTATTTTTCGAGTACGCTTACCTTTTGGTAGCTTTACCAGTCATAGGTATGATTCTCCCGCAAAAGAGCTCATCTCTTCTTTCATGGCCTCCATCCACATATCCTTCTCGATCATGTGATATGGCCTCTGCGAAACTCTGTGGTTCTCCCCACAAAGAGCATTACATACTCATGTGGGCTATATCTGGTTGAAGGTTGTCTTTGTGCCGTGGACCTTCTAGCCGTATCTTCTGGTGGTGGAACCGGAGGGACATCACCGGTTGTATCATGGTGTTGCTCTTGCACTTCCCCCATGATTCTAGTTTCTAGGAGAAGAAACGGATCTACGTCATCGAGGAACATATTGGTTTGAATCAGATTTCTCAACTGTTTGGTATCTTCAATTGTCGATCCTCAAGGAACACAACATCTCTCGCTTCGATAACTTTCTTCTTGATCGGGTCCCATAACCTATAGCCAAATTCTTCATGGCCATAACCTGAAGAAGATGCATGACTTGGTCTTATCATCAAGCTTGGATCGTTCATCTTTTGGAATATGCACGAACGCCGCAAACCAAACACTCTCAAGTGTTTGTAGGAAACATCTTTTCCACCAAACTCTATCCGGAATGTCGCCACCCGGAGGAGCTGATGGAGAAAGGTTGATTAGATCAACCTAGTCCTCATTGCTTCACCCCAAAAGGATTTGGGTAGATTGGAATGTGACAAAGATACATTTGACTCGTTCACAAATTGTCTGTTCATTCTTTCTGCTACGCCATTATGTTGAGGAGTTTTTGGAACACTCTTCTCAAGCTTGATTCCATGATCCCCGCAATGTTGTTCAAATGGACCTGGTATTCACCACCATTGTCGCCACGAACACGCTTGACCTTCTTTCCCGTTTCTCTTTCAACACTTGCTTGAAAATTCTTAAGGATACCCAGAACTTGATCTTTAGATTTCAAAGCAAAGCACCGACTTTTCTAGAGAAATCATCAATAAATGTGACAAAATATATTGCACCACCAAGACTTCTATCTTTCATGTAGCATAAATCAAGATGCACGGATCTAGTGGATAAGATTTTCTTGAAGGTGAAAAACTCTTGAAAGCAACTCGTGTTGTTTTCCAATTAAACAATCAACACAAGTTTGTAGGGGCATACTTTGGTTACCTCCGGGAGAAGTTTCTTTCTCGGTCGAACTTCCAAGCCCTTCGACTTAGATGTCCGAGCCTTTTATGCCATAGCTCAATGGAGGAACTTTTATCAATTGCATTTACCTCTCCATTGGATAATCTGGCTTGCATCAGGTACAAAGAATTCTGCTTCTGTCCCTTAGCGACAATGAGAGAGCCTTTGGTGAGCTTCCATTTTCCTTCACCAAAGTGATTGTCATAGCCAGCATCGTCAAGCTTGCCAGTGGAAATAATATTGAGCCGAATGTCAGGAATATGTCTGACATCCTTGAGCGTGAGCCTGCTTCCTGTATCAGTGTTTAATATGATGTTACCTATGCCAACGACCTCCGTCACACCATGATTGGCCATTCGACTTTGCCAAAGCTACCACCGGTGTGACGCCCGAACCCGCTAAGCCCGAAACGACACTAAAACTTACTTTTCATATAATTAACTTTATAATAACGGAAGCTTAATGGAAAACTTGTTAACATTAATAGCTTGGTAAAATATCGTCTTTTTAAAAGAACCCAAAATATATGATATTAATAGCCCACATTTTAACAAATAGGGAGGAGACACGTTGCCCGTTGTCGTCAGTCCAACTGCCCTATCCCTCGGCCTGTAATAAAAACATAATAAATGTGGAATGAGTATAAAACTCAGTGGGGAACACCGCAAGCAGTTATAACCAATTGTCACATGCATACAGTTCATAAGAACCATTCATTCATTGTTGACTGACCCACTCTGTGAGACGGTCCATTAGCTAACATTAATCCCGAAGGATTCATTTCATTTGGATTACCCAAAGGTGAATCCCATTCATTCATTCTTTGACTTCCCGAAGGAGAGTCCATTCATTTGTTCAAATAAACGACACATGGAACAACAATGATTATAACAGTACGACACACTTACGGATAAAAAGTTACCCCACCTTTATGCAGTGTATGAATGGTGCTGTCATAAGGACCCTACGGATCCGATCACACTGTTGCCTCATTTTCTTTTCTTATTTGGCCGAATGTTTCTCTCTAGTCCAATGAAGTCTTACGCACATATATATATACTACATTTTAAAGCTGTAAAATTCGATTCGTGTCAATCCGCGTGTATCTCTTGCAAATGGGAAAGATGTGTGTTTGTCATTTGACAAACTAGGCGGTTATGCTAAGCATTAACATCAATCTTAAATTGTATTATAATAACTATTATAATATATATATATATATATATATATTGGTCATGTCTGCATGTTAAAGGTCAGACCATATCTATCCTGTACTATGTGTGGATATATATGCTCTATTAACATATAATATATATATATATATGTACCATGTGTATATAAATGTATACATACATATATATTATTTTTTTGTTTTTCCTTACATATATATATAATTAATAATAACTTTAAATATTTTAATCAAACGAGTAGTTTGAGATTCGGGGTATTACATTCTATCCTCCTTATAAAAATTTCGTCCTCGAAATTTTGTTCATCTAAATATAAATCCCTTATTTGATTCCCATATTACCCAAAAGAAACAATATCCTTCTTCAAATTTCGTAACCAAAAGGTCAATCTTTGGTAAATTGCATATGGAATGCATTTATATACTTTCAAATCGTGCACGACCCGAGTTTTTCAGATCGTTTTTATGAAATCATAACTTATCATTTCTATGGTGTGGAACCTTAGAAGGAACTATCCCAATAACTTATTCAAAAATTTTATCCTAAGAAAATTCATCAAATTTGATAATATATTCAATCCTATTTAACTTTATAGAAAAATATAAAGCTCCAATACATCGTCGAGTCTAGATCATTCTTTCTAATAGTTCATGGGCTCGAGATGATACACAATAATAAGAGATAATTGTATTTCGCAATATTTAAGTAAGTTTTTTTTTTTTACACATTATATAATAATTCGTCTCTTAATCGTAGCACTAAATAATTCTCTTACTTATAGGAATATATATATATATATGCCTAAAAATCCATCAACGTGAACAATAACCCAAATTCATTAATATCTGTTATAACTTTAAGTTGTCTGAATACAACCTCTTTCAATACCAGATATTTAAAAAAATTCTTTGATATTACAACACCTTCAAGCTAACTGATAAACCCAATTGAAAGGGGCAATATGATCATCACCCAATAACCACAGTCCGGCAATTTCTTGTTTCAATCTTCCCAAACTTATCAAAAATCTATTCAAGTATATTGCATCTATCCTAATCTATCATTATATCATTATCCCAAATACCATGTATTTAATGTTTAATCGTGCAATCTCAACGAAGCTAGGAACTTGTGGATTATGGGCCCATCAATTGCTCAGACACTTTGTAATCTATTAATATAGTATAATCAAGGAATCTCTGGTCCATAGATCGCACATTCTCCATATATATATATCATATATCGCCCTAAAATACCAATTAACTCTCCATTATTTCCTAATTGTGTATGCCTAATAGGAAATCTAAACCATAAAGAAAAATAATTTCTAAAAGATTCTAAAGTTGTAGTCAAATCTCAATTCTATGGTTATACATCATTGTGGAAACTCGGCATGAAAGTTCATGAAATGTTTTAAAAAAATCACAAGATAAGTTCTCATGAAATTTCTTTCAAAATAATAATATTGGATGCATTAATCATATTTGAATCGCATCAACTTTAAATACTTTTGTATCACAATTTATTATGAAAACTCGTCATCTTGATACGATAAAACCATTTAAATCCATTCTTAACATAATTCATGCTTCATAAGTAGAAAAGCCTTTAAATCATGCATTACCTTCGAATAGGCGCACGACTTGATTTGAGTACATGTCTCTCTTCCCTTGACAATATCTTTCTTTTTTTTTTTACAAATCTACGAAAAATAGATATGCTCGATACCACCTCGTGACGCCCGAACCCGCTAAGCCCGGAAACGACACTAAAACTTACTTTTCATATAATTAACTTTATAATAACGGAAGCTTAATGGAAAACTTGTTAACATTAATAGCTTGGTAAAATATCGTCTTTTTAAAAGAACCCAAAATATATGATATTAATAGCCCACATTTTAACAAATAGGGAGGAGACACGTTGCCCGTTGTCGCGTCGAACCAACCGCCCTATCCCTCGGCCTGTAATAAAAACATAATAAATGTGGAATGAGTATAAAACTCAGTGGGGAACACCGCAAGCAGTTATAACCAATTGTCACATGCATACAGTTCATAAGAACCATTCATTCATTGTTGACTGCACCCACTCGTGAGAGACGGTCCATTAGCTAAAGATTAATCCCGAAGGATTCATTTCATTTGGATTACCCGGGTGAATCCCATTCATTCATTCTTTGACTTCCCGAAGGAGAGTTCATTCATTTGTTCAAATAAACGACACATGGAACAACAATGATTATAATAAAGACGACACACTTACGGATAAAGAGTTACCCCACCTTTATGCAAAGGTGTATGAATGGTGTCATAAGGACCCTACGGATCCGATCACACTGCTTGTTGCCTCATTTTCTTTTCTTATTTGGCCGAATGTTTCTCTCTAGTCCAATGAAGTCTTACGCACATATATATACTACATTTTAAAGTCAGAAAATTCGATTCGTGTCAATCCGCGTGTATCTCTTGCAAATGGGAAAGATGTGTGTTTGTCATTTGACAAACTAGGCGGTTATGCTAAGCATTAACATCAATCTTAAATTGTATTATAATAACTATTATATATATATATATATATATATATATATATTGGTCATGTCTGCATGTTAAAGGTCAGACCATATCTATCGTACTATGTGTGGATATGTATGCTCTATTAACATTTAATATATATATATATATATATGTACCATGTGTATATAAATGTATACATACATATATATTATTTTTTTTGTTTTTCCTTACATATATATATAATTAATAATAACTTTAAATATTTTAATCAAACGAGTAGTTTGAGATTCGGGTATTACAACCGGTGTATGATGTAAACATATCACGATGAGGTGTGATATGATATGAAGCTCTGAATCAATAATCCAAATCCGCCTCACGGCATGCGAATCGATATAAGCATCATCACAAATGATGACAACATCACCATCAATCGCTAATGGTGAGAGTGTCTTTGTCATCGATCTTGTTTTCATTATTTCCATTCTTTTGATCTCTTTTCTTCTTTCTACAATCTCTCTCGTAGTGATTTGGACCACCACAATAATGACATTTGAAGTCCTTCTTGATTTGGACCTCCCCTGGATTTGTCTCTTTTATTTTGAGAACCTCTAAACTTGCTCCTTCCCCCGTTTGTCATTTTCATTTACTAAAGCTTTTGACTCGATGAGAATATTCTAACTCCTTTCTTCCGACTCTTCATTTAAGAATACAATCTTTGACCATCTACATATCGAGTTCACCATTCGGGGCCGAGTTCTTGATCGACACCACAAGCGTGTCCCAACCGCCAGTAACGAATCGAAAGCAAAGAATAAAGCAATTACTTCATCATCAAGGGATATTTTCATTGTGGTAGATTGATTTATCAGACCCTGATACGCATTTAGGTGCTCCGTCATGTTCGCACCTTCCGTGTATCTGAGTCGAACAATTTTTCTAATAATAGAAGCTTTGTTCAAGGCATTTTTCCTCTCAAACATGGTTTCAATATTTTTCCACAGAACATCAGCCTTTTCCTCATTAGCAAAATGATGGAAAATGCTATGCTCAAGGAAACGCCGGATATATCCTACGCTTTTTACGTAGGATTTTCCACTCGTCATCACTTGTATCTTTTGGTTTGGCAGTATCACCTTTCAATGGCAAATAAAGATCCTTGCAGTAGAGAAGATCCAACATACTCGGTTTCCAAATATTGTAGTTGGATCCGTTGAGTTTGAACATCCCACCAACAGATGTCGATTCCTCCATTTTTTAATCCGCAACAACGTGGCTCGATACCACTTGTTGCGAAAAGAGTGCCAAAATAAATGACACCGCACAAAATGAAATAGTAAAATCTTTTCCCACTTAGTTTGGATTAAAACTGGGAACCAAACCAAGAATACCAAATAATAGTGCAAGACGATAAAAATAGAACACAAGAATTTTTACGTGGAAACCCAATTTGGGAAAAACCACGAGACCGTAGTCCAGATAAATCCTCCACTAAATGTATAGTAGGCTTACAAAATTTCTCCCTAAATATAGGGGATAAACAAAATATCTCAAGTTGCTCAACTTGGAATACCCGAAAAAATAGGAATGCTATTTTGGGTGAGAATGAAAAATTACTACTAATTTTTCTCCCTTTTTCTTCACTCAAAACACACACTTATAGAAATCTCTCTACTCTCTATTTTCTCTCTTCTCTTGCAATTGCTAAAATGCTAATTGCTTGGTGTGTCTTCTTCTTTACCCGAGCATGCCTATTTATAGGCAAATGATGCGAGAATCTTTGCCAAAGATTTGCAAAGAAATTTGTTCAACAATTTACGCCACAATTGCTTGTTCAATTTTGCTTTCAATTCTTGAAAGACACATTTAGTTGCAATTGTTGACAAAACTTTATAATTCACATGGGTGGAAAAAGTCCGCCTACATGGGTAGACTAACAATCTCAACGTTTGAAAATGAACACACACTAGTTTAAGACCCGATAATGATTCGAGATTGCGTAAAATCATTGCTAGAGCCAATTTGGTTTCAATCATTGCAAAGTTCGCCGATGCAAATCCTAGGGCGAATCGAATGGTATGAAAGAGGATTGGATCTTTGTCGCATTGGAAACTCCTTGAGAAACCTCCGAGGTTTGAAATCCTTTGCATCTTTGCCCCAAATTTCGGGATCATTATGGAGTAGGCCTATTAGTAATGTCAAATGTACCCTCTTGAATTGTCGGGTTTCCTAGTTCCACCGTCTCAGTAGAGCCTCGGACTATCAATGGTGTCGGTGGGTACAATCTTAGTACTTCTTGCGGGGATCATGGTCACCTGTCAAGTCTAGATGTTAGGACAAAGATTTAATTACAAGAAAATTGATGAGATTGATCTAATTACCAAAAGTCCATCTACCTTTCAAAATTACAAATAGCCCCTTGATATCCGGGATTCTTATTTTACAAACTACACCCTCAAAATGGTTGTATTTGATAATTAATACAAACCACAAGGGTGTTTTAATACCGGAGTATTTGTAACTTTGAAGGATAATTGGATTTTTGTAATTACGCTAATTTTTCAGGGGTAGTTTTTGTGATTTGCCCTAAGGAAAAAGCTTTCATAGACAAGGCAAAAACTATATTGCTACACAACCCTTTTCGATAAATTCTTACATTCTCCAGGATGATGAATTGTCGAATTAAAAGTATTTTAAAGCGACATGGTATTGAAACTTTCAATAGAGAAGATCTTACGGTTTTTCGTTGATTTAAGCCTTCAAAACATGGATGGATCCGAATTTCCGAAAACTCGCATAACCTCTTCTCTAGCTTGAGTTTGCCATTCGGATGTTGGCATAGCAAAACCATAGTCCACACAAGCAAACTCGAGGTTGTCTCGAGAACCAAGACAAAGTGGAATAGCTTGCACTCCTCAATTACATCTTCAATACTCATTCCCGCATTCTTGTTTCCATGTTCTTGATCGATTTGGAATTTGATCATCGCCAGAATAGCTTCCTCTCTCTATGGCCTTCCATCTTTTGTCGATGATACCTCTTAGCAAGGAATGCGATTCATTGGCTATAGCTTTTAATTTTCTATTTGTTTTCGGTAGATATCTATCAAAAAGAGAATCATTATGAATCCTTTAATAAAAGCGATTATTTGGAAATAATGCACTTTCGTTGACAAAGTTAATTGTGTTTTGACCTCCATCCGGAATAAATGACAACCGCAATAGTTGCGAGTGAGTTTGGCTTTTTCTCTATGGAGTCAAATCACTAAACACTTACAAAAATTCATCCCCGAATGCATGCTATTTGTGGGACGATATAGTTTTAATTGATGAAACAAGGAAGGAGTAAATACAAAATTGGAAGTTTGGAGAGAAGCACTCAAATCAAAAGGTCTTAATATAAGCGGGGCTAAAACAGAATACATTGAATGCCACTTTAGTAAAAACAACAGAACAATGAGACGAAAGTTAAAATTGATGGACAGGGAAGTGAGTATAACAAAGAGTTTTAAATACTTAAGATCTATAATTGAAGAGAATGGAGAAATCAATAAAGATGTCACACATAGGATTCAAGCGGGTTGGAATAAATGGAGGAGTGCATCTTCTATTCTTTGTGACCGTAAAATACCATTAAAATTGAAAGGAAAATTTTATAAAACGGCCATAAGGCCCGCAATGCTTTATGGAGCGAATGTTGGGCGACTAAATATGAACACGAACAAAAAATGAGGGTAGCGAGAGATGAGAATGTTAAGATGGATGTGCGGACACACTAGATTAGATAGAATAAGAAATGAACACATTAGAAACAAAGTGGGAGTAGCACCAATAGATGAGAAAATGAGAGAAACACGATTAAGATTGTTTGAACATGTTTATAGGAGACCTTTAGATGCACCGTGCGACGTTTAGAAGGTAGGAATCACTCACACAAATCAAAAGAGGCAAAGGTAGGCCTAAAAAGACTTGGAAATAAGCTATTAAACAAAATATGCTATACCTAGAAATCAATGAAAATATGGCTTATGATCGTAAACGATGGCGCGATATGATCCGTATAGCCGACCCCACGTAGTGGGATTAAGGCTTAGTTTGTTGTTGTTGTTGTCGTCTTCTTCATGGTTGCTGCCAAATGCTGTCCGTGAAATCACGTCTCTTGTTAAATCTTCAATGTATGGCCACATATCAATTTCGCACCAGCCTTCATTACTACTAGAAACCATGGCTTCCAATTTGTCTACCATGTTTGAACAACTTACACCAATTGCTGGCGCCATATTCTGTATAGAGAAATTTCAGATTCACAGGCCACAAAAGTTTCTGTTACAAGAAAATGAAGCTAGAAATGACTCATACATAGGGAGTGTTTGAAAAAACTTCTTCTTTGAAAAATGATTTGTATTAGCAGAAGTGGAAATTAGTTGAAAATCAAAAGTTATTTGCAAATAGAAACTAAAAGTTGTATAAGTTAAAAGAGTGTTTGGTGAATAGTTATATAAGTTGTTTATTTGTGCATAAAGCAGGAACAAAATCAGAAATTTAAAGCCGCTCCCCTTCTTCTATATTCTATTAAAATTATACAGAATCAAAAATAGAAGGTAACATTTGAAAAAACTAAAATATACTTTTTAAAGTCAAAAACTGACACTCACTTTTTAAGTGTTTGCAAACACTCTCATACTGTTCTGCTTGCAAAAGTTGACATTTTTATGGGGAAATCTGAAAAGGGTAAGAGTTTTATCATGTTATTAAGGATAATTACAAAAAAGCCCCTTAGGTTTGGGCTAATTACAAAAAAAAAACCCAAAGATTTTTAAAATTACAAAAACCCTATTGAGGTTTGATTTCTTCTTACATTTCCCCTTCAAAAGCAAAAACATTTCAAAAACCCCCTTGACATCTATAAAATATTACATTTATCCCTTTAAATTTAAGACAAAATCAAACTTGATGGATGTTTTTGTAATTTTGAAACATCTATGGGTTTTTTTGTAATTAGTCCAAACCTTAGGGGTGTTTTGTAATTACCCCTTATTCTAATGATGAGTTTACCTTCAATTTCTCCTGATGGAAAGCTGGATTGATAATCTTTCTATGTTTAGCCCATTTTTCGCCCTCGAGAAACAGAATCCCACCTGCAAGAATCTTGCCTGTTTCTGGAAGGGGCTTCAAATACATCGGGTTTATTTAGAATCTCCTTTATTAGCTCCGGATCAGCAACATTCAATTAGGGATGGCGGTGGGCGGGAATCCCCATTCCCGCATGGGGAACCGCCCCGAACGGGGCGGGATTCTCAATTTTTCCCGTGGGGACGGGGATGGGGAAAATTTTATCCCGTTGGGACGGGGCGGGACGGGATTGTGTTCCCGCCCGTGGGGATCCCCGCCTGTTCCCCGTGGAGACCCGCGAATATGCTATTACAATAATACCCTTAATAAAATATATTACAAATATTTTAAATTATGTATACTTTAAATGGTAAAACCTAGGCTTTTTTTCTCTTCATCCGACTCTCATTCTCACATCTCACAAGCGCCGCTCCATCTTCCACTCCCCACATATCTAATCTCTCCCGCTCACCTCTAAGTCGAACGAAGAAATTTCAAAGTTTTCACGGACATGTGAAGAAATAATAAAGCAAAGAAAAGAGACCTTCTCTGTTGAAGGCTTGAAGATTCCCAACTCCAAATCTAATGTTAATGCCGAAATCAAAAGCATTTTTTATAATTTTATTTCTAACATTAGCAAGTGTTTTCTTGGAAATGTATATTTGTATGGAAATTGATTTGGTTTCAACACTCAATGTTGACTAGATTTGTTATGCCCTTATTCATTCTCTGTTTTTTTTTTTTTTTTTTTTTTTGAGTACTCTTTGTTTTTGTTATATTAATTATTTTTTATTTCTTATTCTGTATGCTCAAAAAGTATAATAGTTTTATGCATTTGTGCTCATGTTTTTTTTTCTAATTCTCATAGCATTTGCACTTCTTATGTTGTTTTTATTAGATCTATTATTTATGATTTCTCATTCATTTATTTCTTTTAAAGAAAGTGTTTTGTTACTTTTGTTTGTAATTTACGTACTTTTTAAATATTTATAATGATTGAAAATGCTAAAAATATTATTTTTTCTTAAAAGAAAAAATTTCAAATCGGGGACGGGGATCCCAGGATGATGGTAACCCCGCGGGGGACGGGATGGGGAACATTTTTCCCCGTTTGTCTCACGGGGACGGGACGGGGATTCCCCGCGATCGCGGGGGACGGGGATGGGGATTGGTCCCCGCCCCCCGCCCGCCCGTTGACATCCCTACATTCAATCTAGGCCATGGACCGAACCATATGAAAGAATTCTTACCTGATATTCAAGTAAAGCGCAATATATAATATGTGGATAAAGCATTATTATTAACAAACGTAATTGACAGGCCATAAACATTCTTACCATACTTAGTAAGTGTCTGGTGGTAATACGTGAAAATGTGTTGTATGTTAGAGTTATATTGTTTGTTAGAGTTATATTGTTATTTATGTTATAGGGGTAGTTTTGTATTTTCCATTCTTAGTTGTTAGCTAGGGTTTTATCTATATATGTAGTAGCCTCCCCATTTCAATTGTGTTGTCTTCATTGTATCATTAAAAGACTTGTCATTCTTGCAAGTTCATCTATGAAATTCTCTTCCCAAAATTCTACTATAATTATGTACACAAATTAATCTAACATGGTATCAAGAGCTTGGTTCAATAGCAATCTCGACTTCGCGGATGGGTGTACCAGTGTCACAGTGAGTATGTTGCAGCTTTGTGTTGTTTTCATTCGATTTTCGATTTGTTAGCACTTGTTGGTTTGCCTCATCTTTTAGTTTCAAGAATCGGATATTTGCGGAGGTTTTGTTGGTAGATTTGCTTGACTTGTTGGATATTTGTATCGATCTATCTTGTTGTTGGTTGGTGTTTGTGTTTATTTCCTTAATTATGGCTGAAAGAGATGATTAAATTTACGATCGATTAGTGTACGTTTGAATGGAAAGAATTTTTCATATTGGAGTTATGTCATGAGAAATTTTTGAGAGGAAAAAAATTGTGGAGTTATATTTCTCGGAATACAAAAACATCCTTTGAGAAAGATAATACTAAATATCTTTCATGAATTAGAGGTTTGGGAAGTGAACAATTCAAAAATTATTACTTGGGTTAACAATTCAGCGGAGAACTCTATTGGTATGCAATTGGCTAAATATGATCTTCGCTAAAGAAGTTTGGGATCACTTGGAAATGTTGTATACTCAATCGAATTTTGCTAAACAAGACCGGTTGAAATAGACATTCGATCTCTTCAGAGAAAAATATGACTGTCCGGGAATTTTATTCTCTATGATGATCTTTGGGATCAATTAGCCACTTCATCAATCTATTGAACTTGGCGCGCTTTGCCCCCTATATTGCTGCGTAGAGAGGAGCAACGATTGGTTCGATTTTGATGGCTCTTCGGGATGATTTTGAGTCTCTTCGTAGGGAATATATTGCACCGTATTCCTCTACCATCTGTGATTCTTGTAAGTGAATTGTTAGCGAGAGGAATTACGCCTAAAGTCTCGAGGCGAGGAAAGGAGTTCTTCCCTTCCTACTTCATCCGTTCTTCTTGTGCCCCATCGTCCATCTTCTGTTCCTTTCGGACCGCACCCAAAAGTTGCTTGATAATGAGTGTTATTCAGAAACAACCAGGACATTGGAAGGCTCAATGTCCCGAGTTGAATAAAGGTGGCCAACAACGTTTTCAACGAAAAATCCACGACCTCCCCAACATCGTTTGTCCATCCAAATCAACGTGTTTTTAGGCCGCCCCCACCGACTCGTGTTCTTTGCACTGTACCCTCATCGATTCTCAGACGTCCGAACTCTTACCTCGATCGACCTTCTATGGATACAATTGCGAACAATTTCGTAAATTTCTTGCCTCATCTCATGCTTTGTCTGCCTCGGGTTTGTCAACTCCGAGCTCGTCGGTATATCTTCCTATTTTGGGTATTAGATTCTGGAGCTTTTCATCATATGTCCCCCGATATATCATGTTTTAATTCCATTTCACCCACACATGCTAGACTGTTATTCTGGGCGATGGTACTTTGTTACCCTTAGCGGGAATTGATCTCAGTAGCCACACCTCATCCTGCTCTTCCACATGTTTACCATATTCCCAAACTTACATTAAATCTTGTTTCATTGCCAATTGTGTGATTCAGTTACTTAGTATCATTCTCTTCTACTTCTTGTTGTGTGCGGGATCCACATTCCCTAAGGCGATTGGGACAGGCCGTAGGCACGGAGAGTTATACATTTTGGATGAGCTCGAGTACCCTCTATCGCACTTCTCTCGTTGATTTGTCTTCTTTTCGTTTGAGTCCTTCATCGCTAGCTTTTATTTGTGGCATTCTCGTTTGGGTCATGTTTCGTCTTCACGTTTAAGATTTTTGGCTTCTACGGTGTTCATTAGGAAAATTGTCATCTCATGATATTTCGATTGTAGTGGTTGTAAATCGGCAAAATTTTCCGATTTACCTTTTAATCGGAGTGTTTCTTCTTCTTTGCGCCATTTGATTTAGTTCATTCGATGTGTGGGGACCTTCTCCCATTTCCACAAAGGGGGTTCTCGATATTATGTCTCTTTTATTGATGATTATTCTCGTTATTGTTGGGTTTATTTTATGAAGCATCGTTCGATTTTACGAGCATATATACTTCATTTCGAGCCTTTGTAAAAACTCAATTCTCTGCTATCATAAAATGATTTAGATGTGACTTGGGTGGGAGTACACATCTAATAATTTTCGTGAATTGCTCGCTTTGGATGGGACTTTACATCAAACTTCTTGCACAGATACTCCCGAACAAAATGGTATTCTTTGAAAAAAACATAGGCATATCATTGAAACGCCGCTCACTTTTACTATCTAGTTCGGTTCAAGTGAATTAAAGCCGTGCTTACCGTCCATTGTATAAATAGGATTCCATCATCCATTACATCCGATTTATCACCATTTCGAGACTTTATGGTTCCACCCCTAGTTATTCGTCTTTACGAGTCTTTGGTTGTGCATGTTTTGTCCTTCGTCCTCATGTTGAACGTGTAGCAAATTATCTTCTCGATCGGTATTTGTGTTTTCTTAGGATATGGAGACGGTCGGAAGGGATACCGTTGCTTTGATCCTGTTGCTCAAAAATTATATGTGTCTCGTCATGTATTTTTCTTGAGCATATTCCATTCTTCTCTATTCCCTCAAGTCCCCATAAAGCATCTCCAAAAAGATCTTGTTCATATTGATCCATTCTCGGATAATACAGATAGAGACTCGTCGGATACTATTGCTCAAAATCTGCGCCTACGGCACCCCAATCGCTTCCCCTTCCCGAATTGTGGATCCTTTGCCTCCTCGATATCCCCAACGTACACGTAAGTCCACTCGATTACGACTTTGTTTATTCCTCTTATTCTCCCGCCGCTTTGCTTCATTTTTGTCCTCTATTCACAAAATTTCGAACCACACTCCTATAAAGAGGCGATTCTTCGATCCTTTATGGCAAGATGCTATGATCGAGGAACTTTCTCGCTTTGCATAAAACAAACACTTGGGATTTGGTATCTTTACCACCTGGTAAACGGGCAATTGGTTCGCGTTGGGTTTATAAAATTAAAACCAAGTCGATGGTTCATTGAGCGATATAAAGCACGATTGGTTGCTAAAGGTTATTCACAACATGGTATGGATTATGAGGAAACATTTGCCCTGTTGCAAAGATGACTACCGTCGTACTCTTGTTCTTTTTTTCCGTCCGAAAAATGGCACATATCTCAATTGGATGTCAAAAATGCCTTCTTGAATGGTGATCTTCAAGAAGAAGTTTACATGATCCCACCACCTGAGTTCCTCATAATCGGGCGAAGTTTGCAAGCTTAAGAAAGCATTGTATGGTCTCAAACAGGCTCCACGGGCTTGGTTTGAAAAATTCTCTGTCGTGCTTACTTCACTTGGTTTTAGTTCGAACCATGATTACGCCCTTTTTCTTCAAACGCATACATGTCTTTGGTATTATTCTTCTTTCCTTATATGTTGATGATATGATCATCACCTGATGATGTTGATGGGATTGCATTGTTGAAATCTGAGTTAGCTTCTCGTTTTTGAAATGAAAGATTTGGGACCTTTGCGATATTTCTTGGGTATTGAGGTAGCTTTGCTCCCCTCGAGGTTATCTTCTTTCACACCAAGTACATTGTCGACATACTTGATCGAGCTCGTCTTCCGATACTCGGACGGTTGATACGCCTCTTGAACTTAATGTTCGATATTCTCCTTCCGATGGCACACCATTGTCGATCCTACCTTATATCGCACTATTGTTGGAAGTTTGGTTTATCTAACCATTACGCGCCCGATATTGCATATGTTGTTCATATTGTGAGTCGGTTTGTCACTAGTCCCACTACGATTCATTGGGTCAGCTACTCGTATCTTGCGATACCTCCGTGGCACTCTTTTTTCGAGAGTCTTTTGTTTCCATCTACATCTTCATTAGAGTTGAGGCATATTCGTGCGGATTGGGCTAGTGATCCTACCGATCGAAAATCCACCACTTTGGTTTTTGTATTTTTCTTGAGACTCACTTATTTCTTGGAAGAGTAAGAAACAAAATGTTGTGTCTCGATCCTCCACAGAGGCAGAGTATCGGGCAATGGCGTCTACTACAACTGAAATAGTTTGGTTACGTTGGCTTTTTGCAGATATGGGTGTTCATTTATCATCACCTACTCCTATGCATTGTGATAACCAAAGTGCTATTCGATTGCTCACAACTCGATTTTCCATGAAAGAACAAAGCATATTGAGATTGATTGTCATGTCACTCGTCATCACCTGCAACATGGGACCCTCGACTTACCATTCATCTCATCATCTTTACAGATTGCGGATCTTTTCACCAAGTCGCATCCGCTTCCGCGTTTTCGTTTTTTGGTTGGCAAACTCTCGATGATTTCTACTACATCATCATGAGTTTGTGGGGGGATGTTAGAGTTATATTGTTTGTTAGAGTTATATTGTTATTTATGTTATAGGGGTAGTTTTGTATTTTCCATTCTTAGTTGTTAGCTAGGGTTTTATCTATATATGTAGTAGCCTCCCCATTTCAATTGTGTTGTCTTCATTGTATCATTAAAAGACTTGTCATTCTTGCAAGTTCATCTATGAAATTCTCTTCCCAAAATTCTACTATAATTATGTACACAAATTAATCTAACATTGTAAAGTATCATGGGACATGAGTTCGATTGATCTTTGTTGTTTTGCTTTCTTGACTCTGATCAAATCTTTCAGGTCTCCAAGAAAGGGTCTGTAAGGATTTCCATTGAGACCTTGCTCCCTCAAAAATTTCTCCAGCTTTTTTGGCTTAATCCAAAGCCAATTTAGCAATTTCAATGCCCATGTTATGGATGGAGGTGAGAATTATGCCCAATGTTAAAACCATTTTTCCAACTGAAGTTGTATTAGGGTGTGCCCGTTTACATATATGAAAATGTTGGAAAATTAAAATATTTGCACGAGTATATTGCGTAGTTGAAGTTTTACAATTTGATGATCATAGAGAGCTTGTTGGCACTTAGCAGTTGGCTGGCTGCAATTATAATGTTCTAAACTGTATTCTTTATGCAAATTGTCAACTCTTTTAACTAATCATATCTTCGCACTTCCACTAATTAAGGATTCTTTCTTTTCCTTTCTTTTTCTTTGGATAATTACAAAACGACCCCGAGAAGTTTCAAAACTACAAAAACTAATCTTGAAGTTTGATTATGTCTTAATTTTAAAGGGTTGGCTGTAATGTTTTAATGTAAGAGGGATGGGCTTCTGAAAATGTTTTTCTTATGAAGAATAAAGTTAAGACATAATCAAACCTCAAGGGTTTTTTGTAATTTTGAAACTTCTCGGGATCATTTTGTAATTATTCAAACCTCAGGGTAGTTTTTGTAATTATCCCTTACAAATATCCCCATAAGATATTACAAACACCCCTTGTGGTTTTCATGTTTTGAACAAGTATATATCCCCTATTGTGGGTGCAATTTGTAAAATAGAAACAAATATCAAACAGTTATTTGTGATTTTAAAAAATAGCTAGGATTTTTGTAATTACTCTTAACCTCAAATATATTTTTTTGTCACACTTTTGTTCCTTTTTCTTTCTTTTCTTTCGCTTGCGCGTTTTACTATAAAACGATAACAGAAATTCTTGTTTTATGGACGTTCTTCTTAGTTCTCTCTGGAATATTTGAAGGTGTCTCTGGATTTCGGATCTTTCGCCTGTTTGCTATATATTTTCAATTTTCTCTCTCAAAACAACAACTATGTCACATAGGAAAATTATAGATATTTGTAATTTCTAAATTTATTTCAATCAATCGTTACAAATAATTATATTAAGGATGGATTTACGGATCTGCAAGGGTAGTCATCTCCTTTAGGTCAAATTTTAAAAACAAATTTAGAATTTTGTTCTTTTAAAAATAATAAGATTTCTTTGCGCATCAAAAACTTATCTTTTATTTGACTGAAAATATGTTTTTATGTGCTATCTTGGAGAGCATTGGCATCACGATATGAGGCATGTGCAAGTTGTATTCCTAGAATCACTCATATCTGTGATTGTGATCTTTTAGGATAGTTGACCAAGTTTGGGTATTCATTTAGGAGATACTCGTGTATTTATTTATTTGTTTTCTTTTCGTTGTATATGATTATCTATATTTATTGTTTCCTCTATCAAGAAAAACTATAGACTTTCAGAAAATTCCCCACTAGCATAATGTTGGACAGAGTTACATAAGAAATCGAATAATGGGTTATATCACAAAACATAAAGAACAAGAGAACATCTCCATTTTAGGCTAATTACAAGAAATACCCTTGAGGTTCAACCCAATTACAAAAAGTCTTATCTTTCTTTCAAAATTACAAATATTCCCTTATCATGATGGGGCATTTATTAAGTAAACACAAACCTCAATGAGGTGTTTGTAATACCTTAAGGGGTATTTGTAGTGTTAAAGATAACTGGAGATTTTTGTAATTATGCTAAATCTGAAGGGCATATTTTGTAATTTACTCCGCCATGTATTGGTTGCAGAAATTGTTAGGAGAAAACGTATGACCCTAATCTCCCACCTTTATTAGACTATGTGGTTGATGAAAATGGAGATGGATTGTGATTCAAAATTATGCATAATAAGTGGAGTTCCATATTGGGGTGTTAGAGTCACAACCGAGAAAGGAGCATGCAAATAAGAAGGGGACAAATCAAATGAGAAGCGCTTTAGAATCGCTGATAGAGCAATTTTTGCTTCAATCATCGCAAAGTTCTGCCCAATGCAGACACGAGGGCCTGAACTGAATGACATGAAGGAGGATTGGAGACTTGTAGCATTAGAAACTCCTTCTAAGAACCTCCGAGGTTTGAACTCTACCATCACCCCAAATTTTTGAATCGTGATGGAGTAGGCCTATTAGTAGTGTCAAATGTACCCCTTTTGGAATTGCCAGGTTTCCTAGTTTCACTGACTTTGTAAAGACTCGGGCAATCAATGGTACCGGTGGGTACAACCTTAGTACTTCCCAAGGGGAGTTTTGAAATGTTTTTGCGTATGAAGGGAAATATAAGACGGATCAAACCCAAAGGTCTTTTTTGGTAATTTCCAAAATCTTTGTGTTTTTTTTTTTTTTTTTTTTGTAATTAGCCCAAGCCTCGGATTCATTTTGCAATTATCCCATAAATCTTGAGTTCATCAGACTCCAACACAATCTTGAGTTTACTTGTCCTTTCTCCATTCTTCAATTTAAGACAAATTATTATTAAGGGGCTTGCTATTAACACCCCTAAATTTATCAATACACCACTCCTCTTAATACACCCCTCATCCCCTTTTTAAAATAACTTATTTACTTAATACACCCCCAACTATCCCCAATTTACCCTTCCCCCAATTAAAACAAATTCTTCCCCTTAAAACAAAGAACCACCCATATAGATTGACAAAACACAGAAGATAGAGAACAATTTTTTTGATTTCGTGTCTAACCCATTTTCAATCAATGAAGAATTGCTTCTCGTTCCAATTTCATGTGATTGATAGGAGAAACTACATTCACTAAAGGATCTATGAGATTTCACTTTATAATAATCTCCATTGTGTGTAAATTCACTTCTTTGATTGGACAAGAAAATAACAGGATAAAAACAAACACATTAATTATGTAAGTTTTAGTCTGTTCCATTCCCTTGTTCTGTAGAAGATTGGCTATATATCCTAAAATGCATCAATTCCAATCCAGATATTCGTTCCTATAAATAAGTACCAAAAATTATGAGAAAAATACAAAATTTTAACTGTGAAAAACCAAAACTATGATCAACCCAATACAAATTTCACCAACATATCAGATTAACAGAGATAGAAGAAAACAATACTGAGAATGAATTATAAGGTTTAAAGGAAGAAGAATAACGTGTGTAGGATGGGGAAGAAGATTGAGGTGCATATAGAAATTTGGTGGGTATATTTAAAAATTTGGTTGAGTACTAATGGCATTTCGGTCTTTTTAATTAATGATATTTTTGTAATTAAATAGAGGGTGTATTGATAAATTTTGGGGGTGTTAATAGAAAGAACCCTATTATTAAATCCCAACATATTCTTTCATTTTACTGTTCATCCTTTTTTTACTTTTCTTTTTTCATGGTGCACATCATGCACACTCCTTGAATAATGGGCTATATCACAAAACATAAAGAACAAGAGAACATCTCCATTTAGGATTAATTACAAAAACACTCTCAAGGTTTAGTCTAATTACAAAAACATATATCTATCTTTCAAAATTACAAATATTCCCTAGACATGATGGGTATTTATTAAGTAATACAAACCGCAACGGAGTGTTTTCAATACCTGAAGAGAGTATTTGTAATATGAAAGGTAACTGAAGTTTTTTTAATTAGGCTCAATCTCAAGAGTAGTTTTAAATTTTAATCTGCGTGCCATTTATTGCTTGTAAATATTGTTGAGAAGAAACGTAGACCCTTATCTTCCATTGATGAAAATGAGCTGGTTTAGTATATGGATTGTGATTCAAGATTACGCAGAATGAGTGGAGCACCAAATTGGGGTGTTAGAGTCACAACTGAGAAAGGAGCATGCAAATAAGAAGGGGACAATTCAAATGAGAAGCTCTTTAGAATCATTGCTAGAGCAATTTTGGCTTCAATCATCGCAAAGTTCTGCCCGATGCAGACACGAGGGCCTGAACTGAATGGTACGAATGAGGATTGGATATTTGTTGCATTGAAACTCCTTCGGAGAACCTCTGAGGTTTGAACTCTTTTGCATCCTCGCCCAAATTTTGGGATCATAATGTAGTAGACCTATTAGTAGTGTCAAATGTACCCCTTTTGGAATTGTCAGGTTTCCTAGTTTCACCGTCTCCGTAGGGCCTCGGACAATAAATGGGGCCGTGGATACAACCTTAGTACTTCTTGGAGGATCATGGTCACCTGTCATGTATAGATGTTAGGGCAAAGAGTTAATTTGAAAAAATCGTTGAGGTTCAGTTTAATTACAAATATAAAGCCCATCTTTTCAAATTACAAATAGGCCCTTGATATATGTTTCTATTATACAAATTACACCCTCACGCTGTATTTGCCAAATAATACAAATCTTAGTGTTTGTAATACCTTAAGGCAGTATTTGTAATTTTGAAAGATGATTGGATTTTTTTGTAATTAGGTTAAACCTGGGGGTCAGTTTTTGTAATTTACCCTAAGGGAAAAGCTTATTCGACAAGCCTTTACGCGAAATTCATACATTCTCCATATGATTAATTATTGACTTAAAATGTATTTTAACGCGACATGGTATTGAAATTTTCAATAGAGAATATCTTACAGTTTTCAGTTGATTTAAGCCTTCAAAACTTGGCTCTGCTCTCCGAAAACACACGATTAACCTCTTCTCTTGCTTGAGTTTGCCATTCAGGATGTTGGCCAAGCAAAACCATAGTCCACACCAGCAAACTTGAGGTTGTCTCAGAACCAGCAAAGTAGAATAACTTGCACTCCTCAATTACATCTTCGATACTCATTCCCGCATTCTTGTTTCCATGTTCTTGAATGAATCTTGAATTCGATTCCATTAAGATGTCTAATAAGTCATCACTAGGAATGGCTTCTCCTCTCTCCATGGCCTTCTGCCTTTTGTCAATTATACCTCTTAGCAAGGAATGCAGTTCATTTGTGATAGCTTTTACTTTCTTATTTGTTTTCGTCGGTAGATATCTGTAAAACAGAATCACTTTAAATACTTTAATAAAAGCTGATGATTTGGAAATAATAGTGCACTTTCATTTTTTCAAAGTTAATTGTGTTTTGACCTCCATCCGGGGATTAATGACAACTGCAATAGTTCCAGGGTGAGCTTAACTTTGTCTCTCTGGAGCTGAAATATTTTTCTTCCTTCTTCATGGTTGCTGCCAAATGCTGTGCGCGAAATTACGTCTCCTGTTAAATCTTCCAGGTATGGCCAGATATCAATTTCGCACCAGCCTTCATTAGTACTAGAAACCATTGATTTCAATTTGTCTACCATGTCTGAACAACTTATACCAATTGCTGGCGCCATATTCTGTATAGAGAAATTTCAGATTCACAGGGCCACAATAGTTACTGTCCAGAAATGATTGATGTATAGGGAGTGTTTGCAAAAACAACCGTTTTAAGAAAAGTAATTTATTGTAGTTGAGAATTATAAATTTGTTAGTGTTTGCAAATATAAGCTAAAAGTTAAATAAGTTAAAAATGAGTGTATGGTGAATGTATTGTAAAAACATTATTTGTGTGTAGAAGTTAAACCCTATGACAGATTAGAAAGCACCCATCCTCTACTTTTAAATTCTGATTAAATTATACTGAATCAAAAAAAAAAAAGAAGTTAACATTTGAAAATACTAAAAATCATTTTTTTCTTGCCAGAAGCTGACAATCCCTTTTTCTAAGTGTTTGCAAACACTTCCATAGTGTTTCTCTCGCAACAGTTTACTTTTTTAAGGGAACTCGTAACGTGTTATTTTGAAGATAGAGAGCACATGAATCTTCTATGTCATTTCCTATTCCATCTGGTATCCCAACTATATTGGATGGATGTCACGTGTACAAAGATGATGTCATAGTTGTACACGTGACATTAAATAGACATAAGTGTACACATCATAATTGCACACAATGGAACAAGACATATGATATGTATAAGAGTTACCTTCAACTTCTCAAGATGGAAAGCAGGATTGATAATCTTTCTGCGTTTAGCCCATTTTTCGCCCTCAAGATACAAAATCCCACCTGCAAGGATCTTGCCTATTTCTGGAAGGGGCTTATGAAAGACATCAGGTTTATTTAGAATCTCCTTTATTATCTCTGGATCGGTAACATTCAATCTAGGCCATGGACCGAACCATATGAAAGAATTCTGACCTGATATTTAGATGATTAGCATTATGAACTAGGGATAATTACGAACACCCCCAGCCTCCCCTGCGGACGATTTGGGCTAATTACAAAAAAAATACAAAGATGTTTCAAAATTACAAAAAGCCCCGTTGGGTTTGATTCTATTTCAAGTTTAAGAGGTAACTATAATATTTCATCAGGGGTTTTTTTTGAAATGTTTTTTGTTATGAATGAGGAAGATGTAAGCGGAATCAAACGTCAAGGTTCTTTTGCAAATTTCAAAAATCTCTGGGTTTTTTTTTTGTAATTATCCCGAACCTCAGGGGTTTGTATGTATTATCCCTTATGAACTACACAAATAATAGGTACTAAACATTAATTCTTACCATACTTAGTAACGGTCTGGTGGTAATACGCGAAAATTTGCTGTATAGTATCATCGGACATGATTTTGATTGATCTTTGTTGTGTTGCTTTCTTGACTCTTATCAAATCTTTGAGGTCTCCAAGAAAGGGTCTGTAAGGATTTCCATTGAGACCTTGCTCCTCAATAATTTCTCCAGTTTTCTTGGTTTAAACCAAAGCCAATTAAGCAATTTCAACGCCCATGTTATGGATGCAGCTACCACAATGGAGGTGAGAATTAAGCCCATTGTTTGAACCATTTTTTCCAGCTCAAACTGCATCAGGATGTGCTCATATATTTACATAGGTGAGATTGGTGGGAGAATAAACTATTTGCAATTGTATATTACTTAACTGAGTTTATTATTTGTTGACCCTGGAGAGCTTGATGGTTGCTTGCAATTATCAACGTTCTAATTGTATTCATTATGCAAATTCAACTCTTCTAGCTAAGCATGTTTGCAGGCCTCCGCTATTTAAGGATATTATTTATTTTCTTTTTTTTTAATGGGGATAATTACAAAAGATACCTTGACGTTTGATCTAGTTATAGCAAAACCCAATTATCTTTCAGAATTACAAATACCCATTTGATCAATTCCATTGTCTTAACAAGTATCCTCTATTGAGTGTGCAATAAAATAGAAACTAATATCAAGCAGGTATTTGTGATTAAGATAGTTGGACTTTTTGTGATTAAACTAAAATTCAAAGGTATTTTTGTAACTATCATTTTTTTTCCTTCTTCTTTCCTTTCGCTTTACGTTTTAATATAAAAGGATAACAGAAATACTTATTTTATTGAATAATTGAAGCCGTCTCTACACGGCATTATGCAGAAGAAATTGAGAAACAATTAATTAATGAGTTAATTTGAGAAGAAGAAATTGAGAAAAGTTTCATTAAGGTTTTCCAAAATGGATCCTATGCTTTTGGTAAATCTTGAGTTCACGAGACTCGGATACAATCTTGAGTTTACTCGTCCTTTCTCCTTTTCTTCAATTGAACATCACTTATTATTGATCCCAATATATACTTTCATTTAGTGTTCAGCATTTTTCTTTACCTTGTGCACTCCTTCTTCTTTATTTATTTTTATTTTTTTATTGGTGCACACCATGTATTTTGAATACTGGGTTAATCACATAACATAAAGAACAAGAGAACATCTCCATTTAGGGCTAATTACAAGAAATATTCTTTAGGTTCAGCCTAAATACAGAAAACCCAAGATATTTTTCAAAATTTACAAATATTATTCCCTTTACATGATGGATATTTATTAGGAGGTGGTCTTATACGATACCGACTCATTAACTTAAGTTCATAAGAGGGATCCCCGGATCCTATAGAGCACAAAAAGTGTGAGTTTTTTTTTTTTATGGGTTTGGCTGGGAATTTTTTTTATGTAGGCGTATGAGATGCTGTCTCATACAAGTTTTGTCTTTATTAAGTAAATACAAATACAAACCTCAATTGGGTGTTTGTAATGTGCCTAGAATGTATTTGTAATATCAAAGATAATTGGAGTTTTTTTTTTTAAGTAATCAAGCTAAATGAGTGGAGCACCAAATTGCTTGTAGGATTGTCGGGAGGAGAAGTATCCTCCACCTTTAATAAACTGTGGTAGATGAAATGGAGCAGGTTTAGTACACAGATTTTGATTCAAGATTACGCAGAATGAGCGGAGCACCAAATTGGGGTGTTAGAGTCACAACCGAGAAAGGACCATGCATATAAGAAGGGGACAACTCAAATGAGAAGCTCTTTAGAATCATTGCTAGAGCAATTTTGGCTTCAGTCATCGCAAAGTTCCGGCCGATGCAGACACGCGGGCCTGCACTGAATGGTACGAATGAGGATTGGATATTTGTCGCATTGGAAACTCCTTCGGACAACCTCTGAGGTCTGAACTCCTTTGCATCGTCGCCCCAAATTTTGGGATCATAATGGAGTAGGCCTATTAGCAGTGTCAAATGTACCCCTTTTGGAATTGTCAGGTTTCCTAGTTTCACCGTCTCTGTGTAGAGCCTCGGACTATAAATGGTGCCGGTGGGTACAACCTTAGCACTTCTTGCAGGATCATGGTCACCTGTGTCATGTCTAGATGTTAGGACAACGTGTTCATTACAAAATATTCATTGATGTGCCTAAATATCTTCAAAATTACAAATAGCCCCATGATATCTGTTTTTAGTTTACAAATTACACCCTCAAAGTGTTGTATATATTTGTTAAGTAAATACAAACCTCAAGGGGTATTTTAATACCTTAAGGAGGGGGTATTTGTAACTTTGAAAGATAATAGGATTTTTGTAATTACGCTAAGGAAAAAGCTTTCATAGACACGACAAAAGCTATAATGCTACAACCCATTTTGAAAAATTCTTACATTCTTCTTCTGATGAATTATCGAATTAAAAGTATTTTAAAAAGCAACATAGTATTGAAATTTTGCAATAGAATATCTTACAATTTTGAGCTGATTTAAGTCCTCATAACTTGGCTCTGCTCTCCCGAAAACACGATTAACCTCTTCTCTGGCTTGAGTTTGCCATTCAGGATGTTGGCCTAGCAAAACCATAGTCCACACAAGCAAACTTGAGGTTGTCTCAGAGCCAGCAATATAGAATAACTTGCACTCCTCAATTATATCTTCAACACTCATTCCCCCATTCTTGTTTCCATGGTCTTGACTGAATCTTGAGTTCGATTCCATTAGCACACCTAGTAAGTCATTACCAGGAATGGCCACTCCATTTCAATGCTTTCTGTCTTTTGTTGATTATACCTCTTAGTAAGGAATGCAGTTCATTGGCGATAGCTTTTACTTTCCTATTTGTTTTCGTCGGAACATATCTGTAAAACAAAATCATTTTGGAATCAGTTAACAATAGTAGATGATTTGGAAATAATGCACTTTCGTTTTACAAAGTTAATTGTGTCTTGACCTCCATCCGGGATAAACGAAAACTTCAATATTCCAGGGTGAGCTTAACTTTGTCTCTTTGAAGCTGAAATATTTTTGTTCCTTCTTCATAGTTGCTGCCAAACGCTGTGCGCAAAATTAAGTCTCCTGTTAAATCTTCAATGTTTGGCCAGATATCGATTTCGTACCAGCCTTCGTTAGTACTTGAAACCATGCATTTCAACTTGTCTATCATGTTTGAACAACTTAAACTCATCGCTGGCACCATATTCTGTAAACACAAATTTCAAATTCACAAAAAAGTTACTCTTACAAGAAAATATACACTTCTACTTTTAAAAGAAATGATTCTACTGCAGTACTAAAAGTGAAAAGTAGTCAATCAGAAGTTGATATTGTTTGCGAATTTGATTTGTTAACTGAAAATATTTGATAAACAAGTTGTAAAAGTGTTCTTACATATTTCAAAATGAAACCAAGAGCATAATAAAAAATTTAAAGCACGTCCGCCTGCTTTTAGATTTTACATTACCTTCAACTTTTCCAGATGGAAAGCCGGATTGATGATCTTTCTGTGTTTAGCCCATTTCTCGCCTTCGAGAAATATAATACCACCTGCAATAATCTTGCCTGTTTCTGGGAGGGGCTTTTGAAAAAATCAGGTTTGTTTAAGATCTCCTTTATTAGCTCTGGATCAGCAATGTTCAAACTAGGCCATGGACCCAACCATATGAAACAATTATAACCTGTGATCGATATTCAAGCAAAGCACAATTAATATTAAGTGGATAAAATATTGTAAAAATATGTGGAGTTTCGCAGGAGATGAACAATACACAAAATACAATGAAACAAAACTGGTAGTAGGCTAAAACCACAACTTTATTTTTATGGAACTTGAAGAAATCTGAACACAAAATAATAGAGAAACAATCGAAACAAGTCTAAGGAGTGATCATTAATCACTTTCCTTAAAGTGTTATTTGTCTCCACTACACTTGCAAATTGGGTTTAAAAGGCAAATTACTTCTAGGATACAATAGACACAAAGAAACGACCAATTTGTAAGTTATTGGATTGTTTCTACAAGAATTAGAATGCTTGTGTTAGTTTAAATCTCGAGAACACTTATTTATTCAGTTCTTTGGTCCCAAGACATTATTGGATTGAAAGTATTCAACCTGTGGAAGATATGCAACTTTTCAGAAGAAAATGCAGACACCTTCAGTCTGTACATAAAGCCGCGGTTTTGCCTTCAGTTCATGAAGCAAAGTCGCGACTTTACATAGCAAAGCCGTCAAAAAGATGTCCAAAGAATTTCTTCCAAAAACACCACCAAAGTCGCGGCATTCATCATCAAAGCCGCGGCTCTGATATGTTGCAAACTACCAAAGTCGCGGCTTTCGCGACAAACCATGCGGCATGCAACATTCATACGCATGAGATGAACAAGACACAAAATACAATGAAACATAAAACATTATGAACAGCACTATTAATAGGTTCCAATAATACTTACCATACTTGGTGATGGTCTGGTGGTAATACGCGTAAATGTGTGGTAAAATATCATCGGACAGTTTAATCGACCTCGATTTTACTGCAGTTTCCACCCTGATCAAGTCTTTCAGGTCTCCAAGAAAGGGTCTGTAAGGATTACCATTAAGCCCTTGCTTCCTCAAATATTTCTCCAGCTTTTTTGGCCTAAACCAGACCCAATTTAGTGACTTCACTGCCAATGTTATAGATGCAGCTACAACAATGGAGGTGATAATTACGCCCATTGTTGCATCCATTTTAATTTTCCACCTTAAACTGAACCAGGATTTGCCCATTTAAATACATACTTTAATTGAAGTTTACTATTTGATTGGCTGGCAGAGGAATATAATTATCAATATTCTAAACCTTATTTCTTTAATTATGCAAAGTAAACTCTCTTAGGCTCCATTTGGATAAAAGGATTTGAGCTATGGATTTCAAATCCATAATAATGAATCCATTGAGGTTGTTTGGATGAAGTCATTTTATAATGGATTTCAAATCTTTGGAAGCTATTTTTGAAGTCATTTTGGAGGATTTCAAATCCTTCTTATTTGGAGTCATTTGAAATCCTTCCTAAATCCTCTCCCCAAATCCAAATCCTCCCATCCAAATGCAACCTTAGGCTCCATTTGGATGGAAGGATTTGAACTATGGATTTCAAATCCATAATAACAAATTCATTGAGGTTGTTTGGATGGAGTCAATTTATAATGGATTTCAAATCCTTTGAAGCTATTTTTGAAGTCATTTTGGAGGATTTCAAATCCTTCCTATTTTGAGTCATTTGAAATCCTTCCCTAAATCATCTCCCCAAATCCAAATCCTCTCATCCAAATGCAACCTTAGAGTAGACAATGCATCCACGAAATTTAAAATATTTGCACGTTGCACCACTATATTACTTAATTCAAGTTTACAATTTGATCATGGTCTTCACGGCATTATGCAGAAAATATATAATATTCGCAATTTTTAAATTTGTTTCAATCATCCGAAATTGAATCTTAAAGAAGGAGAAATATTCAAAATAAGTTTAAATTTCGTTCTTTTATTTTTTTTTATATGGACATATACAAATCGTGCTATGATAAGCGTTAAGTAGCGCCGACGGACATAAACTGGACCTAGCACCTAAAGCGCAATGGCGTAGCCGGAAAATTCTGAGGGGTGGGCGATACACCAATCGGGGTAGGCGGATAAAAACTAATAGAAAAACCATATAAATTTTAACTAAAAAAAAAATTTAAAAAATTTACCTTATAAAATTTTTCTTTTTAAAAAATGGGGGGGGCTGGGGCCCGGGTTGCCCCCTCCCTCCGCCACGCTACCTAGCGTGGTTAGACAAGTCCTAATCGTAAGAATAATATAAGCAAACAAAATGGACTTATCGCATAGGAAGGGACTAATAGGATATAAGCGAAAATTTCTAGAAACGTTGATATATACATCACGTAACCGGAACTAGTATATAATAATCAGGCCTCCACCCACGTTGGAATGTGGGTTTTGCGGCCCGTGACAGGGTGAGATTATATAATTAGAATTTTTCCTCTTTCTCAAATGTCAAAAATAACCTTAATAACCTTAAAAAATAACCTTAATATTCCCTCAAAAAAAAAAAAAAAACCTTAATAGCTCCATGTGACGTGTAACATCCATCATTTTTAGGGATACATGGTAGTGGGGTAGGTTGGCCAAACCCAGAATCCACTCCACCAAGAAAAATCAACACCTCGGATTCGCCCGCCCCGCTCAAACCCGTTGGGGCAGGTCTAGCGGTCAATTTTTTTTTTTTTAATCACAAATTTTTTTTTTTTTGTATTTGTGGCCAAATTTTCAAAAACAATCAAATGCCAATAGGTCAAAAAAAAAAAATGTAATTATGAAACTTATTATAACTATATTTTACAACTATTTAGCTAATATTATAATGTTTTTTAAAAAGTACTATTAGGATCTTGCAATAATACTTAAAATAAATATTGATCAAAATACAATATTACAAGTTTTTTATAAAAATAAATTACAATATTACAAGATATTAAAGTAATAAATTAAAATCAATATAACACTCAAATCTAAAAGTAAATAATAGAAAATATCTAAATACATATTAAAAAATATAATAAATATTAATGTGGTGGGGTGGGTTCGGGCGGGTCCCGAGTGGATTTTGTATTTTTGGATCCTGGGACCGTCCCCGAGACCCGTTTAACCTGGGCACTCCCCGATAGAGCGGGTTTGATAATCCCGCCTCATTGTCATCCCTATCTTTTGTTTGTTTGGTGTTTCCTTTTTTTGTTTTATTTATTTATTTATTTTTCGCGTTAAAGGAGTATTGCCTATAGAGATATTAAACGGGTTGGCCCTAGTCCCATAGGGCCAGGCATAGCGGTTTCGGCCTAAATGGTCTTTGGGCTAAACAGTAGGTATTAAATTGGGCGATAATATTGGAATCTAACTCTAACCCTAGCGGGTTTCGGACTAATCGGGCCACTATCGGACTATAAGTTAAAAAATTAAAAATTTATATTTAAATTTAAAATTGTAAACTCGGATATTTATAACATTTAAGTTTAACATTTTATGATTTTAAGTTAAACTATTCGTCATAAATAAAATCCATGCAAATTTTCTAAGTACATTGCATTATCAAACTTATAAAATTAAATATTTTATGATCTAAATTTTGAAAATAAAATAATAATAACTAAAGCTACCCAAAATTAAAATTTTTTATGTAATTACTCATATGACTATAAGTTAAAATTTTCAAAATTAGATATTTAAATCTAAAATTTTAAACTTGAGCATATATGACATTTAAGTTAGTCTATTCATTATAAAAAAGTCATGCATAGTTTCTAATTACATTGCATTAACAAAATTATAAAATTATATTTAGCACCATTTAGAAATATAATTTATATCCTAAATAATCTAATAAAACTACGTGACATTTTCTTATTCGAATAAAAATCGGAAAAATAAATTAAGTAAAAAATAAAACAAATAAAAAATATTTTTTTCAAGAATTTATAGCTTGTTTAATAAAGTTAAACTTAAATTTGACTGAGATGTGAATTTGAAAAATAAATTTACTAGTAATAAATAATAAAAGTAGATATAAAATATCAAAAATTATATTTATTTTTTAAAAATAAAAATTGCCCGATTAACCTTCGGGCTACCCCCTAACAAACTTTGGTTTAAATGGTTCGGGCCAAAATAATTAGGCTCGAACCCTCTTTTTCCCGATTTAAACGGTTCGGTCAACAAAGCATGCCGCTTAACATCTCTAATTGCCTACTCTCGAATTCAATCTTCCTTCTATATTTTGTTTAACTTTGTTATTTATTTATTTATTTGGCATTTTCCATTTAATGAGATGCGTATCAATTTTAAGTACTTATATAATTTTGAGTATCATGAATAAATAAACAAATTAAATATAAAAATTAATAAATATTCCTAACTCCTCATTACACAAATATATATTTTCTCTTGTATTTTGGTTCGTTGAATGCAATGTGATTTTATTTTTAATAATAAAAATAATAAAATTGAAGAGGAAATTGATACCACAAAGTTTCAAAATCATTTTTAGAAAAAAGGATGAACCCCATCCCCGAGGGCCCCAATCGCCTTGCCACTGAGCCGTGGAGGATGTGAAGCGCGGGTTATGCCTCAACTAGTCGGGGTCCTTGGGGCTGCCGTGACCGAGTCACCACACAAAAGTCCTTCTCCACCCGTAAATCGTTACGAGAGAAATTCGAACAACCACGTTATGGGTGCCAAAGCAGACATCACGTTACCCAAATCCTTTACCGTTGAGCTATGCCCCTGGGGCTTCAAAATCATTTTTTGGTAGTGAACTATGTGAAGCATGATCATTTTTACGGCCTCAAAGTTCTAAAATTAGGATTATTTTATTAGATAGCTTCCCAAAATTAAAATTCGAGTTAGTAGATCGTAGAGGGCAAATAAAAACAAGACTAAAAATATAATTAAGGTTGTGATTGTTATATTTTCATCTGTTCATTTTTATTTTATGAGTGAATAGTAGTGATTTTTTTAAAAGTGAAAGTTGAATGTGTAGAGAAAAATAATGTCTCTTTGACGTGATGGAAAATCTTTTAGGGATGTTGATTGTTTGTGGTTTTTGTTTTGGAAATAGTAGTGGAAAATATAATGCAAGAAAATTGAATAAAAATAAAAAATTGAACAAAAAAATAGGCAATATGAGTCTAATTGTATACCTTTTGTTATCAAGATTAATAGAAAAATAATAAAAATAATGATAAATTAACGAAATTGTCGGAATAATATGAATTCTGGAAAAGAGAAAATAAATAGTATAGTTATGTATTGGGAAGTGTTAGAGAAAAATAGAATAATGAGTTAATTTTGGAAAGAAATAATAATTAAAAAAATAAATTTTTTCCACAAACAATCACATCCCCTATAAACCTTTCACTCAAAAATGAAAATTTGGCAAATTTTCCACAACCAATCACAGCCTAAATTTTGTGTTTGATGGTATTTTTGATATTTTAAGTTTTATCCCAATTAATAATTCAAGCCACATAAATGATTATAATTATAACCACAAATTTCTCTCTCTCAATCTTACAACTCAAACACAATATTATATTGTATTATTTAATCAATGAATAGTGCGTCTTAAAAAACCCTAGCCATTTTTGCTCTCCATCTTCTACTACTCTTTTATTCTCTCATCCTCATATGGAGGATGGGAGAAATAATTTTTTAATCTAAATAAAATGGTCCCAAATAGGTGACTTTTATGTGTCCTAAGATGTGACTTTATTTGTCATAATAGGTGTTTTTTTTACCAAAAGAAATAAATTTATCCCATACGCGAGATTTTGTTCATAAAATCGGATAAGTCATTACCCGAATCGTTCTGAAGCGATATTATCTTTGGTATGTGTTTCATCCAACACCTTCATTGCGAAGTTAAGTTCTACTGATCGATTATATCTAGTTAGGTTAAAAAAATGTTTAGATCTATATAGATTTATGATCTTGTAAGGCTTGCAACTATTTTATATTGGCTGTTGTAATCAGTTGTAAGTTTCTTCTGAATGAATAAAAAAAAAGTGGTGGAGGTTGTGGGTTCAAACCCACACACCATCAAAACGCCTTCCCCCTGGGACATATGCAAGTTGGTGAAATGATTGGCGGGAACTCATACTGAATAGCATCCGTGTGGGTTCAGTTCGAGGGTAGATCAACTATGATTAGATTTGAGGGGATCGAGCATACTTGTTCTCTTTACCTAGGAGGACATGGTTATACTTCAGATCCTACTAGAACACCTTTGGTCGATCAGTGCATATCTCGCATTTTACTTTGGTGGCGGCGATGAGGGGCCGGAGCTCGCTTATCCTAAGATAAGCCCAAAAGTCGAGATATCAAATATATATAGTATATATATATATGATATGAATCAAATGAGTCCTCCCATTTGGAGTAAGTCCATAGGACTCAATCCTAACCATAGACTAATATTTTTGGGTGGTCCAGATTTTTTGGGGATTTTATATATATATTTTTTTGTTTCAACAACTAAGAATGGTAGAGTGGTCATTATATAATATAGAATCGATTATTGAGTTTGGATGAGATCCGATCACGTTCAATTTGCTTCCCTTTTCACGCGACACGTCTTTCGGTTTTGAGTAACCCATATCCCTCATATTTACGTTTTTTTTCTCCAAACGTATTCTATTGTTAACTGCTTATGTAATGTAATCATATTGCATGTGTAGTATAACCATATTGTATGTGTAATTTAATCATATATGTGTTGCTTATGTAGTATATGATTGTTGCTTATTACTTGCTTATGTAGTTAATATATTTATGTTGCATATGTAGTGTATATTCGTTGCTTATGTGGTATGTGTTTGTTGCTTATGACTTGCTTATGTAGTTAATGTATTTGTGGTGCATACGTAGTGTATATTCATTGCTTATGTAGTATAGACTTGCTGCTTATGTAGTATGAGTTTGTTGCTTATGACTTGCTTATGTAGTTAATGTATTTGTAGTGCATACGTAGTGTATATTCATTGCTTATGTAGTATAGACTTCTTTGCTTATGTAGTATGAGTTTGTTGCTTATGACTTGCTTATGTAGTTAATATAATTTAATAATTATGGTGCATACGTAGTGTATATTCGTTGCTTATGTAGTATAGGCTTGCTGCTTATGTAGTATGAGTTTGTTGCTTATGACTTGCTTATGTAGTTAATATATTTGTGGTGCATATGTAGTGTATATTCATTGCATATGTAGTATAGGCTTGTTGCTAATGTAGTATGGATTTGTTGATCATGACTTGTTTATGTAGTTAATATATCTAAAAGCACCATGACACATCTATACAAGCAACAAATTACATCTTCATAAGTAACATTCGAACTCGTAGTCGAGTTCTAGCAACTCGGCGAATTGTTTGCAACTTTTTCAGCCCACGTAATGCTTTGAAGAAGAAAGATGAAGGATTTCTCACGGTGGTGCGTTGAAGAAAAATGAGGAGAATTGTTACGTTGATTTTGCTTTGAGATTTGGAAGGATTGCGTGAATCCGTGAATATTCTTGAATACCTTAAATATTAGGCTATTTTGGAGGATGACTAATTTACCCATGTGTTTAATTAACTAGCTTGTAATTTGTAATTTTGCCTCTTAAATCGCAGACACTTGAAAAAATTAGTTATATAGCTAGGATTGGTCTTATGGACTCACCTTCCTATGAAGTGGTCTCATATAACTCTCTCCCATATATAATCCCATAAGATAGAAGACAGACGAGCCCTAAGAGTTCTGTAAATTGTAATCCAAAAAAGGAAATTTGATAAATTGCCCCTCTACCTGTGGGGTATTAATGAAAATGCCTTCAAAGTATTAAATTTTGATTTATACATCTACATCCCTACTATCCACCTAAGTACCCACATAATTGTCCAACTCACTACTCACCAATTTCCGTTTCAATAAAAAAAAAAAAAAAACGAATTCACAAATTTTTTGCACATTTCAAAACAAATGACAACTACAGACTCATTCACTATCCAATATCTAACAATGTCAATTTATATTAGTCTTAAAAATACTAAAAATTTGGCCAACTTACCATTTTGAAATAAAACTTAAACTCAAATTCAATTAAATATAGTAAACACTATCAAAATTAACCTAACTAAGATTTTAGAACCGGTATAATTTGGCATTTTTAGATATAGTATAGATAATGAGTATAAAATTATAATTGTTTTTAAATATGCAAAATATTTGCGAATTTGATTTTTTCAATAGAATTTGATGGGTAGTGTGAGGTAGACAGTTGAGAAACAGTGGTATAAATCACATTTTAATACTTTGGCTTATTTTTCAAAAGTACCCCCGACGAAGGAAAAATTTCCCATCCAAAAATCAAACCTCAAAAAAACCAGAATCATCTCGACTAGGATTTTGTCTTCTGACAATTAAGATCGAAGAGCAACAAAACTTCGATGAACCCCACCTAGCTACGGTATGTTTGTATGCAAATATGATTTACAGACTATAGTTCTTCTCTTTGATTCATTGTAGTGTGTGAAATTTCCATGCAGGCATACATGTTTCTGAGTTGCCTTCGTCCGTTTTTTTTTTTTTTTTGGCAAAAGGGGTTAATTTATGCTTTTTCTGTTCGTTTCTTCAAAGTGAGGCTCTACTCCCTAGATAATGTTTGTATTATTTTAATGATCGGCTCCAAGTTGTTCCCTACTTTGTTGCTTGTTAACTTAATAAAACCGTTGGTAAACATTGTTTTCAGTTTTTTAGATGTTTTAAAATTGTTGTTTATGCGATTGACACATATGTTATATTTAATTGCAGATCCTAATTGTAGACGTAGACAGTTCACACTTTGTACCTTGTCTACATTTTGGGGGTAAGTTAATTTAAACTTGGCCCTGTGTCTTCTTATTTGGGTGGTGATGTGTATAAATTTGACTATGTGGACCTTGACTTGCTTTTATTAGATTTTCTTGAAAAACTTGCTGTGAGATTTGATATAATGCTGGTGTTTTGTTCGTTAAGGATAACATTGAGTTCAACAGATTGTGAGGGTAATAGGGAAGTTGATATATATGTTGAGGATTTATGTGAGTTCATGAGGGATTGAGATTCCTTGTTTTATATTCATGTTCTACTCCCTATTACATTCGTTGGATGAATGACACGTGTCTGAGATGATGTCGTAATTGTATACGTGTCGTTCATCCGGTTCATGAGTAGTCACTAGTCGGACAGCAGGCGGACTCCTTTTTAAGAAACCAGGGCACATGAGGATAATGAAGCACACAGTGAGGATGGTGAGGGGCTTGATTCTGGGAAGATGATGTGTTTAGGGAATGCACTTTTCGAATAAGGAAGTATAACCCTAAACATAGTTGAAATAGTTGTGGTGTCAGTCGGAGGCGTAGATAGGGGGTGCGGGGGGCCCGGCACACCCCAAATTTTTTTTTCCGTTTTTTCAGTGGAAAAAAATTAAAAAAAATTTATATGTGTTTTTAAAGAGAAAAAAATAATTGAGCTAGGGGAAAATGAGGGGAAAAAATTTGGGCTAGGGGTAGCCCCAGGTAGGTGCACGCCCAGTGTCGATTTTCATGCCAAAAAACTTAAAGTCCAGCTGGTTGTCTGGAAATTATGGTAATATATAAGATGCCACATAAGCCATAACTAATTATCAAGCTTAAACAACAACAAATGAAGCCATTTTTTTACTATATGGGGTCGACTATATGGATCATATCACGCCATCGTTTACGGTCAAAGGCCATATTCGTTTATTTCTATATACTAGTAAGGTGCACGTGCGTTGCACGTGAACCATATAAATTTTCTAATTTAATTAAAAAAATAATATTATCTTATTTAATTTAATTTATTATAAATATTGTTCATATTATCTAGCAATGACACTATTCAACCAAAAACGTGTATCAAATAATGAAAACTTAGATTGTTGTAGAAATGTATATAAAAGAGATTTTTTAATTTAAGGATTAATGCCAAATATATATGATCGAAAAAAAGAGAAGCAAAACATGGAGTGATTAAAAATATATGTCTTGCGCCAAATCTAGAAATAGTTCATAAAACGATCTTCAACGTTCTTTTTGGATTGCTTAAAATAATAACGATAGTTTCATGAAAGCATCAAAAAGTACATATAAGAAAAGAGTTATTCCACAATTTCAAGTTCCATCAAACCGTCTCTTTTTTTTCCAAAGAATTATCATTGTCTTTTTCTTGCTTAAATTTGACAATTTCTTTGCACACTTGTTCTTGATATTTTGCAAAGTTTACTGGTGTTTTATTCTTTTGATCATCTTCTTTGCCCATCCCATCTTCATTTTTCGCTCTTGTATAGAGATATTTTCGAAGCGTTTTAAACCCCCGATAACTAGATATTAATAATAATTAGACATAAACGAAAAAAATCAATTAAAATGTAAAACGATCAAATTTTAATTTCATGTTGAAATCATAACCATCCGACATAAATATTTATATCGAGAAAATAATTTATTATGCGATTATATATATACTTTTAAAAAAGAAGAAGATCTATAGAAAAATAATCTATAATATATTATTATCACTTGCTCGATTGTTGTTAAATACTCACAGTTGGCAATAAATATAGTGGTACGCTTCCTCGAACATAGTTATGATTGCACCGTGATTTGTCTTGGGCAAAGAGATTCAAGCACATGTCGATATCTATCTACAAATGATAAAATAATTTTTGGTATTCGATGGATGAATAAATTATATAAGTTTTTCAAATTCGATTAATACATTTACATTGTTTCGATATTTTCCTCATTGCATTTGTTACAAGTCGAATTATCTTTATTTTTCAAAACGAAGCGGAGATTTCTTGCACGATCATACCACATGGACGATTTATTTTCAACTTTTTCGACAACTCCTTTGAAACAATAATACATCTTATGTAAATAGACAAAGAATAATTGTTTAAAAAACAATTATAATTGAAAAAAAGATACAAAATATTTATAATAAAAAAATATGATATTAAATAATAATTATACCTCGGATAATGTATCTTGATTGTTTATGATATCATTGAGGCTCACTTCGTTTGCAAATTTTATTCTTTAAATCACTGACAATTCCGGACTTTCATAGGATTATCAATTGAAGGTAACCTATGTAACATCAGAAAACCAATGTGTTATTCTGAAATTCAATCAATGTAGTTCACATATTTAAAGTTCTTGGTTAATAGTTTCTCAAATATTTTGTTTCTTCATAAGTCGGGCCTTTCTGTAGGATTGATGTTAATGTAGTTTGCATTTGTAGTTCACCTAAAAGAAGGAAAAGTTCAAGGAAATAAGGAAAAGTTCAAGGAAAGTTGAAATTCTAGCAACAGACATGAGAAGTAGTCATTTCAATTGTTATAGTTTTAAGACATCAATCAAATATAATAAGAAAAAATGTAGTTTTTGAATAATCTGGATTTAAAAATAATTACCAAGGTATTTTTTTTGGATGACTTTAGTTATAGAAACTATTGGATTTTGATCAAGAATGTCCTCCAATACCTTTCCTTCGTTTGTCGGCATATCTTCTCAAAGACAAATATCGTAGTAGTTTAGGAATAAACCAAACAAGATTACACATGATGAAAAATAACAACTTTTTGCATTACGAGTTTATTAATTATAGTTATTTCTCTCACAGACTTCAACGTGGGCCTTGAATTTATGGCCATTATGCATTCTTTCACTCTTAAAACATTTTCACAAATATCTACATGGCATAGTTTGCACTTATAAAAATATTATAAAAACATATAATTTCGGTCAAATAATAAATAAAGGATAAAGAAAGTATACCGTTGCATTTTTGTATAATTCAAGATTTATATTATTGAACTATATAAAATTGTATTCAACATTATCTCGCAATAGGTTCTCAAGCATCGTTCATAACCTAATGCCTCTTCAAGACTAATTTAGGATGTCCATTAGGAAATATATGTATTATTGATTGCAAATTTGTGCAAAGTGATTTATGTCCTCATTGAAGATTATAATTCCAATTTGCGCACCTTGCAAAAATTAGTAATTTTATTTTTAATTGTTTAAATACAATGATTGTTAAAACATAAAAGATTGTACTTTAGTTTATTTTCTTACTTCTTCATCTATCATAATTATTTTACGGATCTTAGAAGAAAAGTTTTGTTCGCAAGATGTTGGAGATGCAACTCTTAAAGTTCAAACGTAACATGAATGACTTTTGATTTATATTCAAAAGTCTTATTGAGACCATTGAATTCATTGAAATGGTTGATTGGTTTCCTATACTATGACAAAATTAAAATATATTAATGTTATAAGTTAATTTTAATGAATTATATTAACTAAAATAGTTTTAGATAGGCTTAAAAAAGGAAATTCAGGTGTGGTAAAAATATAACCACAACTTATGAAGAAAAATCTAGAAAAATTATCGGAAATACTATTCTTTTGGAAAAAAGGCACTATTTACGCTCACATCACTTTTGTATTCTCAAGGTTGAATTTTGACTTTTTTACACTCCTGTATATTTGTTTTATTTTTTTACGTTTTTTATGTTTTTGTTCTGTATTGCTTTATATATTATTTACATTGTTTCGATATTGTTTACATTTATTTCTTGGTTATGCTATGTAGTTTCATTGTTGTTTTGATGTTTAATACAACTTTTACTTGATTTTTTACGCCTTTTTTTGTTAATATGTTGTTTTATATATTATTTTATGTTGTTTCTTGGCTATTTTCTATAATGTTTTTAATATTTTTATGATATTTCTTTATTGTTTCTATGTAGCTTTCAACATCTCAATGCAGTTTCTACCTATTTTTAAGCTCTTTTTATTGGTGAGGTGTTTTCTATATTGTTTGTGTTGTTTTTGGGTTGTTTCTATATATTTTTATTGTTATGATGTTTATTTGTTGTTTCAATGTAATTTTCGATGTTTCAATACAATTTTTAACCTATTTTTAAGCCATTTTTGTTCATATGGTGTTTTCTATATTGTTTCTGGATTGTTTCTATATAGTTTTAATATTGTTATGTTATTTCTTAGTTGTTTCCATGTTTTCAATACATTTGAAAAAAATTAAATTGTGTTTTTCTATTCACGTGTTGTTTCTATATTATTTTCAACGTATTCTTTTTAAGTATGTGTTGTTTTATGTGTATATTTCTTGATTGTTAAGATTTCAAGTATAAACTTGATTATTCAATGGGTGATGAATTATTTTTCACCGAATTTTTATTAGATGAAACATGTTAAAACAATCATAAAACAACAATGTAAAAGAAAACCGAAAAATTGGCTTGAGCGTAAAAATGTCCAAAACAAAAGGTAGCGTAAAAGTCGGAAAAAATCCGCTCCAACAGGTGTCTTTTTCCAGAAAGTTAGACAATTGGGTCCAAAGCCCAAAATCTATAGCTGGTGATCATTATATACTTGAGTGGCTATTGGGCCCTCTGTACATAAACCCGCGTCACTTAATTGCAGAACCGACCAACAAAAACTTTCTGATTGAATTGGAATTGGAGTAAGGAAAAATTTCTTAACTTTAGAGGAGCTGCCAAAATTGGCCCATACCCTATCGCACATCCTTAATTCCTTATACTGTACCCAATAAACTAATACAGCTAACATTTATTCAAATTATCTAATGACACCAAGTTGTCTTACAATGGCTATAGAAACAAAATTCTTATTAGCAGACGGAAATTTGCAACATTAATTATATATTGCAACAAATGCAGAAAAAATACATATGATACTAACTAATCCAAAATTGTCTAGAATAGCAAATGACATTAAATTTACAAAATCAAACTTACTGAAAAAAGTTACATATCAATGAGAAGAATTCATTTCGTGGCTTGAGTACGTGCAAATAATTTAACAGGTTAAAGAAGAAAAATTTAAAAAGAACAATTATGATTTCTTGCCTTGAATATATACAATTATGAAAAGGATCTGTCAGATATTCAATCTAGAGAAAGTAAAAATCATATATAGCAGACTTGTATAAGATGTAGTAGGTTGTTCAAAACAAAAAAGCCTTTCGGAGCAAATCCTATATTGATGAAAAATTACATTACAGAACCAAGAAACTGGAAAATATGGGTAAGCACAAAACAAAAAGAGGAAGAGAAAGCTATTGTTGCTAAAGAGATTCACCCCACCGATGAAGAACTTGATGGCTACTATTTCAAGAGAAAGAGTAACGTGTCAACATTGATCTTGATGTGATCACACACATCTACCCCTCTACACAATGTAGTCATTGGACTTTCAAGGTAAATATCGATTTGCTTAAAATGAATACAAAAAGTGTATTATAAGTCTAACTCCCCAATATTTATTTCAACTATTTTTAAGTTATCGTCAATCTGTGTTTTAAGTAATTCTTATGACCATTAAGTAAGATACCAGTTGTAAATCTTGAACGAAATATGCGTAGAAAAACAAACAGGAAACATGTAAGCCCTGATTTTAATTTGTCAGCAAAATCACTTCTCTTATTGCACTCCCTCAACCTTGACTTTTAATGTCTGTTTGTGTTTCCCGTATGTTTCATAATATATATATATATACATATATATATATATATATATCAGAACTCCTAAAACTCTAATATGTACAATCATGAACATTTCTGGAATGTAGGCAATCATATAAGTTATTAAGTACATTAATTTAACACTCAAATGTCACAATACATTATTTATATGTTGAGAAGACAGAAGGCGTGTGATTAATGTGCTCAAAATTGTAATTGATGTCCTTATGTCTTAATTTCTGAAAGTAAAAGTAATCAAATTTGTCTCACAATTTTTTAAAGTTTGCAAATGATAGTTTATTATGGTTGTCAGTCTTTTGGTCCCTTTAAATGTGTAGGACTATAAAAGCTACTTATAATCAGAAATAAATGACACACTCCAAAAATTTAATCTCCCAGGTAAAATTAACACAATAATGGATAAAGAAAAGGCACTAATAAAAATGGGACAAAACAGACCTTGGAGATCAGAAGGTGTCTCGGCACAAAGTTGATAGAAAATGTGGTATGACCTCTCTGCTTGGGCCAACTGAACAACTCTTGACTCTATATTGTTTTGAAATATTAATTTACAAAAGGAGATATCGAATAGAGCATCAATATCATTTCATATAGACAAACCGACCTTTTCAAGTAGGACTGACTATACCATTGATCCAGGAATGGATGATAGATATGTACCAAATTGAGAAATAAGTCTGTTAATAATTACTTAACATAAGTCAATAAATAGTATTACTCCCAAAGTTCAACTTGGCAAGTACAAGCATACTTACAGGTCTGTATTTTAGCACCACATATTTTTCCAGTAGAGTGGATTTCAATTAACTTCCCGTGTTAAATTCGGAATGCCATCAAGCCAAATATTTACATGTCCATAAAGATTAATGAAGGATGCCTTTTCAATTAGGGGCGTAATTAACAGAGGCAACTCACAAATCGACTGGAGTTGCCATTCCTAGCTGTTTTAGCATTACTAAAGGTCTCCGCACACAGCTTGTTTGCAAGACCTTAGATTCTATTCCACACACCTCCACCAAGTGCACCAAATATTGCATGGCAATCTTAGCTGTTTTAGTCTTCCCAGCGCCATTTTCCCCACTACAAGCCATAGAAAGAAATTATTTCTTAACCAATAATGTATTCATGTATACAAAATCATAACTGAAACATTAAATAGAAAGGCATTAAACCAAATGAAGCAGAGTCAATCAAGCAACATATCATAGTATCATAATGAGTTGAATAAAGAATTGAAACAAAGAGGCAGAAACATTTAACAAACCTTATCATAATAGACAGGTTTATTTCAGCTTCAAATTCAAAATAGTAGCAAACACAAATAAGATTCAATAACTCAACAAGTGAATCAACAGTTAGCATTTCAAATAATTTCAATTATGGTATAATAACTGCCATCATTTCATTGTAGGCTGTGACAAGAACATAAACATGAGGGCTGCCCAGAAGCTTATGTCTATAAGTTGTAACACAGTCATTTAATTTTCATATACTGCACATCTTTGAAAGAATTGACTGATGATAAAATTTGATGCGGACGATCTCGCTGCATTTCCATATTTTGAAGATCTAGTAAATCATTATTTTATGAAAATATCACTGCACACGGCATAAAATGACTTATATAGTGGGTTTTCCTAAATGTTTGGTTTGATTTTCACATTTACTTTGGGAATGTTTACAAACCATGATTGAGCTGAATATATATATATATATAGTCATAATAGTGACAAAATAAAAAGTTATTGCCAAAACTTGCTTTCCGAATCTAGAAAATTGTGAAAAAAAGTTTAAGAAGTGGAATCTTATATACGTCCTGATCCAACACTAACTACATCTATGCAAGGAATTTCTATCTAAGAACTTTTTGTGTCATTTATCTGTACGAGTAATATACAGTTCATGTTTACTGCAAGAGTGCTTGGATGAGCATAAAGGATAATAGATACTTGCGTGAGGCACTTAGGAAAAAGTGAGTGTCCTTCTATGAATTTGATTTGATAATTCTCCACAATTTCCCCTACTTGTCTGACCTTGATAACACTCAATACACTTAAATCTTTTGTTTTAGTTTGAGGTTACCAATGGAATTATTCAATGTATTTGATTAAGTATGAATTCTGAGGCTTCTGAAATTACAAAAACAAATTCAATAATTCAACCAATAAATTCAAGATTATGTAGAATGAGTGGAGCACCAAATTGGGGTGTTAGAGTCACAACCGAGTAAGGAGCATGCAAATAAGAAGGGGACAACTCAAATGAAAAGCTTTTTAGAATCATTGCTAGAGCAATTTTGGCTTCAATCATCGCAAAGTTCTGGCCAATGCAGACACGAGGTCCTGAGCTGAATGGTATGAATGAGGATTGGAGACTTGTTGCATTGGAAACTCCTTCGGAAAACCTCCGAGGCTTGAACTCATTTGCATCGTCACCCCAAATTTTGGGATCATAATGGAGTAGGCCTATTAGTAGTGTCAAATGTACCCCTCTTGGAATTGTCAGGTTTCCTAGTTTCACCGTCTCTGTAGAGCCTCGGACTATCAATGGTGCCGGTGGGAACAACCTTAGGACTTCTTGCAGGATCATGGTCACCTGTGTCATATCCTGATGTTAGGACAAAGAGTTCATTACAGACAAATCTCGAGGTTCTGTCAAATTACAAAAACTATGTTGCTATAGGACCCATTTGGAGAAATTCTTACATTCTCCAAATGATTAATTATCGAATCACGAGTATTTTAAAGCGACATGTCATGAATTTTTCAATAGAGGAGATCTTACAATTTTCAGTTGATTTAAGCCTTCAAAACTTGGCTCTGAATTCCCAAAAACTCGCATAACCTCTTCTCTGGCTCGAGTTTGCCATTCAGGATGTTGGCCTAACAAAACCATAGTCCACACAAGCAAACTTGAGGTTGTCTCAGAACCAGCAAAGTAGAATAGCTTGCACTCCTCGATTACATCTTCAGTACTCATTCCGGCATTCTTGTTTCCATATTCTTGAATGAATTTTGAATTGGATTCCATTAGGATACCTAATAAGTCATCACCAGGAATAGCTTCTCCTCTCCCCATGGCCTTCTGCCTATTGTCGATTATACCCCTTAGTAAGTAATGCAGTTCATTGGTGATAGCTTTTACTTTCCTATTTGTTTTCGTCGGTAGATATCTGTAAAACAAATTCATTTTTGAAACCTTTAGTAAAGGGAGATGATTATGAAATAATGCACTTTCATTTTACAAAGTTAGTTGTGTTTTGACCTCCATCCAGGGATAAATGACAACTGCAATAGTTGCATGGTGAGTTTGACTTTTTCTCTCTGGAGGTGAAAAATTCTTCTTCCTTCTTCATGACTGCTGCCAAATGCTGTGCGCGAAATTACGTCTCCTGTTAAATCTTCCAGGTATGGCCAGATATCAATTTCGCACCAGCCTTCATTATTACTAGAAACCATGCATTTCAATTTGTCCATCATGTTTGAACAACTTAAACCAATTGCTGGCACCATATTCTGTAGTAGAAAAAAATTAGATTCACAGGGCCACTAAAGTTACTGTCCAGAAATGATTGGTGTGTAGGAAGTATTTGCCAAATTTCTGGTTTTAGAAAAAGTGATTTATTGTAGTTGAGAATTAAAAGTTGGTAGTGTTTGAAAATATAAACTAAAAGTCGAATAAGTTAAAAAATAGTGTTTGGTGAATTAGTTGTAAAAATATTATTTGTATGTTAAATTTAAACCATAAGATGGATCAGAAAGCATCCACCCTCTACTTTTAAATTCTGATTAAATTATACAGAATCAGAAGTAGAAATTTACATTTAAAAATACTAAAAATCATTCTGTCAGAAAAATACTAAAAATTATTTGTTTCCTTCAAAAGCTAACAATCCCTTTTTCCAAGTGTTTGCAAACACTCCCATAGTGTCTCTCACGAAAGTTGACTTTTCTCAAGGGGAACTCTTACCATGTTAATTTGAAGATAGAGAGTGCATGTCATAACTATTCCATCTTATATTTCTATCATATTGGATGGATGTCACATGTATAAAGATGATGCTCGTAATTGTGCGCGTGACTAAATAGACAATGGAGCAGGAGATCTGATATGGATAGAGTTACCTTCAATTTCTCAAGATGGAAAGCAGGATTGATAATCTTTCTACGTTTAGCCCATTTTTGGCCCTCAAGAAACAGAATCCCACCACCTGCAAGGATCTTGCCTATTTCTGGAAGGGGCTTATGAAAGACATCAGGTTTATTTAGAATCTCCTTTATTAGCTCTGGATCAACTACATTCAATCTAGGCCGCGGACCGTACCATACGAAAGAGTTCTGACCTGATATTCCGCAAACGGCAATTTTTTTATATGGATAATTAGCATCATGAACTACACAAGTAAAAATATAGGCACTAAACATTCTTACCATACTTAGTAACGGTCTGGTGGAAATACGTGAAAATGTGCTGTAAAGTATCGTCGGACATGAGTTTGATCGATCTTTGTTGTGTTGCATTCTTGACTCGGATCAAATCTTTGAGGTCTCCAAGAAAGGGTCTGTAAGGATTTCCATTGAGGCCCTGCTCCCTCAATAATTTCTCCATTTTTCTTGGCTTAAACCAAAGCCAATTTAGTAACTTCAATGCCCATGTTGTGAATGTAGCTACAACAATGGTGGTGAGAATTACGCCCAACGTTGGAACCATTTTTTCCAGCTCAAACTGTATCAGGATGTGCACATTTAATTACATAGGTGAGATTGGTGGGAGAATTAACTATTTGCACTTGTATATTGCTTAATTGAAGTTTACAATTTGATGACCATGGAGAGCTTGTTGGAAAATTCAATTACTCAATGTTCTAAACTGTATACTTCACGCAAGGTCAACTGTATTACCTCGAGATTTGATTTAATTACAGGAAAATTCAGTTATCTTTCAAAATTATGAATTTGCCGATAAGGTATTACAAACATCATCTTGGGTTTGCATTTTCTTAACAAGTATCCCCTATTGACAATCCAATTTGTAAAAGCAAATATCAAGCGAGTATTTGTAATTTTGAAGGATAGACCCGGGGTGTCGTAATTAAGATATACGTATAAATTTGCCAATGAGCTTTTGCCCTAATGGTAGGAGGACCTCCAAGATCCTTTTGGTCCTGGTTTCAAGTCTTCACACACCATGACTAGTTGATCAATCAATCGACATTATAGTCTTGCTTCTAGCGGCAAGGTGTGGGTTTGAATCTATCTGAAACCAATGGGGAGAATGTGGTTTGGGCCTCTTATAAAAGACTCGTTGGGAATTTGAGGCTGATTGAGACACGTTTCGTGATTAACATTCTTTCGGGACCTGGGGACGAAGATTAAGCAGGGGGCTAGGATTAGTGCGAAGAAAGCGTGAAAACGAGACATAAAAATATATACTTCCCCGTCCCAATTATGTAGTCGACTCGAGTATTTCTTTTTGGAATGACCCAAATATATAGTCCGGATTCTATATTTAGTGATATATTTTGCTTGCATTTACTAATATATCCTTATATTATCTTGAAAACTTATCGGGGAAGGTGTCGATTGATTGGCTTAGGGATGGAAGTTTCGGACAATAATTCGTAGGCCGAGTGTTGGGCTTTTTTTGGGATCAAAGAATCTTAATAATCGCCTCTCTTACTTTCATCTTTGGTTGATGAATTATGCCCTCCACCTGAAAGCCCGAGGGAATAGGAAAGCTATCCACCGGATCTTGGAAACAAGGCACACATGCCCTGAGCTCCTTACTTGAATAGTGAAAGACATATAAGACAATGACTGACTACACATACGTATAAAATTTTGGAAAATATTTTTATGGAATATAGTAAATATTTAATGCCCATAATTTTGAAAAAGGGAGAAAAAGCATTAAATGTTAGGCAAAATTGCAAAATTGGTCCTGTAATTATAAAGCGGTAGTAAAATATCCTATAACTATAGCAAACTCTCGATTTTGGTCCCGCAAAAATGCACTATTTGCAAAATAGTCTTGCAACTATATAAATCTCAATTTTGGTACTAATTTCATCGAATTTCAATCACGTGAAATGCGGCACATGTAGTTCTCAATTAAAATGAAATTGGGACCAAAATCGAGATTTTCATACGCTTCTAGACTATTTTGCAAAGTTTGCACTTTGCGACCAAAATCGGTGAGACATTTATATAGTTATAGGACCTTTTTGCAAAACGTGATTTTTAAAGACCTTTTGCTATTGCTCTATAGTTATAGGACTAATTTTGTAATTTTACATAAATATTATCAAAACTCACTTCCTCCAAGCATAGAAAGCATTAAACTAACTTGAGTTTGGAGTCTGATTTATTTTTAAAATTTATTTAAAGTGGTGAGTTAGTTATAGGGGAGATTTTCCATATCAAGGTGAATTTATTTATGTTATTTTGTTTAATTATCCAATACTATTACCTACTAAACAAGGGTTCCATAGGAAATTTGAATGTATAATTTTTTTCCAATATTTTTCTTAATATAAATCAAACTCGATTATATAATTAGGACAGAAAGAGTATATATGTATAAATTCCGTCAAAATGTTTTTACCTCCATTTATGATAGTCAATTCAGTGGTGTTGCGTTATCTGATTGTCTTTATCAGTCCCGAAAAGCAGCCCAACAACCATTAAAGCAGCCCCACAGCTCATCTCCCTTTCATTAAATCAGACAAATTATACATGTGTGGGATCCCTCGTGTTGGTGTGATTTTGCTCTCTCCCAAATATCTACACTCTATTTTTTCTCTTATTTCTCTCTTTGTTGGTGGATTTTGCTCTCTCCCAAATCAACCTATTTATAGGCAAAGTAATGAACAAAAATCCAACTTTTCATCTCATCTTTCAACAAATATGTGATTGGTTGGCTAAACCTTTCTTCCCACATTATTTTGACAAATTTGTTTTGGTGGCTGCTACCCAACATTATTTCTCTCAATTATTTTGATTACTCTAATTCCCAATTGATTTTTCCTCGTTTCTTTTCATAAATCAAATAAATACATAAAATAATTATGAGATGTGTTATCATATAATATAAAGAAAACAGTAATATTTTGAATTTCATACCTCGAAAATTTGAACGGACAAATCTGGTGTTCTAACATTGCTATTAGTAATTAAGCTCGTGACCTAGTTCTTTATTGATCTAGACTTCTAGTAATGCTTAAGTATTGTTAAGGCCATAACTTCCTCAATAATTTTAACGAACATGACCAATGAAATTGATTATTTTTCTGAAAATTAACATACAAAGAAATATTTTCATTTTTTTAAGAAAGAGTAAAATCTTAAAATTTTACAAACTTATTGATAAGGGCGGAAGATTGTCTCAGGCGACCCCGACTGCGCTTATGGCGTTGGGCCGACTGTAATGCCCATACTTTTGGGGTGATCTGTCGAGAATTAGGCATTGGGCCGACCTCACGAGCCCATAGGTGGGAGGTATATCATATCGGGCCCATCTGTGAAGGCCCAAGCATGAGCGTGATGTTCATTGGGCCGACACTGTGTAGGGGCATTGTACTAAACCGACCAAAGCCCCCAAGCACTTGCTAAAGGCGACTGTTGTTGTCCCCACAGTACGATTCATTTCGGGATAGAATATGTATGAGGCCCCGAGGATGCCTTGAGTCTGAGAGCTTTATATCATACGATTGAGGGTGTTTTGAAACAGTCGGAGCCGTGGTCTTGCGGGCGTGAAATTAGGGTTTTTAGGAGATCCGATCCTAATCTAATGATGACTCGACACCAAATCGTAACGGAATCCCGGATTTTACGAAACCCTAATCTGAGCTAAGGTATAAAAGGCCCAAGCCCAGGTTCATTCTAACCTAATCTCATTTTTTTTTTTTACATTTTCTCTCTCTCTCTGGCCTTTTACTTCTTTTTCCAAGACACTGACTTAAGCATCGGAGAGGGTGCACGCGGAGCCCCCTCCGGCCCCTTGTGCGGGAGTTTCACGGAGGACTTCGTCTTGGAAGGTGATCGGCGAGAGGAGGTTATTTTTGGGAGCAACCACTTATATATATAATAAAAATATTTAAATTTTATGGAGTTGAGGCATGAGGAGGATAATTGCCCCTACCAGTTTCCTGATTTCGCAGACAAATATTATAGAAATTTAAGAAAGAAAAAAAAAGAAGAAAAAGGAAACAAATGTATAAACTAAAACAATTTTCCATGATTACAGTTGTTTATATAGGTCACAACAGGGATCTAGAGGAGAAATTAGAGTTAGATCTCCTGATTGGTCTAAGTCTCCTATGTTCGGCCCGAACACACAACTTGGTCCATCAGTAATAAATCGGTTCACTAAGGAGTTAATTGTTGGTGTTGAAATTTTATATTTCAACCATATTTATTTTTTGCCTTTATGACCATGCTTCCACTTAACAATTTATTAATTCAACTAACTCATATCCCATGTTCTAAACTCTAACTCTTGTTTTCTCTCTTTATCTTGTACATTCCACTAACACATATCCCATGTTCTAACCCATAACATGTTTATCTCTTTACCTTGTACATTCCACTAACCCATGTGCTAACATATTATCCATGTGCTAACCTACTAATCCATTAACATTTGTTGGTTTAGTGCTACTTTGTTGGATGCGTTTTTACGGTGGAAGGATGTCTTCTACTTGTATATAAGTGACCAAAGGCTGGAAAAACGGAGAGCCAATGTTGAGAGCTTAAGGACATAAAAAGAGTCGACCCGGTTTTAGTTTCTTTGGAAGGTGTCGGTGTGTTCTCAAGTGTTACGACACACTTCGACAACACCTTCCTCGAACTTGTTTTTCTTGTGATTTTCGAGAGAGCCTTTTTTTTGTAGTGGAGAGCTATATAGATTGCATCCGAGGAATCTCTTATTTATAGTGAATGTAATTTTGAGAGCAAGATCAAAAGGGAGCTTTTGTCTTGTTTTTAATTTTCGAGCAAGATTAAAGGGGAGCTTTTGTCTTGTTTTTACTTTGTATTTTGTACACATTTCACTTAGTGAATTTTTGGCCTAAGGCTACCGCACAAGTATATTTTTATATACTTGTGCAAAAACCAAAATATTGTGTTCATTTTCATCTTGCTATATTCATCTTACATCATATTAATGTGCATTGTGTTTTAGCCATAAAGTCTTCCGTTGTGTTATCTTAGGTGTTGGCAACACTGCACAACACTCACCGCAACTTCGTAATTCACCCCCTTAAATTTTTTTCATTAATAGTTATTTTTACAGCCCTAATCCCAAATTATAATGACTCTTTTTATTATGTGTTTGTTAGTCTCCACATGCTTAAGATATCAAATATCATTGATTAATTTAAGTTACGGACAACCAAATTAATCAATATCTTATATCTTCAAGTAGTACCACTCAACTTTACTTGACATGTCGAATGAATCCACATGTGGGGCACTCGTTTCTAAAACTCTCCGCCTAATTTCGATTAGTCCATGCATAGGCGTTAGGTTCCCCTTTGCCCGCTATGTTATTTTTCTCGTTTAGGCCCCATCTAACCCCTGTCCCGGATCTAGCTTAACCCCGCCTTCTTCACCCAGCGCTAGACCCCGATCCGCATCATGCGCGCTTAGTGCTTTTTAGAATATTGTTGCAAGATTTACATGATACACTACAAAAAATTCCGCATTTAAGCCAATTTACCGAAAGTAAATGATTTTGTCACTAAATTTTACAATTAACTACGAGAATACCTACGAATAAAAATATCATTTTCTCCCAAATTATACCAACAAAATTACCAATGATTTTTTCTCAGAGGTATTTACCAACAATTTTAGATTCGAGGTAAATATTTTACCTACAATGGTTTTACCTACAATGATTTTACCTACACTTTACAATTTTTTTAACATTTACCTACGGTTTTTACAGAAAGAAACCTGCTTTTTCTTGTAGTGATAATCCTTATGAACTCCTCAAGTGGATATCATCAACCCGACGAATCCGGACATGGATTTTTCTATAATCAACAGTCCACCATACACACAATATCATTACCCAATCTATCGAGATTATTATTCAAAATTGAATTTCACTTTTGATGAGTCAAAGTAATGTACATTGTGCATACGTGTCTTATATAAGAGAACAACCTCACATAGTAATGTTCATAGAACACAAAGTGTACCAATATAGTCTTATAGTCAAGATAAACTAATATCATATTATACAACAACCATACACCATATTATCTACAATATATGAACAATTACTTATACTCTAATAAGGCACTGGTAATATGATATTTTGTGTGATACCACACACCATACTATCTATAATATAAAGTATTAGACACATGCAAATATATAGCAAATGTAATATACAAACATTTGACCAAATGATTCGCATTCAAAGCAATAAGGAAATAAAGTTAATAAAAAATGAATTCTTTTAGTATATAACCCTAACAATCTCCTACTTATGCTCAAAGCATTGCTTTTTAGTATATTTCTTACATAACGCTTGGATTTTATGATTATATTTTTATTTTAAAATTTAGATTTTTAAAATATTTTATTTTTTTATTTTTATATTTTTATATTAAAATTTAGATTTTTAAATATTTTATTTTTAAAATTTTTATTCCAATATAATTATAAATTATGCGTGACTTTGTTATATAATGAATATTTCTACTTTATTTATTAAATTTAAATGTTATATATGTTCCCATTTAAAATTTCGGATTTAAATATATGATTTTGAAATATTTGACTTCTAGCCCGATATAGTGGCGTGTTTAATTTAACCCCGATAGGGTTAAATTAGGTTTGAAATATCGACAATTCGTTTAAACTAGTTTGTTCAACCCAAAATCGTTTAGTTCAAGCTCGTTAACCAGAGGTGGCCCTATCTATAATATATCTAAATAAAATAATCGCAATTCCCTATTAAACCAGCTAAGAGTGGTTATCTTGGCATGGGCATTAATTAGTATAGCAACAAATTAAATGCCTTGAGGCAAGGGGCTTTCTTTGGTCATATCCGGTCCACGTCTACCAAATTGACTCACTCAACTCTTTTCTTTGGTTACATCCAGGTCTACGTCTAGCACCTTTATCCTTCTTTTAAATATTTGATTATTTTTTTACTATCATTTATTTGTTTATCTATGTTTTGTTTTCTTTTTGGCCAAGTATAGTAAGGTCATACAAATTTCCATCGAGCCAAGAAATTCGGTTTCCTAATCATTAGAATCGAAACTTATACTTATTTTTCAATAACTTAGAATCATTAATTATATGATGGTACAATATGTTCTATTAATTATAAATCGTGCTAAATACTAATATATCTAAGAAAGTCGAATATATTCGCATTTCGTTGAATTTAGAAGTGTCATGTCAATGCATGTGTTAGGTATCTATCCGCCTCTGGATAATACGAACTGCAGAAGACAAATACTGACTCATAAAGATTCCTATTATACAAAATAATACTCTAGGACTCGAAATTGAAATTACAAAGACAAAAGTAGAAATAAAAACGATTATATGGGATAAAACCCTAAAACCGAAATATTGATAATTTCGGCTCGGGACCAAGAACCCAAACCACACCGCGGTCACCGAGAATCACCAAAGAGCCAAGATGGAAACCCACACACCTTCCCACGAAAAAGCCCTCGGGACCAACACAAAGTCGCCCAATCGAACCACAAGAAACCCTAGAAAACAACTCACCAAACCCCAAACCCTCGATCTCACTAAAATCGGAGGAAATGTCCACAAAGACGGTGAACAAGTGAAGAAACACTCGGATCTTACACTCACACCCAAAATCACTAAGAAATATCACGAGATTTGTGAGATTTCTAGAGAGAGAAATAATCGCACGCAGAGAGAAGATGATTCGAGATTGTTAGAGAGAGAATTGAGATATCGATTATGAGATTAGGGTTTGGGTTGGGGTGTTTTAGTAGGTTAATTAAGGGTGAGATCAAACCCGAACAATGGACGGACAAGATACAACTAGAGGATCCGCGGACGGGAATCGGATCCCGCATCCCAGAGTTCATGACCCTGTCTCAACAAATGGGCAACACATGTATTGGGCTTGTTCTTTATTGGGTTGCTGTGTGGGCTCAACACATTGCAAATGGACCACATGAATATAAGGGCCAATAATACAACAATCTCCACCTTTGGCTCATTAGATTCATTAGACATACTTTGGGTTAACAACTGTCATCATCATCGCTTTAAATGCCTGCTATACACCGAGTATAGTAGGACTTTCACCATAACCAACACTAAGATTCTGATTCTGCCAAAGAAACACCAAAGTAAGCCGGATTTATACAAGTCGGACCTAAGCAAGCTTTTTGGTCCAACGGTTTTAGGACTTATTAGCAAACACACAAGAAGCCAACAAGCCCTCGAAATCACCAAGGGACAACCTAGTCACCAAAGTGTCAAAATTTAAAATTTTTAAACATGTTTTGGACTTTGATAGGGCGTACACTTAGTACCCATATCACCGGGATTGTATTCGATGCCACTTTTTCAAGACAGATTATGCCTTTTGAAACAATATCCCTTATAAAATGAAACCTCACATCAATATGTTTTGTTCTCACATGAAAAACTGGATTCTTACAAAGTCAATACCGACCGAGAATCGAAAATACTACAACTTTTTGTTTTAGAAAACCAATCTCGAAACAAGTCCTTTGAGCCACAAGGCTTCTTTTAAAGCTTGATTCTTTCGCAACATATTCTCGATTCTGTTGTTGACAGAGCCACAATATGTTGTAATCGAGATTTCCACTAATGCAACCGGAACCACAAAGTGAAAAAACATATGATGTTGTAGATTTTCTCGCTATCTCTATCATTTGCATAATTTGAATCAACAAAACCTTTCAAAATTATGCCATTTTCACTCTTTTGAAAAACACAAGCTATAATCGGTAGAATGTCTTAAATATCTCAACAAATCATTTTAAAGCATTCCAATGCACCATACCAGGATTAGACATGTATCTACTCAAACAAGACACAAAGATAGGCAATATCGGCCTAGTACTTACCATAAGATACATTACGATCCAATTGCATTTGCATAAGGAATGTTTTTCATAGACGATTTCAGAATCGTTTTAGGGGACTGATCCCTACTTAACACAAAATGAGAAGCTAAAGGAACATTCACGATTTAGCATTTGCCATAGAAAACTTTTGTAAAATCTTTTCTATGTAAGAGGACTCGGTTTAAGTAAATGATGATTTATTTCATGTCTCTTTCAATGTTCATACCCAATATTTTCTTTGCATCACCTAAGTATTTCATATCAAACTTAGTACTCAAACAATGTCCCGATATGATCCACGGACTTCGGCATGGACTAGCAATCAAAGATATCATCAACATATATAAGCGGGAATATAGGAATATCAAGATCAAGTTTAAAGTACGATAATGGTCAAATCAAATTGACTTCTAACAAACTTTAAATCAAGCATGCACCGATCAAATTTTTTATTCCATTGCCTAGGGATTGCTTAAGACCATACAAAGATTTTTGAGTAAGCAAACACAATTAGGCTTGGATTTGTCCTCAAAGCCCTCGGGTTGTTTCATGTAAATTTTTTCATCCAAGTCCCCATGTAAAAAGCGGTTTTTACATCTAATTGTTTCGATTCCCAGTTGAACTGAGCACACAAAAGCAAGCATGATTCTCACGATTACAAATTTAACAACAGAGCAAAGATTTACGTGTAATCAATCCCTTCCTTCCGAGTAAAACCTTTAGCTACCAAATTTAGCTTTAAACCTAACACCTTCACTTCATTTTTGACTTTAAACAACCATTTACTATCCACAATAGAACAAGTTAATGGTTTAGGAACAAGCACCGGTATTATTCACATGCAAAGAAGTCATTTCATCTTGCATAGCATTCATCCATTTAATGAATCAAGCAGACTTAATAGCTTCATCAAAGGTTTTAGGCTCGGAGAATTATCAATAGCATCAAACACGGAAAAAAACACATAGGAGGTCATGTGAAAATCGGCCAAATCTGTTTGGGACTCTAACATTTCTCCTAGTTCATCCCTAGTTAATACATAATCACCAAGTTCATCTTGCACATCATTAGCGGAGCATTTTCAGATAACTTCAGGAAATCATCATGATTATCATGCAAATCATCATGTCTGTGTATTATTATCAACATGCATATCATCATTGTTCACATTATCATGCATATCATCATCAATAATAGTATCGGAGCAAAGTAATAACAGGAGACATGTTAGGAGACTCCACCTCACTTGGAGTACCAGGTATTTTCGAAGTAGTTTGAGGAGGAGAAAGATTGAAGCAATGAAACTCATGTTCATTAAACACCACATCCCTACTAATCACGCTTTTAAACCCAGGTTCCCCTTATACCATAATCAAACCTTTGACACCTTCAGGATATCCTAGGAAAACACACTTCACGATCTAGGTTCCAATTTATCATGTTTTTGGTGTACAAAGGCCGAGCATCCAAAAACTTTGAGGTTTGAAAAATCAATTTGTTTTCCAGTCAAACTTCTTCAGGATATTTCCCATTCAATGGGATCAAGGTGACCTATTTATCAAATAGGTTCTTTCAGAATAACAGCCTACACCCTGAACTTCTTGGAAAGACCTGAGGTAGCCAACATGCTCCTCACCCTTTCCAGAGAGTTCTTTCATCCTCTCAAAGAACCCCATTTTCTTTGGGGAATAAGGTGCATGATTTGTGCCTCTTAATACCAAATTCTCACAAAGATTGTCCATCATTTGATTACAAAATTCCAGGCCATTATCAGTTCTCAAAACCTTTATCTTTTTACCAGTTTGGTTTTCAATGAGGGTTTTCCAGGTTTTGAACTTATCAAAAACATCAGACTTGTTTTTCATTAAAAACACAAACACTTTTCTCGAGAAGTCATCAATGATGGACGAAAATATTTGTTACCACCATGTGTAGGCACAGAGGAAGGACCCCAAACATCAGCATGCAAGTATTCAAGCACATCACAACTGGCTGATTGTTTAGGTTGAACAGGGGAAGGGAATTTCACCTTTTGTTGTTTACCATACACACATGAATCACAGAAAGATAAAGTGTTCAACTTATCATTTCCAAAACAGCCTTTATTCTGTAATAATTCAAGACCCTTAGCACTAATATGACCCAACCTTTTATGCCATAAGTCAGTCATATCATTCACAGCAGAGTTCACAACTTTATTAGCAGAAACAGGCACAGAGGATTCAAGTTTAGCATGTAAGACATACAAATTTCTTGTTTTTGTTGCCTTAGCAACAATCATAGAACCTTTAAGAATTTTCATAACACCATTCCCCCATTTCCTTCAAGCCCATCGATTCAAAGCAAAGACAAGAAATCAAGTTATTACTAAGATCGTGTACATGTCTCACATTTTTTGTGAGTTAAAGTACAGCCCATTTTCAAACTTGAGACAAACATTTCCAATACCAAAAACCTTGCATTTCTTTTCATTTGCCATGTAGACACGAGCCATGCATCACTTTAGTATAATCGGTAAACATGTGCCTATATGGTGTCATGTGAAAGGTGCATGTTGAATCAATTAACCACTCAAGTTCGATTTAGCAAGATTATTCACACGAGTTCACGAATCATTACAAGACTCCACAATCATAAACACATCACCAAGATTATCACTAGTAGAAGCAAGATTGGCTTGTTCATTGTTCGAGGTTTTTTGATTTTGGTTCCCCTTTTTAGGCTAGTACACTCCTTTAATATAGTGACCATGTTCCCCACAATTGTAACATTTTCTATTGTTTTTAGGCTGACTTAGACCTGTTCTTGCTCTTCCCTCTCTTCCTATCATTTTTCTCGTTATTAGATATGTTCTCGGGATCTACCCCTCACATGCATCACTTCCCATTCCCCTTTTTGTTCCCTTTAGAAGACTTAAGGTCTAATTCCTTACTCTTCAAACCATTCACAACAGTTTCTAAAGAAATTTGATCCCTACCATACTTGATAGCAGATTTCACATCATTGTAAGAATCGGGATAGCATTCAATGAGAATAATAGGGAGTAATCATCAATGTTCTTATCTCCATCGCTTTTATATCTTGGATGAGTTTTGTAAAAATATCAAGATTCTCATCCATATCTTTTGTCAAGTCCATTTGAATCAAAAAATTTTTCAAGTAGGAAAAGTTTTGAAGCGGGGTAGCATCGTGTAAAGCTCTTCAAGTTTTTTCCATAAATCTTTGGCACTTGACAATTTTCCAACCTTTCTCAAAGACAGAGTCGAAAAGATTGATATAATTGAAGAATATGCATATTCATCAAGTTCGATTTTTAAGTTCTTCTCAATCTTTCTCACCATACTTGCCTTCAATGACGCTTTAAAACATTTTTGTTGAATCAAGATACCTTTCATTTTTATTGCCAAATAGAAAAATCAGTTTTACCATTGAAAGGCTCCATATGATATCCAGAAGCAACAGCCATAGTTCAAGTAGTGCAACAAACACAAACACAGAACACACAGGCAATGCAAGAAGCAGGATATAGCACAGAATATCACAAGATCACAGATATCAGCAGGAGACTACACAGAGATCACACAGGATCAGCAGAAGCAATATTATAGAGGACCACAGAAATACAATATCACACACAGGTGATAGAATCAAGATCAGAGTATAGCAACAAAAAATTAGAACAGGATTACTAAGGACTCAGTAAAGATCCCCTTCGCACCCCAGGATTCCACTACACTCGTATGATGTAGGGTCAAGGGGCTTGATGCTTAGGGTTTCTCAACCAAGCCAAGAGAAAGAAACAAGGAGAGAAAGAGATAAGAATTTTTACCACCAGAAGCTAGTTCTGGGATAACCAACTCCCGAACAAATCACCACGGGCGAATCACCAAGAACTGACCAAGAACCGGAAGCACCAACCCACACGAGGCGGATAGGTGCTCGATACCATCATTAGGTATCTATCCGCCTCGGATAATACGAACCAGCACAAAATCTGACTCAATAAAGATTCCTATTATACAAAATAATACTCTAGGACTCAGAAATTGAAATTACAGTACAAAAGTAAAAATAAAACGAGTATATGGGATAAAACCCTAAAACCGAAATATTGATAATTTCGGCTCAGGACCAGTAACCCAAACCACACCGCAGTCACCAGAGAATCACCAAAGAGCCAAGATGGAAACCCACACAGCCTTCCACAGAAAAGCCCTCGTAACCAACACAAAGTCGCCCAATCGAACCACGAGAAACCCTGAAAACAACTCACCAAACCCCAAACCCTCGATCTCACTAAAACTGGAGGAAATGTCCACAAAGACGGTGAACAAGTGAAGAAACACTCAGATCTTACACTCACACCCAAAATCACTGAGAAATATCACGAGATTTGTGAGATTTCTAGAGAGAGAAATAATCGCACAGAGAGAAGATGATTCGAGAGAGTTAGAGAGAAGTGATATCGATTATGAGATTAGGGTTTGGGTTGGGGTGTTTTAGTAGGGTTAATTAAGGGTTGAGATCAAACCTGAACAATGGACGGACATGATACAACTAGAGGATCCGCGGACAGGGAATCGGATCCCGCAGTCCGAGTTCATGACCCGGTCTCAACAAATGGGCAACACATGTATCGGGCCTGTTGCTATTGGGTTGCCTGTGTGGGCTCAACACATTGCAAATGGACCACATGAATATAAGGGCCAATAGTACAACAGCATGCATGTCCAAATTCTTTGCTGAATGCTTATTGAATTAATTGTACTCTACTTAGTTCGTTATTAATGTGTGCCTATCGAAAATTTTCAAGTGGAAGCTACAAATATGTATATCATTATCATATTTCTAATTATTTGTAATTCTGTTAACATTTAATTTCATTTGCTCAAACTAATAATTTATATTCCCTATGAAAGTAGAGGATCGAGAATGATAAATGGTGATATTGTTTTTTTTCCTCCCAAAAATTTATGTGCCAATAATGTGCGGTTCCTTTTTAATTATTAAAAATATGCTCTAATTTATTTATTTTTTGTTCCAGCACGCATTTACTTGTGAAGATTTCCTAAAGATACATTTTTCATTCATTCTCGTTATGTCAATATTAACCATATCCAATTATAATTTTACTAAAAAAACATCACATCAATTGTCATCATTGTATTTTCATATTGCAAATACATTATTCAGTTTTTCTAAATTTTGTAATCAACAATCACATCAAATCACAATTTACTAGAAAATCCTTCACACAAACTGTGATCATACCATTTTTATTAATTTTCATATGCACTCATTGTTCAAAATTCATTTGTACTTTTACAAACAATTACTTGCAACTTTAGATATACTTTAATATCAAAGTTTTGAATATACAACCATAACTTTTAATGAAATTTTATAAACTAATTTACAGTTAGAAAAAATTATTAGTATCAACAGTGATATTAATAAATTGAACATACACAAAAAGGAGTGTGTATGGTTGTGTGGGGGTATTGGTTATCCTTGCACAGAGCTTGTGCATGGGAAAGTGTGGCATACTTTAATGAGCATTTAATTCAGCATCACCAAACCCTACCCATTTCCATTAATAAGTAGCGTTGTTGGGGCAATTTCCTTGTCCTCCCACTTTCTTGAAAATAATTAACTCTTTCCAACTAAAGAAATCAACTACATTTCCAAGTGATGATGGGGAAAGATGGTGCAGCAATTCCCTCCGGTGACTCTGCGGCGGAGATGGATAGGGATGATATCGGAAGCCCCACCATGCGCACGGCGGAGACGCTGCTGCGCGTACTTCCGATGGCCCTCTGCGTGGTGGCGCTTGTTATCATGCTCAAGGATTCCCAGACTAATGAATATGGCTCCTTGTCATATTCTGACCTCGGTGCCTTCAGGTATGATTATATATATTTCACTCTCTGCAAATTAAAATATTTTGCAGCCTATATACATACATAAGTTGAAACTGTTTTATATGGTTTTTTCTAGGTATTTAGTACATGCAAGCGGCGTTTGTGCCGGTTATTCCCTTTTGTCGGCGGTTGTCGCGGCGGTGCCCCGGCCGTCCACCATGTCCCGGGCTTGGGCCTTCTTTCTCCTTGACCAGGTTTCTTTAAATTTACAACTACTAGATCTTGTTACTAAATTACAAATATCTCCTACTACAAAAAGAACTTCCAGTTACCGACAGAAATGATTTTGTCACTAACAGAATACTGGCAGAATCACCAACAGTTTTAAATTTACTGATATAAATATTGTATGTATTTAACAACAGTTTTAACATAGACATGTAATTTACCCGATATTCAACAAATCCAAGCTCAAACACATCTGGGTCAATCCATTCAAAACATAATGTTAATAACTAAATCAAATTAAGTTCTTCTAATCAAGATCTTATCTTGTACATGATGCAGCTGCTAACGTACATTATACTAGCGGCCGGAGCTATATCAACAGAGGTGGTGTACCTGGCGTACAAAGGAGACGCCTCCATAACATGGAGTCAGACGTGCGGCTCGTTCGGCGGATTCTGCCGGAAGGCCACTGCGTCGATAGCAATAACATTCATAGTAACCCTCTGCTATGCAGGGCTTTCACTCATATCCTCTTACAGGCTTTTCAGCAAATATGATGCCCCAGTTGCCTACACTAACAAAGGGATTGAGGTTGCCACTTTCCAGGCCTGATTTTTGTCTTTTGATATATGCTTCTATGGGAGACTATCTAGCTAGCTACCCCTTGTACACTGCTAATAATTGTAGGATTTAATGTGTATGGTCCATAATCAAGACTCTACTTGTAAACGTGCCTTGATCTTGTTTTGCAGTTGTGAAATTCTTAATAAAAAAAACATTAGAAAACAAAAAGGCTTGTCGGTGATATTAGGTGTCTATCTAAGTGATTGAATGCGATCATACCATGATTAATCTCTTATAGTTAATATATATAATGAGGATATGAATACAAGGAACAGGAAACTTCTAGTTTAGTTTCAATCTAGGACCACTACGATTGCTTTATTTAAACATGTGACTGGTAAATTTTCAATTAGTAGATGATAAATATAAATCACTTTGATTTTTATTAAGAAACTCGGTTTGGGGCTGGTCTGGACAAAGGAGTGTTTGCGACCTCTAAAAAAAGTGATTTTCAGCTTCCGCCAAAAATAACTATTTTTTCTGAGAACCACTTTAAAAGTGATTTTCAGCTTCCAAATGCCAAAAATAACTATTTTTTCTGAGAACCACTTTTTTTAGAATTTCCAAACGCTCTCAAAATAGCTTCATTAAATCACCGTCCCTTCCCCCTCCCCCCAAAACCACACGCACACACCTCATGTGTAGATGTATAATGCATATGTGCATAGGTGCGCATCCGTGTCGAGTTTGAAGAGGGAACTAAGAGCTTATCTCGCATGTTGTGAGGATAAGGTTCCAAAGTTTTACAAGAAACTTTGAATTATGAAGTCTTGTTTATAGTATATGAATGTGCACTACAGGCTTTTTTATTTGTAGAATTATTAATTAGAAAAGTAGTATGAATAAAATCTAATTGAATCGATAACAAATAGCAGATAAAATCTCTCACTGATTATCAGTTTTTTCTTGAAGAATTTGGAAATTTGACACTTTAAATGTAGATTGATAATTTGACAGAAAATTGATTTAATAATAAGTTTCAATTTCGTTAATTTGAGAATTTAGTACTATTATAAACTTCATGGTTAGATGTGCTCGGTGTCAACATATTTGCGTTGAATGTCATGGGTGTTTATGAATTCAATGGACTTGGATAGGGAATGTTCCCAGACTTTCTCCAACACGAGAAATTTTTTTTACCCCAAAATGTGAAGGCTTATGAAAATTTTCAAAAATTATACTATCACTCACTTTCATTTTTTTCTCTCATCAATCACTTCTACTCATTTTTCTAGAAAAACATTAAATCACCAATCATTATTACTAATTTTTCCATAAATTCTACTATTCACACAACTCACATACTTTCTAACTACAAATCAAATCCAATCGTTATTTTGCTATTTCTACATCAAATCAATTTTCATCATTACATTTTCATATCATATCCAATCACACTATCAAAATTAAATTTATTTATCTTCCAAAAAGAAATTTCATCACTATTTTCCAGCAGAAAGAAAATTTTCAAAATGAAAGGAAATCCAATCGCACCTTATTTGTTGTTGTCTGTGCATTCTCTTTAAAAATAATTAATATTTATAATTCTAAGCTAGAAGCCAGTAAATCTTTAGCCTGGATGAGTGGATCAAAATAATAATAGGGTTAGTTATGAAAACTGCTCCTGAGGTTTAGTCTAACTATAAGAAAAACCAGTTATCTTTCAAAATTACAAATACCCATTGACATTTGTTTCACTCTTACAGCTCAAGAGAGTGGTATTTGTTAGCAAATACAAACCTCAAGGTCAAGGGTGTGTTTGTAAAAATTTAAGCAGCTGTCAGCTTTCTAGTAGGCCACAGGGTCACAAAGTTCAGATTATCCACTAATAAGTAGGTTTATAGTAATTACATATTACAGTTAGTAAACAACTATTTAGGCTTCCAAATTTGCAACCCTATTTTAATGTACCCGATGAGAAATCAAACTTCTAAATAAGTTATGATAAAGTCTGATGGTCATTTTGAGACGACCCTACAAAGTTTAAATTTTTCTCTTATATAAGAGCAAACATATAATTTTAAATTATAAAAGATCTCAGTACAGAAGTTTAATTTAAATTGTTCAGGAGATAACACAATCACAAAAACAGACATATCGAACACCAGAAACACAATTTCCACATATGAACAGTTCGGCAGAGGGAGAGAGCTGTTGGTACCTCTGAAGTGGCTTTAACGTGCTTCATACTGGACAACTGCAAGGTTAAATGAAAATAAACAGAGTTACCCACTAGAATATCTATAAGACAATCTAACCATGGGATGAAACCAATATCCTTATTTTCATTAAATAGTCTATCAGACAACTGACTTAATAAGTACAACAAAACAATATTGTCGAAAAATCTCTAGTTGAATAACTAGGATAAACAATATTAATAACTATCTATAGTTAAAAATGTCTTTCAAATATTTCATTTCCACAACAAAATTTCAAAACATATTTCTCATTCACTACCATTTAAAGGCTCAAGGCGCAATGGCGGAGACAGGGGGCCAACACCGCCCAAGCCCCCCATTTTTTTTAACTCAATTTTACTAAGACGAAAAAAAAGTAAAATATTTCAGGTATAGTTTATATGATTTATTTTTAATTTTTCATTTGGCCCAGTCTATTTTTGTGGGCTGGCTACGCCATTCCCAGGGTGCAAAGCCTCTTGGAGCCTTAGGCGCAAGGCTGGGCGCGTGCTTTTTGCACATGAGGCGCAAAAATAAATAAAAATTTTAAAAATATATATAAAAATTTTGTTTTTAGACTACAAACAAGCCAATACAAGGTTATAATCAGTTATATTTCATAAAACACATATTTCATTGCAATTCATGAGAGCAAAACAACCATCAAATAGAAAAGCAAAAACAATTAATGACAACCAAACACCTATCACCTAGGACGCACACCAGGCGGCTCTAGCAGAAGGGCCAAGTTGGGTTCCTGACTCGTTGTTTACTTGTTTTCTGTTCTTGGAGAGAAACATTTTGCCCGTCACCCTAAACCCCTTCTTTTTGCTTTTTTTTATTTAGCTTGACAACTTAAATGGCAATGTCTCAAAGGCACGGCCAGCCGCGCACCTCTGAAACGTCAGCCCGCTTTGGGCTTCTGAGGTGCTGTGGCCTGCACCTTAAGCGTCTGGAGCCAGAAGTCCTTACAACTATGTTCACTACACGTCTCACAATCACTAGTTACTACCATGACAAATTCACCAAACTAATTTTCATGTCAGAAATAACACCAGATTAAGGCTGTGCTGTTGTAAGAAAATATTTTGTACACTTAAAAAGTATTTTATATACTTGCAATTTGCAAAACACTTGTAATGAGAAATATGAGATGGAATACCAAATTAAAATAAGAAATTTGAATTGGTTTAAAACAGTAAATTGAGGAAGTTATCTTTTTCAATATATATATATATATATATATATATATCCTAGAACGCGCATTTTTTATCTTCAGCGTTGTTACAATAACTAAATAAATAAATAAAATGTTATGTGATGATCAGAGGATTGTGAAAAACAAAAAAAAAAAAAAAAAAAAAAAAAAAAAAAAAAGGTGAATAGGAAAAAGGAAATACTTCTGCGGGTGCGTTTCTTATAGAGAATACGATAGCCGCACTCACGGCACTGAATCACATCCCCTGGCTTCAGCGTGTTCTCCTGCCCGCAATCTGCAAGCCCCAAATATTCAATTTCACATCAAACTATAATAAGTTTAAAAAAAAAAAAGAAAGAGAGAAGAAAACATGCACACAAAATCCAAAGTTCCAAACAATTAATTTCATTTATGGATATGGAAAAGCAATATTAGATATCGCGAACCTCCACATATGTAGTTCACAGGCTCCGGCTGAGGATCCATTGTCAGACTGGCCGCTGATCAACGACTCTCCAATTTTAGGTTTGAGGTCGTCGAAGAGAACAGGTGAGGTTTAACACGGGTTTTTCATTTAGATTTTTTTATATTTATATAATCTAAAAATAATATTAGAATAATTTATTCCACCGCCTCAATTCCATTTTCCGATTGTTGACTACTTGACCGTGAAGAGTGGGAAATTTGAGAAATTTCATTTAATACAACATTAGGCAAGTAATGTATATTTGTCTTTTCATTAGGTTCAAAAATTTTAATTGCAAAAGTATATATCTAGTTTTTTTTTTTCAAGTATATATCTAGTTAGTAGTTAATAATAGGTACTTTTTTAGTACAATTCGGGAAGACAAAAACTCATGTCAAACGATTTAACGGTAGAAACCCGTTAGACGGATCCTCAAAAGTGACTTGGATGGCATTCTTGTAATATTAGGCACGACATAGAATCACTAAGACCAAAAAAGTATTAGTTTTTCCTAAAAATATTAGCAATCCATCGGAAGTATCGGTAATATTTTTGGTAGCCCAGAATAGTATTATTTTTCTATTGAAAGTTTTAGTAATCCTCGCAAAACGTGTTACTTGTCCCTTAAAACGTATTAGATTTTACCATTAAAAGTATATAGTAATTCCCTTGAAAAGTATTAGGTTTTCCTTAAAAGTATTAGTAGTCCTCCGAAAATATTTAGTAGTCTCCTCTAAAATGTATTAGTTTTCCCTTGAAATGTATTAGTTGTTCTCTTGAAAACTATTATTAGTCTTCATGAAAAGTATTAGTTCCGCTGAAATTAAATCGAAATTGATTCGACAAATCAACAAATACTTGGATGCCATGGATGAATGTGCTTATGAAACATAATGACTGAATGAGTTTACACCAATTCAAAGCAAAATAAAAAGATGTCTGGCCAATAATCAAAAATCCCAAAAAAATAAAACAACTAAAACATGTTATGACTTGTAAAGTTTTGAATTAATTATCACCTTTTGCCCATACACTCACAGATTTCAAAGCATAAGCTTTTGAATGGAGAATAAACAATTAACAAAAATACTAAAAGAAAATCAAAAATTTGCGAAACTCAGATCCATTCTTCTTCCCCTTCTCGCTGCTTTTGCGTGCGACAAGTCGGATGCATCGGTTGGCAAATCGACTGGATTTATTGTGGATGATTGTTGGTTGTTGGGTTGTGGGTGGGGTATGGGTTAGGCCTCGAAGAGGTTGTCAAACACATAAAATGTAACTTTTGTGTGGTTTTTTTTGTTTTAGTTGGTTGAATCGGATCTATTGTTGGGGTTCCGTCTGACAGAGACAACTCTTTGGGAAAAATATGGGAGGGAATACACACACTCGGATGGGATCGAACCAAGTAATTCACCCGGACAACATAAATATTTACCACTGAAACACGAGATTAATCCCAATAATAGTTATTTGGTGCCTGTTGGTTAAGTTTAAATTGTTTAACTAATTTTATAATATAACTATATGATTGTTTCAGTTGAGAAAATATTTAAAAATACTTGAGATTAATTAAGTTTGATCAAACAATACTTTAAATTATAAATCTACCACCAAAAAAAGATAAAATCCGTTGTCTTTGTTAAATTCGGGGACTTGAGACGGTCCCACACATGAAGCGTCCCAATATGGGGAAGAAAGCCCAAGCCCACCTAGTGAAGTTCCATCCTAAAACCAATTGGTGATAGGAGGAGTAGCTCACTTGGCTTATAAATTGGACTCTCTTCCCTTAATCAATCCATGTGGACAACTCATGTGACATGTATCAACAGTCTTCTCGAAATCTTATGTCAATGAATTGTGGTTTTATTATTTTTTATCCCAATTATTACTATTTGCAAGTTCCTATATGACTTCATAGCTGTTGTAGGCTGTAGCTAGTGGCAAGAGTAATACAAAACAATTGAAAATATACCATTTGAATTATTAACTTTCAACAAGTAGGTTGACTCGTTAATTACTGTTTTCAAATAGTTTTTTTATAGGTTCGCTCGTTTTTCTACCATAAAATGACGCAATATCTAAAAATCAGTCTGGACGACCTCGACCAGAAACTGGGCCTAGACGCCAAAAAATTGGCCAAAAATAAATAAAAAGGTTTCAAAAAATAGTATAGTTAAAAACCGGGCTAATACGCCAAAAAATCGGCCAAAAGAAATAAAAAAGTTTTAAAAAATAGCATTGTTACTAGGCGTTGGGCTACAGGACTAGCGCCTAACGATTTCTGCAATCTTGGCATTATAGAATTTAATATTTAAGTAAACATCGCAGAAGTATTGAATGACAAATAGAATTTGCTCTTGCGAGGGTGGCTCAACATGTTTACCAATATCTGGTTTGAAATAAGCAATACTCTTAGAATTACAGTCACAAAATTACCGAAACAGTAAGATGTCGCCAACTCCATACTGTTAATCTGTCATGACATGCCCATGCCTTACTCGCAAGGCGTTATTGCAAACATAGAAACAGAGATACTCTTGATTCTTGACAAATATTACAGCTAATAGAATTTCAATCTAATCCAAATAAGGTAAACAAGCAAACACAAATAACTTCAAGGCGGTTGGTTATTTCTGGTGCTGCTAAGCTTGATCTTTGAGGAATGCACTAGGGACCGATAACACTGCAAGCTGACAAACAAACATCATCGTTAGTTAGGCGTAATACACACAGCAAAAGCTTTGAAATCTCTATATCTATCCAGAAAGACTACTTCGAAATTTGGTCTTCAGGCAAAATGTAAGGTGATAGTAATACTGTAATACATGAATTTAGGCACATGGCACATGTTCTAACTAAGAGGGTCTTTGGCTTAGGGATGGCAATGGGTAGGATTCTATATCCTCCATCCCCATACCCATTTATTATATTCATACCCATACCCATACCCATACCCATCGGGTATTCAGTTTTCATACCCATCCCCATACCCATCGGACGATCGGGTATTCATACCCTACCCATACCCTCTTACCACTTACAATTGTTTTTAAAACATCTTATAAGCTCATACATTAAGTTTTTATAGCTTATAAGATGTTAGATCTTATTTTGAAAATAAGTTGTTGATGTGTTTGGATAAAATAAGCTGGCAGAGCCTATAAGACGTTAGTAATGACAGTTTTGTAATTAAAATAATCAAAATCAAAGGAGGTTAAAAAAATATCTTATTTTGAAAATAATTTGGGGGTCCCCTACCTCTTTCAAAAGGAGCTTAACATCTTATTTTGAGAGCATATAAGATCTTTTTGTTCAAAAAATATACACAAAAACTTGTGTGAGACGGTCTCATGGATATAATCCATGAGACGGATCCTATATTTAAATAGAATGTTGACCCAAACCCATACCCATGAAAAAAATTCATATTTTTGTATGTCTTTAAGATCCGTCTCATGAAGTTAGATCCATGAAACAGTCTCATAGTCATATAAGACCTCCTCATAAAGAACACTTTTGAAGAGCTTAAAGGCTAAGCTGTTTCCCTCTTAATTAACATGATGAAAATGGAAGCTGGAACACTTAACTATTTTTAACATGCCTTAAAAGTAAATAGATAAATAAGTTTGGTCAACCATAGATACAGAGGTACCCTACTACGCCTCTCACCAACATGAATACATCATTTCAGAAATACTTATCACGTGAGAAGTAGAAACATACCAGACACCATTGCTCTAAATAAAGCTTCAAACTCAGTTCTTCCCACGGCTTTTGTTGAAAGAGTGGCGTGCCAAGAGCTTCCGACCAGGAGTATGATGATCATCCTGCAAGCAAAGTCATGCCAAGCTCTGTGCTTCAGATTTGCCAAGGTATTGATAATACTAATTCAAAAGGCTAAGAGATTCCCAACATAATCACATCTCAGATACGATCACAGCTACATTTTTCAATACGGAGCAACACAACATTATAGACAACAAAAGTATGTGGCCATTATAGATGGTTTCCGTCGAATATCAGAAAATATGGAAGAAGTTGGCAAATATAAGAATGCAAGCAGCACTGCTGCTGCTGCTACTACTACTATTGCTAATATTGTCATTATCATAGTTATTAGCGTTATTAGCATTAATATTAACAGCAATCATTGTGATGGTGACCACAATGATAAGGAAAAGGACATCAACATGAATATCACAACAATAATGCCAGAGAACATATTGTCATTGTCATAGTTATTAGCGTTATTCGCATTAAATTACAGCAATCATTGTGATGGTGACAACAATGATAAGGAAAAAGACACCAACATGAATATCACAACAATAATGTCAGAGAACAACAGAAAAGAACAATATTTAAAGAATAAATTAATTTCAGAAGCCTCCTTTTTAAAAAGAAAAAAATAAATAAAACAACTGAATATATATACTGGATGAAAGGATATTCAGGAGGCATAACCTACTGTAATTTTACAGGTCAATCATCTGTCTGGCTGTCTCCACAATAACACTATGCAAGAATTATACACTAAATTCATAAAATTTCTCACATCAGTTGTATTAGCAGAAAAAGGAATGTAGCACGAAAATGGATGAATAATAATGCAAAAGCAGCATTTGGAAGATTATAAGAGTATTCACACAAACCTTATACATGGAAGCCGCTGATTCAGACTCCACTGTCTGGACAGGAACCTGTCCTTGTGATTGGAATGCGTCTAAAGCATCTAATGTCAGCTGCCAACCACAAAGAGCAAGAGCACCAGCACTGGAACCAGAGCTGCTGCTGCTACCACAGCCTGCTGCAGCAACATTTCCATTCACCCAAGGACAGAAGTGATTATGATGCTTAATTGGATCAAATTCAACTGCTTCATCATAATTGTTTCCGCCACTGGGAGGCCCTAAGAATGTTCCATACAAAAAAATAAAATTGCTGTTTGATTAGAAAAAACATAAAAATAAAGAAAAAGCCAGATACTATGGAAGTAAGTGAATGTCTATCACGGACCAATTTAAATGCCTGAGGCATAAGCTCATCATGATCACACAGAAAATTACAGGACAATTAATCCCTAGACTGGAACTCACTGTCCAGACTTGCATTTTTTCAAATTGGAAACGCTATCCAGAAACATTGGATCATAACCCAGAAAGCAGCTGTTTAAAACATTCATCAAAAGCAACATAACTTTACCTGATCCATTTGCAACTTGATACCCTGATTCCCCATATCCGCAGTCATCAGTAGTCGGATCTTTGGCAGCCTGAGTTACTTCTTCCTTGGATACTTCAAAGCCAGAGCATAAAATGGCATTGCAAGAAAGCGAAGGATGGGGACTGTTCTCACGGGAGGTGGCCCGCATGTTACTTGTCTTTTCACCACTTTCAACAGAATCTGCCTTAGTTGAACCCACAATTTTCGAGCCACTATCTGCCCTTGCTACAGATCGAGACATCAAATCTTGACTATCACCATGAGGATCCTCTCTATCCATTTCTTCAGGGACAAAATCACCCATTAACCCTGGATCTGGAGCAAATTCACCTGTTTGACCTTGGTTGTCAGTTATTTCAGCAACGGGTTCTACATCACCAACAACACTGTCAGCTCTATAGATAGAAGCACCAGTCCCATGAATTTCGGCTTCATGGCTAGCACCCATTCAACACTTCCTCCGCTAATTCCAAAGCTGGGACCATCCCTCCCATGTGCAGTAGCAGTATCTGCATTCACCACTTCTTCTTCATTTGTACTACTAACACCCATTTCACCAGCACTTCTGACAGCAGCTGGACAAGTACTTTGCTGTGCTGGATTACTGTAGTTCAGTTCCGATGTCTCATTGGGGTCTGTGTTCTTGATTGTCGACGTAGAAGGCAAATGTATGTCGTCAAAATCTCCAGGGTAGTTTTCAACGCTTTCCATTGAATCATTATCTCCACTGTGATTAATAGTGTCCATTGCAATAACGGAGGAAACATGTGTTGAATCTCTAGTTGATGGATAACCAATTATTTGTTCAGGTCCCTGGTCAAAATCATCTTTATAAGTATCAATTCCGAAGTCAAAACCAAATGACCGGCTGGGACCGGCCCCAGAGGAGCCTTTTCCATATGGAAATCGAGGGGGCTGAACAACACTAGAGTCACGAGCACGTTTTGAAGGACCAGCAGAGTACTGCCCACCATCAACTTCATCACCATCACGGTCAATTACAGTTCCTTCGATACTGTCTGCTTGTTGAACCAATAATTGTATGTCAATAGTACTTCCACCCTCATCTAAGTTCCTCTTGCGGGAGCTAGGACCCCGCGATTCATATGAAGCTGCACGGTCACCAACTTCACTGCTGGAAGGCTGCCCAATCAATAAATCTCTTCCTCTATCCACATCTTGGTACTGTTCGGACATAACATTCATGTGCAACCGTGAAGAGGACAATCCAGCTGATATGGTAAGATTCAGATCCACCCCAATATTCGACTGTGACTTTCCTTCACCAGTTGCAGCTTCATCATGGTCCTTTTCCATACCATCGCCAGCAAGCCACCCACCGATGCCACTTGCGGCACTTATTCCGCGTGTCAATACCGTTTTCTTGCTAGTCTCTGGAACATCAGTGCTATTAGGAACAAAACTTGCAGGACGTGCAACGGTTAGGAAGTCCCAGATTCTCACTGTTGCGCCACATAAGCTACAATCCAACAATGGGGATCTAGATATACTTTTTGAGTTAGTACCTATAACTTCATTTACACCAAAATCCTTTCTTGTGGAAGAGGATAATGCTTTCTTGCCACGGCTAGGATCACGGGGAGGACCCCGATATTTTGAAGGACCAGTTGAGCATCCATTTCTGGCTGATTGAGCAGAATGCTCTTCGCAATCCTGAACATTTGGCAGCCACCTGGGTTCCCATCCACAAAGGCTTATCAGCTTTTGTGCCTGTAATTAGATGGAACTTTCAGTCGAGGCAAATTATAAAAAAAGTTTGAACAATTAGAATTTATGAGACCATGTATATTGTATATATTACACGAGTATATGAAGAAGAAATCTTCTCTGGAGTTATCAGTTCCTGATAAAATTTCAAGCTTGATGCCAGATTCACCGCGTGCAAACTGAGACTGGACCAGCAAACGATCAATTTCTGGACCCCTAGAAACCCGTATTTGTTCAATTGCAGATGCAGCCACAAGAGGAAGTGACGGAAACTGGAGCAGTCCATCACACCTATCCTTATAACCACCAATAAGTGCTGATGGTGGAGTCGGTGGGAACTGCACCAGACTTTCTGCACAGCAGTTTCCTATCCATGGGCAGGTAACTTTATGCCCTTCATCAAGTCTCTTGGCAAAGTCTTCTCCAGCACCATCAGCTACAATAGAAAATTAGAAAGTGAAAATGGAGCTTTTTCTGATCAACAGCTACCAGAAAAGCTGTCTCTGACAGATAGAGCAACGAAACTGAACTGGTGGCCACAACTAACAAGGAAAAGTACAACTGCAGCTGGTTTTTCTTTTCTTTGGTTAATACCGCAAGATAATATTGAACATGGTGAAGATCTACTAGATATAGAAAGCTCCATCTTTTCTCCGCTCTATTTTTCATCTGAGATCAGTAGAAGCTTGATATAATCTATTTTTCAACTAAGACGGATGCAAAATTTTGAGCTGAGATGGCTTCAATACACTTTATGGTTGTCAAAGATTTTAGTGTTTGCAAGCCTAAACTGTATAAGTTTAAGAGATTTAGGAATCATCAACATGTACATATGGAGCGGGATCAAGGGCAGGACGGCATTTAAGATGAAAAGAGACAACTTGATTTAAGCTTACAACAGAAAAACAGCACACCAAGGGACAATTACATAATAGGATTCCAAATAATCATGTTTCTGTAGCTTTGCTCTCTTTCGACTACTTGTAGCATCTCTGGTCAGGTAAAAGCTATTTTCAAGTCTTGTTATAACTAAATAAAGGACAACTCCAAGTAAACTCACACCAGCACCAATGATACAAATTACATGAGAGGCAAACATAATTAGCTGCCCATTAAAGAATTCAAAGACTTCATTTGTAATTCATGATGCATAACGCCAAGTTAAGCCCTTTCACATGTGTTTCTTTAACTGGGATTTTGACCCATTGGCCATTGGAAATTATTTTTCTCTGAAATAGATTTGTCTATGTAACTGAGGAGCTCTCTTGAAACATATCGGACCAATCTCCAAAAGCATGGAACATTTCAATAACGATACTATAATTTCTCAAAGTGACTTATAATAAAAAAATATATTCATAAATTTCATATAAAAGTAAAGCTTAGCTAAGGACTGAATACTGAGCCTTACAATTAGTGGATATCTACATCATGAAGTACAATAACAATTTGGTAGCTAACAGATATGTTTATTGAAATATTATAGGATAATTGAATGTAGTTGAGAACAAAGTACAAAACAATGAAAATAAGAAATCGTTTAGAATTTTTCAATACTTTTCCTTCTTTTTCCTATATACTTAGAGAATGTTCACATCAAGAAATTGGAGAAAACATGGAAGTAACGTTCAAGTTAACCTAATCTACAAGCATGATTCACCTTCAGAAGGAGTCCAGGTAGCCGATGAGACAAACTCTAAAATTGCACCACAGGATTCACATTCAACTTTGTCAACATCCACATTTACCCAGCCTTTTCTGGCACAAGCCAGAGAACTTGCAGCCTGAATCAAGATTTGCATCAAAATGCAAAGGTAAGCATAATAACCAGCAACTCTTTTCATGGCAAGGTCTGGCCCAATGAAAAGCTATACATAGAGCAAAAACTGTGAAAGTAAAAGAAAATGATTGTTTTGCATTAAGGCATCAAGAGTAATCCCAAACATTAAGTTCAATACAAATTAGTATCTTCCAAAATCATTCTGATGGACATTCTCACTATTTCTATTTACCCTCCTACTTGCGAGTAATGATTTTTTCGGAAGCCCATTAACCCCAACATCAACCCTAACTTGAACTTTTCTGTAGAATAAGATCAACCTCACAACCATGTCCGCACCATGGCCATTATCTTGAAAGATTCTGAATCTTGAAGACAACCTCATACTTCTATATCTCTTTTCTAACACCAGCCTTCCTTGGTTATGATAACTCATTATTAAAGCTTTCCAACTGGTGCAGCATTATCTAGTTATATTTGGTGTACGACTTTAATCAGATCCACATAGTTTCAAATATAGTCAAATCAAACAACAAGTGGATGAATTGATGAATTTTCATTATTCAGATCCTATTTGGGCATAGAGCTGCAAATTTTCGTTCCAACATAGTTGATCCCAAGGTTTGATCCACTGAAAAATTAGGTTGTATTATCTGGTGGGTAAATGACCTCAATTATGTCACTTTGAAGGCACAAATATTGAATAAGTGCACACAAAGCAGTCACTCAAATATGTGGAGAAAAGAGGACTCTAACAGTTAAGGACTTTATCCAATATGATCATCAAAAAGGCAAGGCTAGTCCAAACCTTAGGCTTGCCAAACCAATTTGCAGGTTTGAATGTTGAGAGACGCCTCAACAAATCACCCCTTTCCCAGGGCCTGCAAGAAGGCTGTGAGGATCCAAGAGCAGAACCACCAGCACTAGTACTCAATGACGCGTACATGGGCTGCGACCCCATGCGAGAAAGGACCCCCTTTCGAATTCTGCCCTTGACCTATCCAATCTGTGCTGCCAGCATTTGTGGGAACAGCAGGAGATGATGCCCCAGCAGAACTGTTGAAAACAGCAGAGCATATAAATTTTGATTGCTAGTCATTGCCAGAAAGCAAGTACCATTGACTTGTCACCTACTAATAGAATCAGGCTTTAAGAAGATTACAGAAAACACTTATCAGTTCTCCTCTTTATGGAAAGTTTACCATCTGTCTCCATTCCATATTATTGCTTTCTTTTTAGATGGGTAAAATTCTTTACTGTTAAGTGTGAAGTATAATTAAGAAGCTAGTCTAAACTCATAACATTTCAGAATAAACGCAGAGTGAATTCATTAACTCATTTCCAGATAGGCAATTTATTTCCCCAGATGCCCGTCCAACTTCATATAAGGTAATTAAATTAAATTCCATCTTTCCAACTTTATGGTCAGATATGATGCACACACAGCAGACCAAAATCCAATATTTCCATGGCAACCTATTTCCAAATAAAATAATTGATATACAAATTCTACGAAAAAAATAAAGCAAATGCAGAACGCTTACAGCCAAAAATCTGAAACCTTTGGTAACACTCCCTCTCCCCCTCCCCCACCCCACCCCACCCCCCAAAAAAACTAAACAATCACTTACACTCGTACAAAATTAGTCATTCAAAGATCACGGAAGCGCCTCAAGACACTGCATGCCCTAATTTCGCAACATATATACATACGCAAATTGTAGGCAAAACAAAGAGTATAAAAACTAGACTGGCCACCGTTCAAGCACACAATTGACCTCGGTAAAATCACGTGCTCAGGTAATACATGCTCAAATTACGACATCCTTATATAAAAAAAGAAAAAAAAAAATAGGGCAATTGAAACTTGAAATTGGGAGAAAAGGGGTTGTCGAGGGTAATAAGGTAATCTGACCTCGCAGCGGGAGTGAGGCTCGGAGGAGGAGAACAAGATCTGGGGGCAAGAACGGGTCCCCTGAGGAGCTTATAGCTTCTTCCTTCATCGTTTCTCTCCTCTCTATCACTCTCTATAAGACTATATCTATATATACGTATGTATATACGTATATAAATGTGGTGTCATATATCTCTCTGTATGTCTACTATTTCTCTCTCTAAAAGTATAGCCCTCCGTTTCTGCTGTATTGGGGCTCTCTTCTTCTCTCTTTCGGTCTCTATCTTTCAGTGTTGTCTAGTGAAAATTAAAAGAAAAAGAAAAGGAAAAAGAAAATAGAAAATGGAGTCGAGCACTTGCAAAGCGCGTGATTTTTGTTTGTTTTATTTGGGAATGAATTTGGATTGTCGGACCTAATACCCTATCCGTTAAAGTATTTATGGATCCTAAGTCCTAACCCAATTTCGTTTTCAATTCATATATATTAGATTTTTTTGTTTTGAAATATTCATATATATATAGAGAGAGAGAGAGATTGGATCAAATGAGACCGTAATTAGAGTGAGGCAGTGTGGGTAATCCTCGCCCACAAATCGTAATTTTAGATGGTTGAGATTTACCCAATTTAATTGTCTTTTTATTTTTTTAAATCAATAAAGGGTAAGATGGTAATTCAACCCTCAATTCAAGCGGTCATTTTCTCTTCTTAAATGACTCCATCATCAACTTCTCCTCATCAAAAACTCCCGAGCCCTTGTTTTGCGGGAAATAATGTTGAATTTGAGGACTTGTTTCTCGAATGTGGCGGTAAACTCTCTGCGCAACTTTGGCGTGATATTGCCGCCATTTCTCCACCCCAGAAGAGATGTTGGTCGGTACCTCTCTACTCGACCTCGCACTTTCGAAATGAAGAAGGCGAGGTGGAAGATGAGATGTCGAGGAGGAAGTTGAGGATGAATCAAAAAAAGTGAAAGGCACCCGGGTGTCATTCAGGTTGAAAATCCCAATTTGGCGAAGCGAAAGAACTTGAAAGCACGTGATGTTGATATAGAGAAAACAACCGGCTTTCAAGACGTGAAAGAGATGAGATTGAAAAGCAGAGAGCTCATGAAAGGTATATGAGGCTGCAAGAACATTAAATAGTTGTAAATGGCTAAGAGAAGGAAAAATAAAACATTAAATAAATGCAGACGATACATGCTAATTTGCAAGACATGCGAATATTATCAACAAGTTGCAAAATACAATTCCAAGTGATTCATGCTCTAAGTATATTGCAAAATGGCTAAATTGCATATTTGGTCCACCAACTAATACCGAGTTGTACTTTCGTCCACTAATTATAGGTGTGCCATTTGGCAACTACTCCAAATTTTATATATTATATATATAAGACGGGGGAGGATCCAATGAGGCCACATTTTATGGTGAGACAGTGTGGACTAATCTCAGGTTTATATGTTTGATGTATACTTACATTTTAGTAGGTTACTGTACACTTAGATGTTTTTCGATGTATACTTAGATGTGTTTTTGTATAAGTAGTTAACTTTTTATGTATGTATTTGTGTTCTTTATCAGTATACTTATGTTTTTTGATGTATACTTATATGTGTTTTGTTGTATACTTATATGTGTTTTGTTGTATACTTATATTTTTTGTTTGACCATTTTAATATGCAGTAAAAATATGTTAAATATACTGAAGATAATAGTGTTAAGTATACATCAAATATATGCTAAATATACAACACAATAATGAGCGTGATTTTCTCTCACTCTATAATTAATTTACTTAATCCACGGTCCCACACATGTTAATGAGTGTGATTCTCTCTCTGATCTCTCTCTCTCTCTCTCTCTCTCTCTCTCTCTCTCTCTATAATTGATTCATTGATTCATGGTCCCCACATATTTTTGTTTGACCATTTTAATACGCAATAAAATTATCTAAACATACATTAAAATAGTGTTAAGTATACGTGAATATATGATAAGTGTACAACATTCTGCATGGCGAGCACATGCGCGATTTTCTCTCCGGTAGCGATTTTCTCGGGATTCTCTCTCTCCCCACATGATTTTCTCTCTCCTAATAACTGATTGCATATTTGGATGGTCCCCCACTTGGTTAATTTGACAATTATACCCTTATTTTGCATTGATTAAATATTTAATGTAATTTTAACCCCTATTTATCTTAGCCGTTGATGTAGATAATGGAGGGTTGAGATGAGTCCACATTGTCTCACTATAATATGTGGTCTCATTTTAACCTCCCCTATATATATATATATATATATATATATATATCTATTAGATAAATGATCAATCAGGTTGCATCGCTGCACTCGTACTATAATTTAAAACATATCAAAAACTATATATTCAAAAATTATATTATTAATTTTTTTACCTTTCATGAAACCACTATTAAGCTTATCCTATATATGTGAAATAAAATAATGTAAAATTTATGTAACTATATTTAAAAAATAGAATAAAGTTTAAATGTGTCAAATCGGATTAGAGAATTAAAACTTAGAATCGTTCCAAATTGATGATGTTCAATAAAGCATATCACTCCAATTCCAGAGATTGTTTAAAAAAGTCCAATTCTTCTTCTATGAGGGTGAAAATCTCTTGTGGTGGGAACTTACCCGCAATACCAAAGAAACATTAGACGGACTTTAGGGTTGTCTAGAGATGCACCTTCTATGCTCAAGTAAAGAAAAGACAACAATTGAAAGTATTGAACTGTGAATTGCTAACAAATGAGATGGAGGGACCTTTCTATATGTGGTTGATGAGTTGTGTAGGAGAGAGTGGCCGCATGGGTCGGATCCGAATTTCGTGGACTGATATGTGTAAAATATACGTACATTTAGAGGCTTATTTAGATATATATTTGATACATTTGCATGGATATTTAGGGTGTTTTGGTTAGTTTCCTTTGTTGGGCATGATACTTCGTATTCTTGCGTATTTTTGCAGAAGCTAAATTGGACAAAAAACAATAGCACATTCTAAAGGATATGTCAAGAGCCAAATGACGAATGAATATGTGAAGGAAAGAAGAATGGGCGGTCGAACAACAAGGAATTACTTCCAAAAACGTCCAAACGCGTCAACAATTTTTAGCACTAACATGGTTTAGTATTTTAGCCATAACTTTATCTACAAAATTGATACTGAGTTGATTCAAGTGTTATGGAAAGCTAAGAGAAAGGGCTACAACTTTCAGGAGACCCCAGGAGCAAATTCACACGTTTGCACCTTATAGGAACCGTATAAAAGTACACGACCATGTGAACAGTCACACGACTGTGTGAAGTGTATTCTTTGATTTTCGTGAGAGCAAAACCAAATACATCGTCTGCCGTGTATTTTTACATGATCGTATATTATGTTTGGGGCTGAATTTTTCCCTAATTTCGTTGGGACTCTACCAAGGATCTCTCAAAGCATCTATAAAAGGAAGACCAAGTCGTACATCATTCTTTTATAGATGTTTGGTTTTCCTTTTATAAATGTTTGATCTTCCTTTTATAGGTCTTAGGTATCAATCACGTTTTCACTTATAGAAACCATATTAGAATGCTCATTTGGTTGGTGATTTTTAAAATTCGATTATCTCTTTTATTAGGATATTCGCTAACATAATGACCATGTTCACCACATTCACAACATTTTCAATTTTTAGCCTATACTTGAAACTTAGACTTACTATTTCCTTTTTCTTAGCAAATTTTTGGTTTTGGTTATTACTAGATTTATGCGGTTATTAAACATGTTTTGAGAACATCGCCTCACATGCATAACCTCGCCAAAATTTTGCTATAATTTCTATTGACTTTTTAATCCAATTCATTGCTTTTAAGTCCATTAACAATAGTGTCAAGTGTGATCGTGTCTCTACCTTACTTAATAGCAAATTTAACATTACTATAAAACTCGGGAATAATAATAATCAAAAGCACAATCGGAATATAATCGTCAATATTTTTATCACCAGCCAATTTAATATCCTGAATTAATTTGGTAAACACATCCAAAATTTCATCCACATCCTTATTCAAATCAAGTTTAAATCTGAAAAAAAAATCCAACAAAAACAGCTTGCTAGGCAAAGAAGTTCCAGTATACAATTCCTAACTTATCCCATAAAGCTTTTGCAGAATCAAGCTTACCAACTTTTCTAAGCACAAAGTCAGAAAAGATTTAGAAGTGTAGAAGAATAAACATACTCATCAATTTCAGCTTTCTTTTCACCATTATCTTTTTCACCGTAAACACTAGTCACAACTTTATAAACATTTTGTTGAATTAATATTCCTTTAATTTTCTTTGCCATATCAAAAATCAGTTTTTCCATTAAAAAGTTATGAGCTAATGACAAAATAACTAAAAGATTTTTGAAAATTTCAAAAAACCCATTAAAGTTTGATCATGTAGTGCATTTTCTCCTTCATAAGCGTAAATATTTTAAAAGTCCCCTTGACATTTATAATAATATTATAGTGTTCTCTTTATATTTAAAACAAAACCAAATTTAAGGATTTTTTTGTAATTTTGATTTTCTTTTATAATTAGCCCAAATATCAAGGTGCTTTTGTAATTATCCCCAAAAACAATATTATTGTCTATTCAAATTTTAGAATTTTGATTTAAATCGTTAATATTCAACATTTTTCTTTAACACGAGTTCATAAAAGTGGTGGAGGCTAGGTTTTCGACATACATTTAAAACACCATGAAAGAATTTAAGGGGGTAAATTCTGAATTTGCAGTGAGTGTTGTGCGAAGTGTTGCCAACACTTAAGATAACACAGCGGAAGACTTTATGTCTAAAACATAATGCACATTAATATGATGAAAGACTGAATATAACAAGATAAAAATGGACACAATATTTTGGTTTTTGCACAAGTATATAAATATATACTTGTGTGGTGGCCTTAGACCAAAAATTTCACTAATTGAAATGTGTACAAAATACAAAATAAAAACAGACCAAAGGCTCCCTTTTGATCTTGCTCCGAAAATTACATTCATCGTAAATGAGAGATTCCTCGATTCAATCTATATAGCTCTCACTACAAAAGAAAGGATCTCTCGAAAATCACAAGAAAAACAAGTTCTAAGGAAGGTGTTGCCAAGTGTGACGTCACACTTCGAACACACTTGACACCTTCCAAGAAACTAACAATGAATCGACTCTTTTTTATCTCCTAAGCTCTCCACAATTGCTCCGAGTTTTTCTAGCCTTTGGTCAGCTTATATACATGTAGAAGACATCCTTCCACCTGTAAAACACATCCATAAAGATAACACTAACACAACAAATGTTAATGGGTTAGTAGGTTAGCACATGGATAGTATGTTAGCACATGTGTTAGTGGAATGTACAAGATAAAGAGATAAACATGTTATGGGTTAGAACATGGGATATGGGTTAGTGGAATGTAATATGAGTTAGTTGAATAAATAAATTGTTAAGTGGAAGCATGGTCATAAAGGCAAAATAAATGTGGTTGAAATATAAAATTTCAACACCAACAATCTCCCCTTTTTGCCTTTCTGGACAAAAACCCGCACAAGAACAATATTATCCCAACAAATCATATACCACAATAAATAAAATAAACTCCCCTAAAACTAACAACAAGAAGTCTAATAGCCTTTAATTATATACGACCATCATCTCCTTCCCAAGAACCCAAATTCCTTCAAGTGTTGCCAAAAGTGTTGTCAACACATGTCGCAACACCTTCATACCACCTTCTTCACCAATTGTTTCATGCTTGGTTTTTACAAACCTGTTTTTGTGCCTATTCTTCTCCCCCTTTTGTTCGAAAATGAAGACATATCTCCCTTCAAATGATTATGCAATTCAGTTCAAGAGTCGTGAAGAAATAATAACACAATAAGAAGAAGAAACAAATGAAACAAAGAGCTTAGAAAACTATAAGAAAGCTTCAAGAACTGGAACTTGGAGAAGATGAAAGTTTTTTTTTTTTTTTTGAAAATGAACGATACTCAAACAATCAAAAATATCTTTTGATGAGAAAAATACTTGATGGACTTATGAAGTACAAGGCAATATATTAACCATATAAAAATCCACTAAGTGTCGTAAATATCTCGATTTCAGATTTTAACTCCCCCATTTTTCAAGCCACGACAATAAACACCAAAGATATAGGAAAACGTGTAAGAAAGAGTAATCGCCATATATTTCCTCTCGAAAATCAAATTAGAAATATACTCACTATTTATGCATGTCTTAATTATGCCTAAAATTATGCGAAGTTGAAAAAAACAAACGAATGAAAAATATGCAAGCAAGCACACACACAAAAATGAAAAAATATCATAAGGTGTTCATAGAAGGTGTTGGCCACATCCTGGCTAAACACTTCTCGATTTCATCAAATTTGAAAAATCATGGCCATACTCGGTTTATGAAGAATTTTCCTTGCACAAATTCATACAATCTCGGTTTTTTTTCGTATTTTTTTTTTTGTGAAGACATTCAAACTCCTACTAGGTTTCAATTAGGAATTTTTCATCGGAAACTCCTGAGTGTTGTTGCATACTCATATTTAAGTCGCGTTTTTCACGTAAAAAGACAAACATGGGGCACATGAATGCTTCTAGTTACTAAGCAACATCAAAAAGCGGAGTATAGTTTCGATTTGTCTCTTTTTTTTTGGTACATGAAAGAAGGCTCTTATCTACTTTGTCATTGTTTCATATGGATACTCATAACATAAGTGAAAGATTATCCAACTATTCCAATAACTTACAACGAGAGCCATTAATGAATGTACAAAAAGAAAACAAGAATTATGTGCAAGTATTTCAAGTAATTTCAATCGATTTTTGGCCATAAAAATAAATCAATCCAATCAAAAAGTTTCACGACGGCACACATAATATGAAATCCTCAAGATATTATGCAAAAAAATGCAAGATGCCTAAAAAATCCTAAAAATGCAAAATAGGAACAGGTGTTGCAACAAGTGTCGTATCACCCGAGACAACACACACAATCAAGCACACATTGTCCAAGAGATTTAAGACCTGAAAATCTCTCAAAATCCAATGATTTAGTGAAAATATCTCGCTAAATCGATTTTCGGTGGCAACATGATCAATGCGAATTAAATCTTTTTCAACCAAATCCCGTAAAAAATGGTGTCGAATATCAATGTGTTTAAATGCGGAGTGTTGCACGGATTTCTCGAGATATATATTACACTTAAGTTATCACAATACATGATCAATATATCACTAGAAATTCCATAATCATCAGGCATTTTTTGCATCCATAATAGCCGCTCATAAAAAGAATCAACAGACATAAACACACTTTCGAGACTATAACAAGACACCACATAAAAACCACCAATAATACTTTTCTTATCATCGAAGTCCCCTACACAATCAGAACCACAAAACAAAACATCAGGGAGACTAACAATAAGATAAAGTAAGCTTTCAATCATGTTTCTGTGACCAATACATTTGACATCACTAGACTTGCACAATTCATTCAAGTTATTGATCCAACATTCATCCTCAATCACATTTTCAGGTTTAATAGATGAGACAAAACAGATAGATATCTCCATGAAACACATAGAAGAGAAGTAAGAAAGTTTGACCTTATCTCGGGATTTGATTCTCTCTTTTCTTTTAGTTGTAATGCTATCAATTACCTCACTAAACACCTGTGATGAAGGATTGTCTTTATGAATTATTTCTGGTAGATCTTGCAGAACTGGAACAAGATCACCATGCACCTCTAAGTGAATTTCTCGGACCAAATTTCAATTTTGTAGCGATCGAGAAGGTGAGACCTGAGGTGACGCACACCTCCTCGCATAATCTTTTGAATCAACTTGATGTTCAGCTTCATTCTTTGAAGGTGTGGCCTGAGGTGATGTCTCACCTCTGGTATCACATTTTGGATCAATTTGACATCCAGTTGAATTCTGTGAAGGTGTGGCCTGAGGTGACATCTCACCTCTGATAACATCCTGTGAATCAGTCAAAACAGAAACATGTTTCTCCACAATTACAGAATCAAGCAAATATGCAAAATCTTCCTCTCGATTTATTTCCCAAACTTGATTAGTCCAAAGATTATAAATCCTATAAGCATGATTAGTTCTAGAATATCCAAGAAATATGCCTTTGTCAATTTTCGAATCAAACTTACCCAAATATTCTTTGTCATTCAAGATGTAACACGCACAATCAAAAACATGAAAATACTTGAGATTCGTTTTCTTTCCTTTCAAATTTCATAAGAAGTCATTGTTGAACCGGGTCTCAAGTATACACAATTAGAAATGTCACATGCTATGTTCAAAGCTTCTGCCCAAAACCTTTTAGAAATATTTTTAAAAATAACATCGCTCGGGCCATTTGTTGCAAAGTTTGATTCTTTTAGAAATATTTTTAAAAATAACATGTCTCATGGAAAATTCTCTTTTTATCACAAAATTCAGAAAATAAAATATTTTCAAATTTCTTTCCATGACCAGTTCAATTCTTGCAATGCTAGGAACATGCATGTTACAAATTCTAGTGTAAAGTCTCTTAAATGCTTCAAAAGTTTAGATTTTTCTCTTAAAAATTCAACCCATGAAAATCTAGAAAAATCATCAACACATACAAGAGGATGTATTTCTTCCTCCTGAGCTATCAACCTCAATCGGACCCATTAAATCCATATGCATTAATACAAAACGATTAGTGAGGTGTTGAAGTGTTGTATCACTTGGTGAGACACCCTTGTTTGTTTTCCTTTTTGACAAGGTCCACAAACATGTGATACTTTACCTTTAAAGGTAAGTTTAGGAATACCTCTTACTGCATCAAAACTGATCAATTTTTGCATATTTCTAAATTAACATGTCCAAGTTTTTGGTGCCAAAGCATGTTTTCATCCAACTCAACATGATTACAAGTTTGAATTTTGCCAAGTAAATAACAATTATCCAATGATCTAGTACCAGCCATGACACAAGTATTATTGCTATCAAAAACTGAACAAGATTCTTTGTCACACTTCACATGCAAATTATCATCACACATTGACTTATGCTAATTAAATTAGCAAGAAGTCCTTCGACATGAAAAACATTTTTGAGTTTAGGAAGACCTTTGACATTAAGAGTTCCTTTACCAATTATCTTTCCTTTTGCACCACCACCAAATTTTACTCTTCCACCTTCACACACTTCATAATCGGTTAAATGCGACTTAGTACTTGTCATATGACGTGAGCAACCACTATCGAAATACCAAGTACCATCAATATTAGAGCCCAATGAAGTGTGTGCAATATGACAAGATATATCATTGTCATTACAACTCAACCTGGAAGTGTTACTTGAAAAATCGACATTTTTCTTGAGGTGTTGTGCGTGTGTGACGTGTCACCTTAGGCAACACTTACTCGACTTTGTTTATTAATATCTTTCTTCAATTTGAAACAGAAAGGACGAATATGGCCAGGGCAAGCAAAGCAATAGTGACAAACATATTTATGTTTGGTTTTGAATGTTTTGAGGAAAAATTTTGATTTGCAAGGAAGTTTTTAAGGAAAAATTTTGATTTTTTCAATATTTCATTTTCCTTTAGGTGACGGGTGTCTTGCTCTTTTGTGTAAATTTGACTAAGTGTTTTTATTGTAACCCAAACCAGTCTATCAAATCTAGCTTTTAGAAAAATATCATCAATAACCGTAGAGCTAGAATTAAACTTACTTACAATCTTTTGGAGGCTTCCAAGTTGATTTTACCTTGTCAAATTCTTTATCCTTTAAATCAAAAGAACTTCCAATCTATTTACTTGAACTTTTTAGCCCTTCATTCTCCTTGGTAAGTTCTTCATTGATATGACCGATTTTGAACCACATTTCGGATAGTTCTTCATACATGATTTTTAAATCATCACAACTTTTAGCCTCATCATTAGAAGAACTATTAGAATGTTGTCCTGCATCAACAAACCGAGAAGTATTGCAACGGATAATATGCTCATATCCGAATCAAATACATCGGTGTTATGCGAGATGTTGTCACACTTCCTAAAACACTTTCTCGAATTCTCAGGATTCTCACGCATCGTCTCTCGTAAAGAAATCAAGCCCTTATAATTTTTCTCTTCATCCACATTTTCATCATCGAACTTAGGTGGATTAGAGTATTCAAAATTGAAATGTTCATTGGGCTTGGGAGCCTTATTGTTGAATGGAGTTTTGGTGTTGTTGCCTTGTTTATTTCCTTGATAAGGTGATGCATTGCGTGTTGGCATCACTTTGGGCGTCACCATGTATCTCACCCGACTTGTGATTGAAAAGCCAAACTTTTCTCATTATTGCATGTCGATGTTCCATTTGTTGAGCTAAATGACTCGAATAGTTGCGGGGATACCGATAAGCTCATTGAGTCGGGGTGAGTCGACAAAAAACCTTGCTTCAAGTCTTTTTGTTATGTAAATTCGAACACCGCAAAAACACATAGGATCACACTTAGTAGCGTCAAGTGTAGGCTCTTGATGCCAATTGAAAGAATTTAAGGGGGTGAATTTTGAATTTGCGGTGAGTGTTGTGCGAAGTGTTGCGCCAACACTTAAGATAACACAAACAAAGACTTTATGTCTAAAACATAATGCACATTAATATGATGAAAGGTTTGAATATAACAAGATAAAAATGGACACAATATTTTGGTTTTTGCACAAGTATATAAATATATACTTGTGTGGTGGCCTTAGACCAAAAATTCACTAAGTGAAATGTGTACAAAATACAAAATAAAAATAAGACAAAAGCTCCCTTTGATCTTGCTCAAAATTACATTCATCAGTAAATGAGAGATTCCTCGATTCAATCTATATAGCTCTCCACTACAAAAGAAAGGATCTCTCGAAAATCACAAGAAAAACAAGTTCTAAGGAAGGTGTTGCCAAGTGTGACGTCACACTTCGAACACACTTGACACCTTCCAAAGAAACTAACAATGAATCGACTCTTTTTATCTCCCTAAGCTCTCCACAATTGCTCTGAGTTTTTCTAGTCTTTGGTCAGCTTATATACATGTAGAAGACATCATTCCATCCATAAAACACATCCATAAAGATAAAGACTAACACAACAAATGTTAATGGGTTAGTAAGTTAGCACATGGATAATATGTTAGCACATGTGTTAGTGGAATGTACAAGATAAAGAGATAAACATGTTATGGGTTAGAACATGGGATATGGGTTAGTGGAATGTACAAGATAAAGAGATAAACAAGAGTTAGGGGTTAGAACATGGGATATGGGTTAGTTGAATAAATAAATTGTTAAGTGGAAGCATGGTCATAAAGCGAAAAATAAATGTGGTTGAAATATAAAATTTCAACACCAACACACCATAAGTAAATACTTGATAAATACTTGAAAAATTAATAATCTCTCTAAAATAATTTTTTCCGGGTCCGAACATGGGCACAATGTGTAAGTCAAGCGGCTACGATAATCTAGAGGGTGTGAATAGATTATCTCCATCTTTTCGATTATGCCCTCTTTTTCGAATAAAACAAGCCAAGACAATAATAAAGGTGTGGAATGTAAACAACACGCGTCGATTTATAGAGCTTCACCCCACCTAGGGACTACGTGCTCTACCACCCCAAAGATATCCTGGGATGGATTTCAAAAGGAAAAAGAATTTTATTAATTACCAAAATTAATACAAATTCAACTTACAACACCTCAAGAAGAGCACACACTCTTCTTCAACACCTCCTTTGGAGATTACCACAATCTTCCTTCAACGGCACCTTTGAAGATCACCACAATCTTCAATCTTGAAGAATACCAAATTCTTCAACACCTCAAGAGCACCATACTCTTGAAACACCTATTACCTAGATCACCCAGTGTATTCTTTCCACAGAATACTCACAGGATGTCTTGTGTTGAATGATGACCAAAAATCAAGATTACAACTCAATAATGAATAATACAATTTGAGTGCAAGTGTAATCAAGAAAAGAAAGCTGCACCTCAAGATGTGAAAGTGATAAGCTGGCAAATTACAACAAGAATAATAACAATGAAGAACAAGTGTTTGTTTGGAATGTATCTTGTTGTGTTGTATCTCAATTGTTGTTTTGGTTGCTCCAAAACTTCCTCTATTTATAGGAGATGATTGATCAAGCATAGGCTCATCGAGGATTGAAAATCTCTGAAAAATACAATTAAAATCAAGAATATAATCGTTAGAAATCAATCCCACAATTTAAGGAAAGTTTGTCTGTCAAACGGAAATTTCTTTGTCAAACTAGAGGAGCGACCGTCATACATAAATAGAGTTTTAAATTGAACATATCACAAATAACAGGCGGCCAGTCGAGGGTCTTGACCTGTCGACCTCCACTCGACCTTGACCCCCCCAATACAATTACAAGAATGAATTGTTACTGTTTCAAAACCTGACTCCAGTGCACGACGACACCACCGACGGCCGACGCCACTGATCGCCATGCGAGTCGAGTCGGCCGACCGCCAATATCAAGCCCGTCTCATTTTTTTGTTCCAAAATTCATCTTCGTGTATGTGTTGCCCTATGGGCGGCCGGTTGACCTCGAGGCAAAATGTTGTCTAATTTTTTGTCGAAAATAAACCTCAAGAAATACTCCGAAAATTTAGTAAAAATATTTTAAACCGATCGGGAGTATTTAGACAACATTTAGAATCATTGTTTTGAAGTAGAAACTAATAAACATAAAATCATTAAAAGTGTTGTCCAATTTTATCTAAAATAAATCTTGAAGAAATACTCCGAATAAATAGTAAAAATATTTTAAATCATTTAGGAGTATTTGGACAACAATTAAAAATATTATTTTGGTGTAAAAAATAAAATAATCAAAATTAAGATAAAAACATGTATCAAACTCAATGTTACATCATTTTTTTCTCCAAACGGTAGATATTTTTATAAATTGAAATCGAAAATTACACGAGCGGTAGTTAAGGAGCCACAACAAACAAGGATCGAAACTAGATCTAAGTAGGAATCTGGGAAAACCATTCACATGAGACTTTTCCCTCACAAGCAAATAAAGCCAACCTATTACAAGGTTCATTACAATTACTATAAATATACCTAAAACAACAAACATCAAATAAAGATCGCAATAAAAAGATGTCTTTAGCTCTTGTCATATTAGCCACAACAAAATCCATTCCATTGTTGAGCTTCAACACAATATCCTTCACATCTAATTGCACCACAATTTTTTTCCAATGAAATTGAGAGGCTTTCACAAGAGCATGCGTAACAACCAGTAATATTGCCTCCACTGGATCCGAAACCAAATCTCTAAAGGAACACCACGCCTGTACCTTAGCACCATTTTGAAGATGTGGTTTTTTCTTTCCAAATCAAGATGAAACATTCTTTTGACTTTGGAGATGTGTATGAGGTTGTAAATTACATAATTATTCATTAACATTCGGTGATTAAAACATTAGGTAGGAAAACAATATTCTTTTTATAAACTATATAAATTTTTTATTTATAAAATATATATTTATCTATTATTTAAATATTTAGGCGATAAACGATACGACGAATGAATGGATAATTCGTATTTGTCGAACAAATGTCGTAATAGAGGGGAAAATTACTGTAAATGATGGAGAACAACTCTCGAAGCCTTATCATGCAAATGGTAACATTTGACAGGCAGAGAATAGCCACACAAGCATCACCCAACCCAACCCACAACACATTTTCAGTTTCCGAGAGTCCATCTCATCTCTACAGCCACTCGGTTTTCTCGTCTCAACTATCTTCTCTTTCCCTCTCTAATCACTTTCAACTGTTGGGAGAATAACACTGATACTTCAAGATAGTAATCTCGACATTTTGCAGGTATATAATTATATCACTGATCATCTTTTTGCCAATATATGTGCAATTTACTGTATATTGCTAAATTTTATGTAGCTGAGAATAAATATGTTGGTTAATCGTAAATAAGAGGCGAGGAGGTATAATGATTGGATTTTATATTGTTTTGTAGGGAATTGGGAGTATTTGTTGGGTACTTCTGAAATGGTGAAGGTTATATAAGTGTTTAGAGTATGGCTTCTTTAGCTTCCCTTGCGAATTTGGGAAGCGTGAATATGATTTCCTTTGGTAATTTTGATGGGTCTGTTTGTTTAGTTAGGAGCATCTCTTTTCACAGAAATGGGAGTGGTTTTAGAAAGTTTTGGAGTGGCAATAGGTGGAGATATGCTGGTGTTTGTAGATATTCTGTAACAACCGACTTCATTGAGGAACAAGGGACTTCGGTGTCTCTTGATTCCACGTCTGAAGGTAGTAAAGACACTAGCACTGATACATTTCTCAAGGCAGCTCCCAAGCCAGTCTTGAAAAAACCAGGACCTAAGCTCGATCCTCTTCTGAGTATGCCTTCAGACGAGTCGAAACGTAGCAGGGATTTGGAAAATGAGAAAACAAGTGATGCGGCGATTGAGTCACTAGGGGAGGTGTTGGAGAAGGCTGAGAAGCTAGAGACTAACAAGAAGGTGAATGTGTCTGTAAACAAACCTTTGAATAACGAAATATCGGACCAAAAGAACGGTAAACCAGTTCGTTCTATGGAAAACTCAAATAGCAAGTCTAAGAATACGAAGAGCGTCTGGCGAAAGGGTAATCCAGTGGCCACTGTACAAAAAATTGTAAAGGAACCTCTTAGACAGGAACCGAAAACAGATGGAGGAGGGGTTGTTGGTCCTCAGCCCGTTTCTCCACTTAGAGCCCCCCAGCCAATGTTACAATCGAAACCCTCTGTAGCTCCTCCTCCATCTTCTATTAGAAAACCTGTAATCTTGAAGGACGTAAATGCAGGTGCAAAGCCACCTGTTGCTGATGTAACTGATTCAGCCCCAAAGACTAAAGAACGGAAGCCAATTTTAATTGATAAGTTTGCATCTAAGAAACCGGTGGTTGATCCTCTGATCGCTCAAGCTGTTTTAGCCCCTCCTAAACCGGGTAAGAGCCCTGCGCCTGGAAAATTCAAGGATGAACTCCGAAAAAGGGGTGGCCCGTCGGGTGGACCTCGTAGGCGTATGGTTAATGATGATATTCCGGACGAGGATGCATCTGAGCTTGATATTTCTATACCTGGTGCAACTGCCAGAAAAGGAAGAAAATGGTCTAAAGCAAGCCGAAAAGCTGCTAGACTTCAGGCAGCCAGAGATGCAGCGCCCGTTAAAGTGGAAATCATGGAAGTTGGTGAAGACGGTATGTTGACCGAGGAGTTGGCCTACAACTTGGCGATTAGTGAAGGTGAAATTCTTGGGTTTTTTTTACGCTAAGGGAATCAAGCCTGATGGTGTCCAGAAGCTGAGCAAAGATATGGTGAAGATGGTCTGCAGAGAGCATGGGGTGGAAGTGATTGATGCTGCGCCTGTAAGGGTGGAAGAAATGGCAAAAAAGAAGGAAATTCTTGATGAGGATGATTTAGATAAATTAGAAGATAGACCTCCTGTGCTAACAATAATGGGCCATGTTGATCATGGAAAGGTCAGGAATAACCTTACTCAATTTTTGTATTTTTTTTGTTATGATAGACAATATCCGTAATAGCTCCAGCTGACTGGATTTGTCCCACATGCAGACAACACTTTTGGATTACATAAGGAAGACCAAGGTATATATGTGACCTCAAGTCTTTTTTCAATCACTATGATGTATTGAGCTACAAATATTGCTTATGCGTGTTAGTTTATAAGACGTAGGTTTTCTGAAACTGAATTTCCAACTGTTATGTTTATTAGGTGGCTGCATCTGAAGCTGGTGGGATTACACAAGGAATCGGGGCTTATAAGGTTCAAGTACCTATTGACGGAAAACCGCAAACATGTGTTTTTCTTGATACTCCAGGGCATGAGGTAAATTTATTTCTAGCTTATGCTGTTTAGTTTCACATTTGTCTTTCTTCAACTCTCCTTGCATGCATTGACAAGAACATCATAGGATTTATTTAGTGAAGTTTTTGCTTAGTAACTCGTAAAATTCTATTGTTATTTGAAAATTATCCTTAGGCATTTGGAGCAATGAGAGCACGTGGAGCGAGAGTGACAGACATTGCCGTCATTGTAGTTGCAGCTGATGATGGTATCCGGCCTCAAACAAGTGAAGCTATTGCTCATGCCAAAGCAGCAGGGGTGCCAATTATAGTAGCTATAAATAAGGTATCTTGATTGTGGCGTGTTATTGCTCCATTCTGAGTTTCATGTTGATTTCTTGAGGGAATTTTGATTTCTTTTCATATATCCCATCATTATAGATAGATAAAGATGGAGCTAATCCAGATAGAGTCATACAAGATCTTTCTTCAATTGGTTTGATGCCTGAAGACTGGGGTGGTGACACTCCAATGGTTAAGGTGACAAAATTGAAACTTTGGAGTTCTATGCTCACTTCATAATTTGAAAAAACACATACAGATTTTTTTCTTGGATGCTGAAGTTATTACCGACAATATTTAACAGATAAGTGCTCTTAAAGGGGAGAATGTTGATGATTTGCTGGAAACCATCATGCTCGTTGCTGAGGTAATTTATACATTGTTCTTTGAGTTCAAAATAGTTCTGGCTCCTAACTTTTCAATGTAAGTAGCTAATAAAAAAATTGACATGTTCTCCTGCATTTTTATCTTATGCATCTTATAGATGCTCCTATAATGATGACATATTAGCATGAACACATGAATGGTTGAAAATCCACACACTTGGAATACCATTCATTAGCACCATTGGCATTTCTTTTTAATGGTTGGGAGTCGAGTTACAAAATTCTAACAGAGGGAAAATATATATTATTTTGCATAAAAGTGGAAAATATTTACGTTTGAATTAAGTTATTTGTATTGGTTTTCTTCTGAAATTGGGTTTGTTCTCCTATTCAAGTTGCAAGAACTGAAGGCTAATCCGAATAGGAATGCTAAAGGAACAGTTATTGAAGCCGGTCTTGATAAATCCAGGGGACCTATAGCTACGTTCATTGTGCAAAATGGAACTCTCAAAAGAGGAGATGTAGTAGTTTGTGGTGAAGCTTTTGGAAAGGTTTGTATATGAATCTGAACATATTTGGAAGATTTTTTAGGTTTTTGCTGATGTCAGGACTTCCTCATTTGCGATGTCAGGTGCGGGCTTTATTTGACGACAAAGGGAAACAGGTTGATGAAGCAGGGCCCTCTATCCCAGTACAGGTATTTTGTTAGTTATGCATGTATTCTGCTTTTGACTCTTGTTTATTAGTGTATGATACCACAGAAAATTGTAATTAACTGTGCCCGTTGTATGCATGTTTATTACAGAATTTCTGGTAATTAACTTGGGATTCCCTCATTTGAACTTGACTTTTCTTCTGATCTCCAATTGAGTGTTGAGATACTATGTTTTGAGCTGCCATAATATCTCCAGCTTGCTTTCTGGGTTTCACTAAGTTGAATCTGCCTTGATGGCTATTCCAATAGTGAAAGCTGATATTTTATGATACCGCAGTTTCAGATACCTTAAAGAATGGTAAAATTCAATGGTGAAATTGACTACAGATGCTGTCAATTAACTTCATTGTCACATGGTCTTATGTTTACTCTATGGCAAACGTCATCTTTGGTTATTGTCAACTTTACTTTTGCTTTGTGCATTTATAACTTGAAATCGAAGGCATTCTCTTTCTACAACTTTTGTTATTTTCCATTCGTTTGTTTATCTACTGAACTTGATTTTCAGTTCTTTTGAACTTCTAAACCAAATATGCAACTTTAATCCGTCCTTGTATCACCACTTAATTTGTCAAAACTTCTTTTAGAGTAAAACCTTTTGGACAGTCGCCAGATACTTTGAAGAATCATATTTTCATGTTAGCAAAAGGTTATAAGTATTTAAGAACCTTCATGCTACATAAGATGCATCATGTGCGAATATTCCTGGTGGAATTTATTTGATGTTTTGACTTCCAGTTTGATGGAGTCGAGATTTTGTCGCAAAAGTTCTAATTCCCTCTCCCTCACCCTCTACATGCACGCATTATCAGTCCCAGTCTCTCTCTCTCTCTCTCTCTCATATAAGTTTGTTACAGTTTTCAATTTCTTAGTAATTATACTGCATGCTTTGGCAGGTCATTGGATTAAATAATGTTCCTTTAGCTGGTGATGAGTTTGAGGTTGTTAGTTCACTTGATATAGCTCGGGAAAAGGCAGAGTCACGGGCAGAGGATATGAGAAATGAACGTATTACGGAAAAAGCAGGGGATGGAAAGGTTACACTTTCTTCTTTAGCTTCTGCTGTTTCGGCAGGAAAGAATGCTGGATTAGATCTGCACCAGCTTAATATTATACTGAAGGTTGATGTTCAGGTAGGCTATCAATGTGCTTCGGAACACTAATATGTATTCTTAAAATCTTGCAAAACTAGGTGCATTGTGAAGATGAAATGGCTTTGAATAGTCAGTCACTATTAATGTTATACAATATTGTTAACTAAAGTTTGAGATATTCCCTTTGATAACATTACATGATTATAGACAATAAAAGGTCAGTATCTTAAAACTATTTTATGTACTTCATTTTTGGTTGTTATGCTCTTTAGAAGCCGAGTGTGCATGCATATATTTTGCTTCTATATGTTATCACTTGATTGACTATATGTGGAATTGCAATGAACCTCAAACATTTAATATTTCTAAAGAGATGCTAATAATGTAAATGAAAGTCATTAGTATTGTCTTTAAATGCCAGCTGCCAAGTTTAATAAATGCAGTGATATCATTATAAATTTCGATGCAAATATGTTCATTTGTCAGACATCAGTTTGATCTGCAATTAAGTCAAATCTTTGATTAATGGCTAGGGATCCATTGAGGCTGTCAGACAAGCTCTTCAGGTACTTCCACAAGATAACATCACTCTGAAGTTCCTACTGCAAGCAACTGGGGATGTGAGCGCCAGTGATGTTGACCTTGCAGTGGCAAGTAAAGCTATAATCTTTGGCTTTAATGTAAGAACACCTGGTTCAGTCAAGAGCTATGCAAATAACAAAGGTGTTGAAATTCGACAGTATAAAGTTATCTATGAACTTATTGATGATGTGCGAAATGCAATGGAGGGACTTCTGGATTCAGTCGAGGTAAAGCATATTCCTAGATCCTTCCGCTTTTGCCTTTTGCATTAATTTAGCATCTCCCTCTATAGTGAAAGATAATCCTCGGTTAATTTCCTTTATATTGGAATTCAAGGGACTTTAGTTGCCTTATCTGAGTGTCGGTGCTGAAAGCGCATTAGTCAAGAATCTTCTGAGATAAAAAATGAGTCTTGAGTTTTCCTACTTATTTAGATGCACCCATTATATTCTCTATAGTTATGAAATTTTCTGCAAAGTGGAATTCATTTGACAAAATACTTGGGGAGGAAGAGATTTCATTAGTGTAGCGGGATAAGATATCACATACTCATTTTCATGGAACCATGCCTCTTTTTGTTTTTGGTAAAGGTTCCACTCGGGATATCATTACATTGTCCCCTACAATTTAGGCCTTGTATGGTTATGTTTCTAGGGTCCATTTCCAATTTCTTGTGTTGAAAATTCAGTTTTGAAGCTTTATTGGTTTTCATGTAAAAATTGGAATTATGTTTGGATGAAATAATGAAATTAGATTTTATGTAGGGTTTAGGGTTTAAGAATATGTTTGGTTGATTAGTTTTGGAGTTGTTTTTCATGTATATAGTAATTTAAAAAGTTGATAGTGGTGGGTCCACTTTCAGTATTTTAAATTGAGCAATATATAGTATTATATTTGTAAGATTATAGGTAGTGGTCTTGGGAAAATTGGATCCCACATTCATCCCCTATGGACATGCAAAAATAGCTGAGAAATAAAATGAAAAATAACAACAATCCACAACACAAGAATTTACGTGGAAAACTCCAAAACCGGAGAAAAACCACAGCCCACAGAGAAAGAAATTCTACTATGTGAAACAATTTTATAATCACGCAGTCATTTTCTCTCCTGACCCAGTACCCTACACTCTTACCAACCTTTGACTAAGAGGGTGTTTGGTTCGAGCTTATAAGCTCTTAAAACAACTTATAAGATGTTTAAGAGCTTATAAGCTCTTAAAATGTGTTTGGTAATTTTTTTCCAAAAGAGCTTATAAGCTCTAAAAAGTCTGTCAGAGAGCTTATAAGCTCCTAAAAAAAGTACCTCCACCCCAACATTTTTTAAAAGAGCTTATAAGCTCCTTATTTTAAACATTCAAAAGACAAAAATATACTTAATAATTTTATAAGATATAAAAACACTTATAAGCTTGACTATCTTATTTTATCCAAACACTGACAACTTATTTTTAAAATAAGATCTAACATCTTATAAGCTCCTAAAACAACTTATCGGATGTAGGAGCTTATAAGATGTTTTAAATAAGCTTAGCCAAACACCTCTAACTCACACCTCTCTCCCAACTCTCCATACTAGAGAATACAAGAAATGAATTTAATTAAAGTCAAAATACAAAGGTTAAAGTGTATTTAACTGGTGCATTAAAAGTTTGAAACAAAACCACTTGAGCTCCTTGAATAGCCTTAGGAAGCTCCTCCACTTTGTTCGCCAAGCAATATGGAATAGGAACTCACTTCTTCTATTTTGACACAAAATCAACAGTGGGTCCCATTAGATAGATTTAATTTAAAAATAGTAATATTTTAAGTAGATAGAGTTTGTAGTGGTGGGCTCCACATGTATAATTGGATGAAAATATAAGAAATGTGATTGATAAGTTATGTAAGGTAGTGTATAGTGTTGGGAATTGAAATTATAGGTTTGAGATGTTGATTTATGTGTAAAATGAAAAGTGAAAATGATGATTTCCAGTGAAATTTTTTTAAACAAACATGATTAAATTTTTATGAATAGTTGGAAAATGAAAATGGGCACTTGGAAGCATAACCATACAAGACCTTAGTTTCCATATCTCATGGGAGCAAGCCATGATTAAATCTTAATGACTTAGTTCTCACGTCTGTTATGATTTTTACCAAATATTAATATTGTGAGGCTATGTTTTCTTTTCTGCAGGAACAAGTTCCAATTGGTGCGGCAGAAGTAAGGGCTGTTTTTAGTAGTGGCAGTGGCCGTGTTGCTGGATGCATGGTAACCGACGGTAAAATAGTGAAAGACTGTGGAATTCGTGTGCTAAGAAAAGGCAAAGAAATTCATGTTGGCGTGCTTGGTTCCTTAAAAAGGGTCAAGGAGATGGTGAAAGAGGTAATTTTGAAAGTTTATGTTCTTTCTTCTTCTAGTAGCCATTTTTTCAAGTCGAAAATTGATAGAGAATTGTTTTTTGTTTTTCTGAATACGTTAATAGAAACGGTCATATACTTGTCCTGGTTAGTTTATTCTTCAATATAAGCCATGCTTCCTTAATGTTTTGTTAGATATATCTTTCGTCTCACTAATCTATGAGAAATCCAAGGCAAATTGAAGTGTGAACTTAGCTTTCTCTCTCTATAATATGCATCCAAATTTATGGTAATCATATGGAAATCGACTGCAAAAGAATTGTTTTTCGCCAGCCTTAAGAGATTGTTTTGAATAAAAAGATATCTCCATTTTCCCCCTCCAAGGCCCAAGCTGCTGTGATGGCCATTTACCTGTTACTATGAACCTAGAGGAAAAGATCGACCTAAAATCACATACGTAAAGGTGCAATCAAATTTAACAAACAATTTATGCAGATATGGCTTAAATTCATGGAATGGCCTACACAGTTTAAGTAGGCTGGTCACAGCAGTTGATTTTCCTTGCCTTGAGAAGTTCTATGTGCAAAATTTTCCGAGTTTCACGCGGAAATGTTAATTCAGCTTGTTCTTCTCTAGGATCATCCCCTTTACCATGTTTTACAATGTACAGGTTAATGCTGGACTAGAGTGTGGAATTGGAATTGAGGAATTTGATGATTGGGAGGAAGGGGATAAAATTGAGGCCTTTAACACAGTGCAAAAGAGAAGAACACTCGAAGAGGCATCGGCTTCAATGTCAGCTGCAGTCGAAGAAGTGGGGATGCAAATGTAAAAAGACACCCATACGTAATTCTGAAGTCGGCCCACACTGAATTTTCTCGACTATATGTGTCACCTCAACACGATGATACAACCAATTTCCATGGATTTTGACTTGTGCATCGTGCTTATCTGAATCCTGCATCCTATCGAAGATGCTATGATGCCTGCCAGTTAAAATTGTGGATTAGCACCTCGTTCTATGCTATTTATTTGTAAATAGTTATGTATATCCGAACCCAGCTCCATTTTGTTAAGAGCGACAGGTTGAGCATTCATTTTAAGTTCGTAAATTCAAAATTTATGACACGTGTAACAGATATAGTGAGGGAGGAACACGTCTCTCAAAGGAAAAAAAGAAGGAATCAGATGTTCTAACATAAATGTACCATCTTGCGGTTTTCCTAGGATCAATTGTATTCAACCCTAAATTGAATATATTTTTGTAATAAGATTACTCTGAGACTGCTGTATGTAACTAATTTGCTTTATCGATTTTTCATTTGCTCATTTGTTCTTTTTTATATCTACGTGCTCCTCTTGAAGTTCGTCTGATTGATGTTCATATTTGCTGGGGGTAAATGTCAGCTTGTCTCTAAAGCCTCCATAACTTTTCAACTCATAACAAAGCTTAAAATTCAGTTAGGCCTAAGCCACATTTCCAGTTGCACTCCAAGCAGGAATGACACTATGACAGGCTAAGGTAAACGTGTTGTTCTAAGGGTACAGAACAGTTATTTTTAATGTAATTTCATTGAGGCAGTTGATATTCTTATATTTTATTGCAGAATTCTGCTGATTTCATCGAGAAAGTGCAATGATAAGCGTGGTGAAGACCAAAAGTGTAAGCAGTAAGTCAAGCTTTCCATATCTAATCCATTATTGCCAACTCTACTTGAATTCAGGTTCCTCATTGTTGTATAGTTACAATTCAGTTCCAGGAAAATGGAAAAAAAAAAAAACATGAAATTACCAGAGGAAGTATTTATTGGAGGACATAAATTTGCTGAATTTGTATATTAGGGTAACAACAAGAAGTCATATTCATTGTAAACTGGTCCATACATAGTTGCCTTTGAACATCACACAGTACATCCCTCCTCTACTTTTTGTCTTGATTGCCAAACTTATCACCTATATGGAACAAAAGGGACAGTGAGGCATAATTTTCCTAAGGGGGACCAAGAACTTGATAAGGTCTGTCTTAGCGTTTCTGGTTGTGCATAAACCTGTAAGAATAAAAACGGATCTTTGTTTACCTCCAGCCATTGATTTGTTGCAATCTAAAAATATGAATTAGATTCTTCTAAAGCCTCTCAAATCCCTCTCTATAGATGGTGTAAGATTTAATCAGGAAGATGGCTTTAGGGATCTAATCAGACCTGCTTTTATAAACTCTGTCCATCACAGAGTTAGATTTTATAAATTATTTTCTGGCCATAATTGAGATAGTGGAAAATTGACCACTGTAGATTATGGGCCATTTATGGTTAAAGTGGAGATTAATGGAGATAATGCAGATAATGGAATTTGACCACTGTTACTAATGGGCCATTTTGTATCCACTTGATTTTAACAAAACCTTGATAGGAGTCCTGCATTTTCAAAGGCAACCCTTTATTCCCACTTTGCGGCATGATGTAAAACATTTATAGAATTGTCAAAGGATACATATTTATAGAAACTCGGGGGAAAAAAGGAGATATACAGAGTATTCTCTTTTCTAGTACCTTTACAAATATAGTTTTGCTCAGTATCCTTCTTTGTTTTGGTCTCACTGTAAATAATAGCATTCTATTTGCCAAAGTTTTCACCATGGACAAAACAAAGAACATCTCAGCATTGAGTGAGTTTGGAAGTAGCTTAGGACCATTTAGATGTGATCATAAACCACCATCTATTATGACTCTCAAGCTTATCCAAATGCAGGGACCAATGTCAATTCCTTTATAACTTTCCATTAAAAGTGACTTTTGTCTTCACAACAGAACTTTTTTCAGAATTGACATGCCGTAGGCTTCTGCATAACAGCTATATGGTCCTGCATCAACAGTGTAGTCCTCTCACTTTAAATCTGTTAAATGGGCCATATGTAACTCATCCCCAAAAAAATTTCTGAAAGGAGAGGGTCGCAACCCACATTTATACATAATAACAGCCCAAATAGGCGATGTGGGACAAACACAAACTCTAACACCCGCCCTCACGCCGAGCGTGCCAAACCAAATGGGTCGGGGTCCACCCCACCATCGCCTCCAAACCAAACCCTGGTCTTTCCGATACCATGTTAAATGGGCTTGGGTAGAACTCATCCCCAAAAAGCTAGCTCAAAGGGAGAGGGTGCCCAACCCACATTTATACATAATAACAACCCAATAAATAGGTTATGTGGACAAACACAAACTCTAACAAAATCAAATACAAAAATATTGAAGGGTGGGAACCTAGGGAAGAAAGTTACTTCAGGCATATATGCATGGGATAATTACAAAATCCCGAGGTTTAGGCTAATTACAAAAAAACAAAATTACACAAAGTCTCCTCAAGTTTGATTATGTCTTAAATATAAGGGGTAATTGTAATATATTTATAAATATCAGGGATTTTTTGAAATATGTTTTTCTTACGAAAATGGAAAATGTAAATCAAACTAGGAGTTTTTAGCAATTTAAAAATCTCCGTTTTTCTTTAATTAGAAATCTTGGGGGTTTTGTAATCAACCCTATATATATATGTAACAATATGAAATTTAATGATATCATGTTAATAATCTTCTCTTCAGTTGTGGCTGTTACCTTGAATTGCTATCTGTTATTTCTCTAAGACTGGTTAGTTTTATTCTAATATGGTTGATGGTAAGACAACGGACAACCCATGCAGTTTGTCCATAACTGATGATTTCTCTATGAATTAAGGGTTAAATACAAAAATACTCTTGAGATTCAGTCAGTTACTGAAAAAAATGTTATCTTTCAATTTACAAATATCCCATTCATATTTGTTTATATTTTACAAGTTGCATACTCCTGATATTTGTTAGGCAAATGCAAGCCTCAAAGGGGTGGTTTGTAATACCTTAAGGTGGTTTTTGTTATTTTAAAAGATAACTAGAGTTTTTTGTATTTAGGCTAAAGCTTAGGTAATATTTGTAATTTACCCATGAATTAATGTTTCTAATATTTTTTCAAATGCAAAACATCCCCTATATTATTAGTGGCACCAATCCTTAGCTTCTATTTAATGCTATTTTTCGAGTCATTATGGTGGATTCCAAATCCATACTATTTAGAGTCATTTTAAATTCTTTCCCCAAATCCTTCCCTCAATTCCAAATCATCTCATCACAATGCAACATTAAAGTTTTTCGCAGACCTCATCATGTAACATTGTAATCTAATATTTTACGTTAGAGAAAAATCTTTTATGTTTGTATATGAATGGGAGATTTGGATTTGAGGGATGATTTGGAGAAAAGATTTCAAATTATTGCACATAAGATGAATTTTAAATCCACCACAGTTACTAAAAAAATATCTCAAAACAGGAGCTCAAGAATTTGAAATTTATTGTATTATGCGATCACCCAAACAAATTCAACGGATTTGTTATTATAGATTTAAAATCATTTCTTTTAAATCTGTCAATTCAAATGCAACCTTAAGTCATTACATGCAAGCTTCTTTTTGGTGCATAGTTTGCATGATGTATATCAAAGGAGCAAGGCAAACAAAGAATTGGTTGTATCTGAACAAGTATGGATATTATCTACTTAAGACTTTATTAGTATAGAACAAAAATCTCTCAACAGAAAATTTTGCTTCCATAATAGCTTTTAAACTGCTGGAAGATATTAAGAGTTCTTTGCATGATGTTGTGGGAAGACTATACATAAAATAGATTTATGAAATGAAATTGAATTCTTATTCGATTAAATAAAAATCCCTGCAAATTACATTACAAAACTCATTCACCCCTGCTAAAAGATGGAGGTGAAGAGAAGTCATAACATCAATTAAATTCCTTCAACACTGATCTCATCATCACTGCCCATAAAATGCAGGCCGTGACGCAATCACCAAAACTAAGAACAAAAAAACAAGAAGAAATAGTAGACGATGATGCTGAAACGATGGTTTCAACTTTATTCTTAGAATACTGCTAAAAACACGGCCAGGGCCATAAATCATCACTCAAAAGGAGAGACTTGGCGATGATATCTCTCTCGATCGATCATTTTGTTAGACGATGACAAAAGGGTTGCTCCATAAGCCTTTTTCCTCATCGATAGTGTCCAATATTTTCATCAGTGGACGCTTTGTGATAGAGATAAATTTCGGAGGAGCTACTTCTGTAGCGAACCTAAGTTTTGGAATTTTAGCCATTTGTATTTGTAGAAAGATAGATATGAACTCAAGATTGATATGAGATAGAAGAAGAAATCTCAAAATCTGTGTTATGGAGAAAAGAATACAACTTTGCTCAGTTTATATAGAGAGCTTGAGAACAACAAGTCTTGTTCAAGGTAAACTAATTCATACGGTGTTGCACTGAATATTGGACCGTACTGAGCCGTCCTGTTTCTTGTGTTTAATGCGTAAAGTTGTATAGATAGTGAGAGGATTCACAGCTGTGTCTCATGCTTAGTTTTCTTGGAACGGGACCAAAGATCTTTAAAAGATATTCGTCGTCTAACATGTTTCCAGTCTTTCACTCGAACCGACTTGAACTTTTATAACTTCTGCTAAATTTTTACCTCTAAATGATGCAGATCAGATTATTAATTTACTTTTGTGTTTAGTCTTTCTTCATTTCATCTATTTTCTGGCTTAGTTTCAGGTCATCTGTTGTGTCAGTGATGTTTAATTTTCTGGGGTTTTTTAGAAAAAAACCCAGAGGTTTTTGAATATTACAAAAATTCCCTTCAGGTTTCATTCTGTCTTACACATTCCTCCTTCATAAGGAAAAAAGAATATTTCAAACCTCCCTGACACGAATCAAACCTCAATAAGTTTTTTTGTAATTTTCAAAAGCCCCCGCGCTTTATTTTTTTGTAATTAGCCCAAATTTCAGGGTTTCTGGTGAAAAAACTAAGTATAGAAGGGACTTGAAAAGTGGTCAAATGGTTAAGGGTGTAATTGGATATATTTTCATTTTGTTAGAGAATAGTGGGAAAAAAAATTGGAAGAAAAACGATGAATTTTGAGAGTGTGATTGGATGTGAAATGAAAAAGTAATGATGAAAGTTGATTTGATTTAAAAATAGTAAAATAATTATTGGATATGATTGGAAGTTAGAAATGTGTGAGTGGATGAATAGTGAAATTTGTGGGAGAATGTGTAATAATGATTAGTTTTTTGTAAAAAAATGTGTAGATGTGATTGGTAAAAGAAAAAATAAGAAAAAGTGAAAGTGAGAGAATAGTATATTTTCTTAAAATTTTCATAAACAATCGCATGTTTGGTCAAAAAAAATTCTCCAACGAAATGAAAATGAAATCTCTCCCATATCCAATCACAGCCTAAATCTTTCAAAGCCCAGACTAGATGTTTGAGACACTTTGAGGGTTTGAGGTTTGATTCTCATATGTCTTCCCCAATCAGAGTATGTACTGAAAAAAAAAGTACCAAATCTTGGACGAGGCAATGCTCACTAAACTGCACCTGATCAAAACGGGACGTGGTGGAAAGATCAAGAACAAATGGAAGAGTAGTTTTACCATATAAAGAATGTGGTAGGTCAATTGATAATGGAATTTTCACAGGAAAAAAACAGCAGGACCGTGAAGATGTGGCCACAATGGCCTTCTTTTATCGTGACCTCAGGATTTTCTGATGAGGGGACCAAAGCCACCCCATTGGGTTGTGATTTTCCCGAAAAAAGTGTATTCTTGTCTTCAATTTTATCCATCTCTAAGAAACCTCACGCACACGACATGCATGCAGTACAATTAGGATCCTCTATTTCAAATTATATCCAATTTTTATTTCAGTAACATCAATAAACACCAAGTATACATTGATGATGTATGTTATTTTCTATAGTCTGCGGTACAAATTTTCCGACTCTTGTGGTTGCCGAAAAGCCATTCCGATTGGCATAGTAGTAGGGGTGTGCAAGATACGGGAAAAAATCTTCGTACCGAACCGTACCGAAAATTCGGTACGGGTCGGTACGGAGATTCGGTTCTAACGGGACGATTCGTGGCGGTACGGTTCGGGACAGTGAAATGGAGATTAATCATAAGTAAACCACACAAAATAAGAAAAAATAAAAAATGAATGTAAAAATCACCAAACAATTATAGTCCATTCATTTTTAGTGCAATCTCAAAATAAATACTACAATCATAAAGGTCAACACAATCTCAAATTATAAATTATTAATAAATAATACAATCCCAACTAGAATTACTTCAAAAATATGTGTTGTAATAGTACATATACTTTTACATAAGCTCCATAAGTGAAACTTAATATAATAATTATATCAGATAATTTTCTAGGTTATTCAAATGTGGGGTGTCACAATATCAAAATAAATAAGATAAAAATAATACATATGTATGATTAAAAAAATTCTTAAAAATCGGCTCTAGCTTCGGATCTTCGGTTCGGTATGGACCGGTACGGTTCTCGGTACAGGTATTTAAAAAATCTCCAGAACCGTACCATAAAATTTTTCGGGACGGTTCGATTCGGAAAAAGTCAAAAAGCCAATGAATATTTTCGGTTTGTATATTTTTCGATTTGGATATTGGTTCGGTTCCAGTGATCTCCAGGTCCCGTGCACAACCTACATAGTAGCAATGAAAAATGGTGTGTCCCCTAGAAAATGGAGCATGTATTTTTCGCAATGTGTGTATGACTGGCTGACTGCACTACACTGTAATTCTCCCTTCACTACTAGAAATATTTTAGAAACCTTTACTCATGTCACGGCCTTTTTTGTTACATCGGTTGGTTAATAACCGATGTCAAAGCTTCTTGTAAAATCTATTTTTTTTTTGTAGTAGTAGTGCTTCCAATTTCTGCTTTCTTACATCGGTAAAACTCTTTTTTTTTGCCTTCTTACATCAGTAAGATGTTTATATCTTCACTTTCCTATATTCTATATATTAAAATTGTGAATTTCATTGTTTCATTATTGTAAAATAACATTCTCAGAAAGATTCTCAAGAGACTTTTAAATTTAAAGAAAGATCTCTTGCAAAATAAAAAGTATCTTTAAATTTAAGGAGTGATATTTTTAACATCTTCCAACACTCTCTTTGTATTAACTCTTCATTTTCTCTTTTTCCAATATTAATTTATTATACATAGGATATTAAAATTAATATATGACAATTTTCAAATTTTGTGTTATTTTTAGAAAGTGACATTCAAAAAGATCATTTAAAGTGCAAAATATCTAATGCAATTAATTATAGAGAGTTGTTTTCGCTCTACAAATTAGAAGAGTGACAACTCATTCTCTAAATTTAAAAGTTAAAGTAAAGAGGTTGTTGGAGATAGTTTTTGGTTGACGACTCTTCAAAATAAAGAGCATTTACCAATTATACTAGCTTAGTCGAGGAAGAACCAATTTCTATTAGAAAAGGAACTATTAAGCATAAGGAAATCAACACAAATAAAATTTCTAGATTTTTAATTCTTTTAAAATAATTAGACATGTTTCTAGACAAAATAATTTCCCAAAATAAAATAAAAAAATGAAGAAAAAGATATTTAATACAAATGCGGATATTCTTGATATTCCCTTTTTCCCCACCAAACCCAATTGTTTGTGGTTTATCTATTTTTTCGTTTTTTCTCTTTTTTTTTTTGAATAAATGTATTGTAGTTTCAACTATTACAAGAAAGCCGAAGACAAGGAAATAAATGCCAGCTCGATCCAAAAGGGTATTATTTTATTTTTTATTCCACCGCCACCGATGATTGTCATGTATAAAAGCTACCATATTAAAAACCCATAATTTAGGTTTGATTTATACATCAAAATTAATATTATAATTTTTATATATGTGATTATCCATATTAGAATAAGAGACAAATACTTCTTTTAGAACATAAGATCTCTATCTGATCCACCCCTTTCTTCTGTCTCAATAAAGAAACTGATGCATACATTAACTTTTTGCAATTTCCAAATATACTATTGTTAATAAACAAATTACATGATGAAATGGGGGGAAAGAAAGAAAGGACTGGACTTAATGAATGAATCGCTTTGTCAATATGTATTCAGGAATATGTATAAAAGCTGTGAAGAAACGGCCATGTGAAGAAACTATAACCTGGTCCCATATTTCTTTGTTTCCTCGTTCAGAGGTAATCAGTTTTCATGCAATGAGAGAGAGATTGATGGCAACAATTGTGTCAAAAGGATAAATGTGGTCTGTGGAAGCAGTTTCTGAAATATGGTACCAAAGCTTATGTAACTTTCAGCTTTTGCTTTTGCTTTTGCTTGTGGAAAAAGCAAAAGCTAGCTCCTACATTGTATTTTGGATTGACATCAGGCCAAACAAAAGTGATTCAAATGCGTGTGGTTTACCATTTGAAATATGGGGTGTTGCTTATTTCAGAAGAAGATAATAAAGAAGTAACAGAAGATTATTTATTGCCATGAAATTCTCATTAAAAGAATTCAGACAGAACTACACAAGAAGTAGAATTCACAATTCCGAACAATAAAGAGGGAACCATAACAGACTAATGTTACATTAAGGTTCAAAATGTTCAATTCTATTTGCTCTCTATTCATTCCTATAAGCTATATGGTTCCCATGATATAGATTTTTGTCGAAACTAGGTCAGTATGTATAACGCTCTATATGGACTTTCAAAATTCGTACACGCATGGCCAGCTATAGCGGGAGGGTCGACCTGGGAAAGGAAAACAAATTAGTTTAGCAGCCATCGTATGGTTCATACATACCCTATATAAAAATGGGTTAATTACAAATACTACCCTCGAAGTCTAATTAACAAAAAACCAAGCTATCTTTGAAAATTACAAATACCGCCCTTGATATTTGTTTCAATTTTATAGATTGGACCTGTTGAGGAAGTATTTTGTCAGGCACATACAAACTTTGGGGCGTTTTTGTAATACCTCAAGGGGTATTTGTGACTTTGAAAGACAATTGAATTATTTTTTGTAATTAGGCTAAAACATCATGGCTAGTTTTTTGATTTACCCACAATTATTAGGAATAATTACAAAAATACTCCCTGAGGTTTGGATAAAAATTACAAAAAAACCAAGAGATGTTTGAAAATTACAAAACCCCTTGAGGTTTGATTATGTGTTAAATGTAAGGGTGTAATTACAATATTTTTACAAATGTAGGGGTTGTTTAAAATGTTTATGCTTATGAAGGGGGTAAAGTGCAATACAAAATCAAACCTCACAGGGTTTTTGTGATTTTCAAAAACATATGGTTTTTTCTGTAATTAACCCGAACCTCAGGGGTTGTTTTGTAATTATCCTAGTTATTATGGTATTTCCTCTTTGATCTTTTGTTTTTGAGGATACAGAGCATGCACGGAGACATGAAAGGATGAATTACAAGAAACGGACAACAGTTACATACCGAAGCCTTCCTACTGCTTCCCATGCTCGTTGCAATAAACTAATTTCTTGCATTGGAAGTTCTGAAGTGAACTCCATACTCTGTTCAATTGAAGGGCCAATTTCATGGACAAGTTTGACCGATTCTGACAGTCGATGCAGCAGGTTCACCAAAGCAATCACTTCATTTCTTTGCAGTTGTAGCTGCAAGAGAAAGGGAAAAAACATAAAAGATTTACCAACTAATCTCTAATGACATCAACTTGTCATCAACTAAGGACAAAAACTTACAGATTCATTTGGATGGTTTTTACCATCAACAGAGAAAAGAATCTTCAGTGCAGTTCCAAGTCCAAGGACCTGAAGTTTTCCCCAAAGACGACATTTCTCACATCCAACACAATCCATTAGAGCACTGCAATGTGCACAACAATGGCTATAAGTTGGCCTTCAATTTATATAAAAATCAAGCATATGTGCTAACCAACAAAAAAACAATGAATATAATGAAGAGTCGTGATTTTTTAGGGTAACTATAAGTATTCAACATAGAAAGGGATAAATACAAACACTATCCCCGAGGTTTGAGCTAACAACAAAAACCCAAAGATTTTTGAAAATTACAAAAATCTCCTTGAGGTTTGATTCGGTATTACACACGTTACCACCTTTATAAACAAAAACATTTCAAACACCCCTTTTACATTTGTAAAAATATTACAGTAATCCCCTTGCATTTAAGATAGAATCAAAACTCAGGAGGATTTTTGTAATTAAACTTCTCTGGTTTTCTTTTTCGTAATTACCCAAACCTGAGGGGTAGTTTTTGTAATTATCCCAAAGAGAATTATAAATGGAACGGAACATTCTACTTCAACTTTTGCGACAAGTATGATAACTTTATTCACCTAAAGTTCAAAACCTCATCTATCATTAACTACATGCCACTAAATACTTCCAGGTCTCCCAAGGAAATTGAATAACAGCAGGAGTTAATTCTTATAAGCTCAAAATAAGTAATTTGAAGATAAGATACAAACCTGATGTTTTTGAACTGCTTTTGAATCTCCAGCTTCAACTCGGGCCCACCTTTACCTTGCCACAATTTAGCTTCATCAAATGGAAGTGGACATGCAGCCTGCAGTTTTGGGTTGTAAAGCATTTGGCGCATTAAAGACTGAGCTTTCAGGTCCTCCTCAACACTACCAGTATCATATTCGGCCTGCTCCAAGTAATTTGCAGCCTGAATAACAAATGAATACAAGGAATGTCACTTAGAACTGCTACATCTGTTACCAGAATAATCAAGATAAAGAAAAAGACTTACTTTTGTCACAGCTCGGAGAACAAACATGAATGTGAAGTATAAGTTTCTCACACGATCAGGATACCTCAATACACGATCATACATTAACTCCGGTTTCTACCCCACTGCAATTGCAAGAAAATGATCAGGATGGTCTAAACTCAGAGCATGTTAACAATTCTCAGGCGTGGGGAACTTTTCACAAACAGAATATGATAAAAACTTAAAATGAAAAATGAGTGTCCAATACAAGAAACGAGGAGAGGACAAAAGGCAAACCAGATTTTTAGCTTCATCGAGCAGGTAGTCAGCGGCAATGTGAATTGAAATTGAGGAATGAAGGCCTGAAATTAACTTGTACAAGACTCTTTTCTCCTGACAAATCTTTCCTGACGTATCTGGAAAACATAAAGGAAAACAGTTGAGGTCAGTTTCAAATGCACAATTATACAACAGCAGAGATAATTAAGAGTGGAAACAGTGTATTGAGTAATAACTATAGCAAACTTATTCCACTTATGGAAAAGGAAACAATCAAAGACAAGGATTAGAAGGACAAAAATAATTCTTTTCTAGGAATGACCATTGTAAGTCTTTGCAAAAGTCAACAACTGTTTCTAATTTCAACTGGTAGGCAAATTATCAAGTTATAAACACCCAAACTAAGAAGTAAGAAAAAAAATCACTTAAGAACACTTTGATATATGTAAGATATACAGCATCAGCTCAAGGACTACAATTTACTCCTGGAGACACTAATTTTTTTTTCAATGAACCATGCACATTGTTAAGAACACCAAACAACAATCTCATTTCAACCAAAAATAGTAGGTTAAAATAATGTATTCCCCTTCTGTTCAAAGAAAAAGAAAAGCAAAGAAAAAACTGAATTTACAAGATTACAGATATAGCGTATTATTTATTTCGAAAAGCTTAACGAGCAAACACCATGAAAATAACCTAAAGACAAGAAACTGACATTTTGGACAATTTTCAGAATATATAGCATCCCATATCCTTCTGGCTGATGGCCCCGTATAGCCAGTGTATCGTTCAGGATTCAGTTGCAGATTAACATACGTCATCTCGCCTGCAAATGAGACAATATCCATTAAAACATGCATCATTGTTTGAACAAACACAACACATTCAGAATAATTTAACCATAATTAATGAAAACACAGCGATTACAGAATTAAGTGTAATATGTAGCTAGAAGAAAGAAAGAAGTAGTTACTGTTATCAGTCTCGTCGTCTTGAGTCCATGGATTATCCACTTCTACCCAGCCCCTAAAGGCCTTTGAATCTAAAGTCCGATCAACAGCAGCTTGTGGTTTTCCCTCTTGGCACTTTAAATCATCAAATGACAGACCCCGCTGTATTGGCTTCTTAAAAAGTTCGGGAAATTCATTTTCTGGACATTCACATACACTACAATCTCGCAACTTGCACATACCGTCATCGGGCCAAAAAGGGCAGTCACACCACAACTTAACCTGACATGTTTAATGAGCTACATGAGATTCGAGGACTCGAACTGCAAGTATCAAATGGATCCCTATTAAAGATTACAAACCCATACAAACAAATGATCTGTGACAGTTACATTCTATTTAATTATTGAAATAAGTGATCCTGACTTTGTTTCCAGGTTCATTACTAAATTTAACATGATCAAACAATTTCCTAGTTGGAAAATTGCGTACATACAATGATACTATTAATATCAATACTGATTCATATTATCTTTATACTGTCGTTGGATTATCAGATATTCTCAATTTTCCTTCACTAGTTAGCATCATAGGCAAGTCAAAATTATTATTACATAATTATAGCAATTGAATGATTCTGCCACACCATCTGTAGTTTTTACCTGAACCATAACCAACTTATTTAGGGTAAGAAAAATTAACAGGATCCAAAATTCAGCTTCCTAATAACAGCAAAACTATTCATATTCAGTTCTGAAGAGTACATTTTTGCCAATAGCTTGTGTTAACTGAAACTTCCAGCTAACTTATTATAGGAATCCATCCTGCTTGAACTAATACGTCCACCTGCAACTTTAGTTCAGTTAATATTTCCACTTTGGAAAACTACTCCGTCACGGAATCAGTAATAACACCTCAAAATCTACAATTTCGAAGGGCATAATATATACTTGCTTGCAAGTGAAATTTGATCACATATTCTCTAGAAACAAATCTGAACACCTGGGAAAAAAACCTATTCGGTGTATGCTTTCTTAAAACAATATGATGATACTGACCGAGAATGGTTTAAATTAATTAGCAAATGACTGCAATTAACAGCAAGACCATAGTTAGCACAAAATTATTTATAAACACTAAGCACCAATGATAAACCAAAATTAGCATCACCATATAATACAATACTCTAAATTGGCCAAGTAGGTTCATAACGGACCTTAAAGTATCGGAAAAATGGAGTTCTAACAAGATCCTGAAGTAAAGGGTGCAGTACTGCCCCGTTAAGACTGTCAACTGTCTCATAATCACAACAGCAGTCCTCAACAATGCCTGTATATTTGCGAGAATCCTGCATGAGAAGCAAGATGAAGAATGAGGAACTTGGTCTCCACTGATCCATTGAACATGTAAATTAATGGTTTCTGTCTAATTGATCAAAAGTAATTCCCACTTAAAGTACAATGCAGGAATCAATTGATACAGAAAACTAATTGTTTTATTGGCAAAACTGAAGTCCCAGCAAAAGCTTGCCGCAGGCAACTATCTATTATGATCAAGCAGCAAGTAGAAAAGAAAAATAGAAAGGAAAAAACAGACAAACACATTACAGACAAATTACAACTGTTCACTCTTCAGCACTTAGAATCAAGTTTATAGCATGTCACCTTCAGGAAATCTAAAAGAATTATCATTCAAAAGGGATACTTGTGAGTTTCAAGACAGTAACGCCAAAAAATATAGATATAATTGTTCTTGAATCCACAGGAAGCCAATTCGAGCAAATTAGCGCACCATATCACAAAAAAGCCGACTATTGCTAGCCATTCATAACTTTCCACTTGCGGTAATATACCTGCCTTTTTCTAAGAAGGGTACCTATCAAGCTTCTCTATCTTATACGAGATAGCTAGTGAGATTGGTCATGAAGAAGCGTAACAAGCAGAAAGCTAGCAGATACAAAGTGGAATGGAAAAAGGTTTCAAATTTTGTCCAAAAATTATCTCTAGCTAGATAGGAAAAAAATTATATTGGCAAATTAAGAGAATGATTAGTTAAAATTAGGAATTTCCAATGAACAACAATAACCGAAGGCTAATATAGATTAGTGTCACAAAAATTCTGCCTGATAATGTATCTAGAGTTGGTTCTTTTGGCAGTAAATGAAGATTGTTTGAGAACTGCAGTTGCATCATTGGCACGGGTTACCTGAAAGACCCTCATGTTTCATTACTCAATTTAACAAATTTCCAGCTCCAAATCGCGAAAACACACAATTCCACATTGATTTGGGGAAAAAAAACCATAAACTACACACAAGCAGCCAATCAATAATTCCATGCAATTTCCATTCTCTGCTATAACATGCCATCAATTCAAGAATCCCAAGAATAGCATTTATTTTGCACTAGAAAAGAATCATACACACATAATTCTTTAACAAATAGGAAATAAGATCGCAATTACACCAAAGGAAAATACTAAGAAAAGTGAAAATTGACAGCAAGAAGAAGAAGAATGGAACCTGAGAACATTGACAAGACTTCTGATTCTTAGATGTTATTGCTATGGCTACCACCAACACCAACACTGCCCCTAACGCTGCCCATTTCCACTTGCCTCTTTTTTCCTGTTTCGATTTCTTCCTATTTTTCTTACCATCTACAACAGCTTTAGCTTCCACCATCACAACTACACTTTATACATACAAAAACGCTTCTAATGTATGTATCTATACAGAAACCTCAACAATTCACAAAACCCATCAATAAAAACGCTTAAAATTCGAAAATCAGCCTTGTTTCAGTTCTTGGGGTAAATAGATTCTATGGGTTTTTTTGGGCTGTAATAACATTGGAGCCATTTTATAGTAATGGTGTAAATTACGAAAATATGCGGGATTTGTCAAGGAAAGTATCGGGCTCGAGTCAAAACAGAACACGGATTTCAACGCAAATGGTTTGATCGGGGATGGTAAGACGCGTGGCGGCAAAGGGATCCGCAATCGGCCTGGTGGCGCGTGGTGATCAAATGCGACCGACTGGAAACGTGTCGAATTGTGACGGCGCGTTGATCACCCGCTTCACATGAGCCGAGTCTGGATAATAAAAAGCCGATCGGAGGATAAATGACGAATTGACGCGCCAAAGTTTGAGTCAGAGTGACGCTAGTGCAACCAATAACAAATCTTGATTTTGCCACGTAGACTTTATGAGAATGAAAATTTTGTAGCCTAAAGTTTCTTCTATATTGTCCTTTGCTATGACATTAAACTAATGCGATGACCGAGATATATATGTGAGGCATTTGTTTTTACGCATTGGGTATTACATATTTTAAGATATTTTCTATAATCAAAATAAGTATTTTAATTAAATTTAATTATTTTAATTATAAACATAATTATTAAAAAATATATTAAGCTCAGATAACAACTATAAGTATCATAATTAGCCAAATATATGAATATACAAATTGATGTATAATAGTCTAAATGCATAATTTCTAAAGCCCATTATAAATTATAAAATAATGAGTAAATGTTTCTTATATTTTTATATTTATTTTATATATGCAATATGGGTGTCAAATTGAAGATCGTAAATTGATTAATTTGATATATTATACTTAAAAAATAGATCAAAAATTTAAAAAAAATTACTTTTTTTTTTCAAAAAAGAAAGCGATAAATACAATAATCAATGTAGTACACACATATTTGAAAAATTAATTTCAAATAATTATATTTTTTATATCATTTTAAAAACTAATTATCTAAAGAAAGTTGACTACCAAAAATAATAAAATACCAAATATTTTTCATGAACTACTATTTATAGCATAAAAAAATGGGTGGAAAAATCTTTTCATACTATTTTTAGAAGCGGTTGTTATTATATATATAGAGATTTTAAATATTATAATTGTGTATTACTTTTAAAATAATGATAACAAATATAATTTCAATAACAAGATTGATTGAAACTTAATTATGCAAATATAGTTTACTTCTTTCAACTCTAAAAGTTTAACCAAAGGTCAAAAAAAAAAAAAAACTTGAAGAGTAAATTCATTTTGAGTAGTCAATAATACAATATATTTTCTTAGTGAATTTCTGAAATTCTCTACATTTAAATTTGAATTCTAATTCTTATAATATCAATCACTAAAAAATTCTATAAAATTCCATTAATTAAAAAATCTTTCAAATTCCATGTTGTGAACACACTCTTAATCTATACATTACGTAGTTATTACACATATGTTTGTGATACACATCTAAGTAAAATATTAACACCTTAAATTACCATTACATTGGTCAACAATTATTATGTCAATTTCCAAATGGCACTTTCATGATATTTTTAATGAACAACACGTGGAATTTTTATTTTTGGAGAACACGTAACAAATCGCACCAAACATATATCATATAACAATCCACATAAGACCCAAGTTGCACATTTTCAATTGAAATCAAACCAAACACAAAATTGGAAATCAAATCACATTTTATCCATGGGAATCGTACCTGAAACCTACTAGTCTAAGGGCTTCCACTCACCATTGGAGTTAACTAACTCAGCCGCATTTTTAAATTTGATGTGGCCTTAGATAATAGTTGTGGGGGAAATTGTTATTTACCCTTTTTGTGTGACTTTTAGCTAATAATACCATACTAGAGTCGTAAGTTTGGTGTACTAGTACTACATTTGGCAGGTACCTTTAATGCTTCTGACTTTTACTCTTTATATTGTGCTATAAAGTCCATTAAATACAAACATCAATGAGTTCAATCGATCTAGAACATTCACAGTCTCGACTAATAATTTTTAAGTTGAATTAATTAAATTTAGATCAAATCAAACTTATTAAAAAGCATAAACATCCATGCATACCAGAAGAAAGGAATGAATGACTGTATTCATTGTATTGATGAAAACAGAAAAATGATAAAAGGTCTGTACAAATCAAATGATTAGCTCATCAGTACACCTATTTATACATGTCCATAAAAGGACGAAAAATATCAGCAGAAAAAAATAAAATTCAGATGGAATCCAAGTTTGTTGGAACAATTTCTCTACAGGTGGTTTGAGGTCCTATTTGTACAATTCCTTTATTTGCAGTCTTTATTTTGCTATCCATCTCTTCTTTTGATTTAAGATTCCCCCTCAAGATGGGCGTAGATATTTAAAATGCCCATCTTGGACAATAAGAAATGGAATCTTTCTCGCACTTAATCCTTTAGTGAATAGATCCGCAAGTTGAAATTTTGAAGGCATGTGCATTATTCTCGAGCCGTTGTGTGATTACTTGTTCTCGAATGAAATGACAGTCTATCTCGACGTGTTTTGTTCTTTCATGAAAAATGGGATTTTTGGTAAGATATATTGCTGACTGATTATCACAATAAAGTGTAGTTGGTTCTTGTTGTTTTATTCGAAAATCCTTAAGCAAATATGATATCCACATCATCTCACTACATGTTTGAGCGAGACCACATATTATATTCCTGCAAGATCTTGAGATCGTAGTTTGCTTTTTGTTCTCCAACCGATCATGGAATCACCTAAAAACACACAGTATCCTGTGGTTGATTTTCTTGTTTCTGGACATGAAGCCCAATCTGAGTCACTATATCCTTTAAGAAGGAGAAATGATTGAGAGGAATAAAATAGACCTTGTCCTATAGATCCCTTTAAATATCGTAGGACTCTATAGGCAGAGTCTAAATGTATTTGTTCGTGTTTGTCCATGAACCGACTTAATATATTGACAATAAGTGATATCGGCCTAGTGATTGATAGATAGATTAGTCTTCCAACTAATCTTCTATAACTAGTGATATCTTTGGTATGATCTTTTGATGAATGACTTAATTTATGATTTTGCTCGATTGGAGTATTAGATGTTTTACACCCTAGCATTCCCGCATCATATAGAATATCCAGTGTATTTCCTTTGGTTGAGATGAATGCCTTTTTGATTTCTCGGTAATTTCAATTCCAAGAAAAACTTCACTTCTCCCAAATCTCTAACTTTGAATTGAGAGTGAAGGAAAGTCTTAATATGATGAATGGAATGGAGATTGTTACTTCCAATTAAGATGTCATCAACATATACAAGTAGAGCAATAAAATTATTGTGATCTCCTTTGGTAAATAGAGAATAATCGACATGATCGTTTGAAACCCCGCTTTTAGCAATGTTTTTGTAAACTTTGAATTCCATTGTCTTGATGCTTGTTTCAAACCATAGAGAGACTTATGAAGTTTGCATACTAGGGAATTCCCCGAGACTCCCCTTAATGGAGATACCAGGAGGAAGAGACATATAGATATCTTCATCCGGATCTCCATTAAGAAACGCATTAATGAATATCAAGTCGATGAAGATGCCATCCAAAAATAGATCTAAAGCAAGAAACAATTTGACAGTTGTAATTTTAACAACAAAGACTAAAAGTTTCTTGATAATCGAATCCTTCTTTTCTCGAGTGTACCCTTTGGCAACAAGACGAGCTTTATGCTTGTCAATGGAACCATCAACATGAAGCTTTGTTTTGAAAACATATTTGCAACCAATAGGTGTCTTGCACTGGGGTAATGGAACAACGCTCCATGTCCCATTAGAATCAAGAGCCTGGTTCTTCATTGATGGCATGTTGCCAATGTGGAAATTTGATAGCTTCTTCATAAGAAGAAGGCTCGAAAATGGTACTTAAAGATCTTGAATAAGCAAGATAGGATGGTGATAAATTACCCAAGGTGAAGTAGGATTTGTAATGGGTGAGCGGTAGATGGTGATCGCGAAATTCTTACTGCAAGCGTTTGCGGTGTCAAGTTTTAGTATAGGTTTTGAAAGTAAGGTTATCGTCTCCACAGGATTGTTATCGAATTTTATACTAAGTACTATAATTAAAATAGCTTAATTCTATCCGAGGAAATCAAAAAGAGATGAGAATTTATTAAACTAAAAAGAAATCTAAAAATAAGCAAATAAATGGTTCGAGACAATTTATCAAACACGTAGAAGATGAATTCTAGAGGGTTGATTTCACCTAGTTATCCCCTATGTTTTCAATCCAGTTTATTAATCACAAATTATTAATCTATAAGCCAATATTCCTACCGTTTATCACTTCCTCTCTCGAGTGCCAAGTGATTCTAGGTTCCAATTTCGATTTCGATATCTCTATAAAAATCATAAATTAAACCCTAATACGCTCAATGAATATTCATTCACCAACTTCAAAAGATTCATAAATCTCTCGACTCTATGAAACCCTGGTTGTGCTATTTTAAGGTCATGTGTTCAATTACCTCTCTCGGCGTCAAATTAAACACGCCAAACAATCTAAATTATTGATCGAGATAATCCGGATGCACCCAAATCAAATAGCACAATAGATTAATAAATATGCGAATTCCATAAACTGAAATCAAAACATAGGTTCAAACGTAAGTTACATCAATCCCTTAGAAATATGGGTTTAGCTCATAATGGATGTATAAAAACTCATGAAGAAATAATTATACATCTCAAAAATTGACAAAGAAAAACAAAGAAAGAATTGAGAAGAAAAGGGAAGGAATTCTCTCTGTGTCTGTCGATCGCGAATTTCTTACAAAGCGTACGGTGTCAAGTTTTAGTATAGGTTTTGAAAGTAGGGTTATCGTCTCCACAGGATTGTTATCGAATTTTATACTAAGTACTATAATTAAAATAGCTTAATTCTATCTAGAAATCGAAAATAGATGGATTGTTTATTAAACTAAAAATTAAACTAAGAATTGGTTCTGCATAAATTATCAAACACGTAGAAAATGAATTCTAGAGGGTTGATTTCACCTAGTTATCCCCTATGTTCTCAATCCAGGTTTATAAATCACAAGTTATTAATCTATAAGCCAATATTCCTACCGTTTATCACTTCCTCTCTCGAGTGCCAAGTGATTATAGGTTCCAATTTCGATTTCGATATCTCTATAAAAATCATAAATTAAACCCTAATACGCTCAATGAATATTCATTCACCAACTTCAAAAGATTCATAAATCTCTCGACTCTATGAAACCCTAGGTTGTGCTATTTTAAGGTCATGTGTTCAATTACCTCTCTCGAGCGTCAAATTAAACACGCCAAACAATCTAAATTATTGATCGATAATCCGGATGCACCCAAATCAAATAGCAAAAATAGATTAATAAACATGCAAATTTCATAAACTAGAAATCAAAACATAGGTTCAAACATAAGTTACATCAATCCCCTAGAAAAATAAGTTTAGCTCATAATAGATGTACAAAAACTCATGAAGAAGTAATTATACATTGATAGGGTTCAACAAAGATGCTAGAAAAATAATTCGAGAATGATTAAAGGAGGAATCTTCTCTGTTTTCAGAAGATAGATGCCTTCGAATCTCGTCCCGAACTCTTTCTCCTTGCTCAAAATCGTCCCTTGTGCTCTCCAAAATGTCCAACCCCTGTTTGTCCGTTCCTTGTTCTATTTATAGGCTTAAAACCCTAAAAACTCCGTCCAAAAAGGCCCAAAATACGTTCGCCCAAACGCACGCGCTTAAATGGCGACTGCTGCGCGCCACTCCCCTAAGCCAACGCAAGACCGCAGCTGGTTGGTTGTTGGCTGCGCACAGCGCGCTGTTTTTCTTTGCAAGTGCGCCATTACGCAAGACCGCAAGCGAAATGCAGCGCGCCCCTGTCCTCAAACGCTGTACCAATTTCGACCCCCGCGCTGCGGCGCGGGGGTTTTGGCGCTGCGGCGCTCGATCTTGCTCGATATATTTCCGCTTTTTAGCTCCCATAATGCGATCTTCACCACCCAAACACGTTTTTAATCGTTTTTAACCAGTTTCGGCTATCAAGATCAGTCCCGATTCTCGAACGACAACTAATGACACAAACTCGACTCAAACGACACTAAAATACCCGAAAACAACGCAAAATCCTCGTCTAGAGTACTCAATACGTTGGTATAAAAACCAACTTAACAAATACCCCCAAACTTAGACGTTTGCTTGTCCTCAAGCAATTACAGACTCTAAAAAAAAACGACAAACATGAAGGAAAACAAAATGAAGACGACAGACTCAACAAACCAACTGCGAAACTTCACAACCAAACTCATTCGTCAAATTTCGTTTTACTATCAATTAAGCACGTATTTTCACAATTTGATCATGAAGGTGGAATGTTCATGCCAACTCCGTTTTCATTATCCAGATAGACTCACGCAATCAAGTGTTTTCAAAATGATCCACTTTTTTGAATATAGAGATGAGATGCTTACCGGACTCCATAGACTTGTCTTTCACACTAATCTCCACTAATGTAGGCTAATGAACACAAGGATCAATAGGACTTTTGAGCTTGTAATGAGCTTAGGGTAAGGTAGGAAAATATGGAATTAAGTAGCTCAAATCACTCAAACACACAATTATCAATTCAAATCATCAATTAGCAACTACCCTTCACTTTTTGACATCCCCCATGTTCATGAACTTTCAATCCCGCTAATTTTTCTCAATTTTTTTTTTCGGAACCCCCAAACTTATTCTTTTGCGTACATGGGGTTTCTTTTTTTTTTTTTTTTGGGCAACTTCATTAAATACGCACCATTCTCATCATACCCTCCTCAACTTCCAATATTTTTCTATATTTTGTGTGTATGAGTGATGGGTAATAAGGATATTTACATTTAGGCTCTGGGTCTGAGATTGGTTGCCAAAGACACGGGTTTATAAGGCTCAAAGGGGGACACTAGGGAAAATATAATACAAAGGTAGGCATTTTAGGCTCTAGCTTGTTCAAAGATGGCCTAAATCACTTCCTTAATGTTACTTCACCTCGATTTCGCCTCGACTAGTGATCGACAAGTTCTAAGATCCTATGGGATCATAAAGGAACCACTCAATTGCATAAATCATCCCCAAATAAATCAACAGAGTTAAGCACATAGATGGAATTAATGGAAAGAAAAATGGATCACGCTTCAAATACATGCTCTTTTTGACCGCTCAACTCATATTCAATAAATTCACTTAGTCATGCGCTTTCACGCTTTTACAAACGACCCGACTCGACTCTAGACTTTTTTTTTTTTACTCAAGACTGACTCAAGAATAAAAATAGACACTCGACTCGAATTTTACTCAAGACTCGACTCGAAGAATAAAAATAGACACTCGACTCGAAGAATAAAAATAGACTACACCCCCCCAAACTTAAAACGACATGGTCCCCATGGAGAGGTGAGAAAAGTACTTTCCTGATAACCGGGGACTAAGACTCCTCATCTGAGTCGTGTGGCGGAATGTAGGTGGCAGGCACCGGCGGCGGTGGTGTAGGGAAGGGAAACTGAGGATGTGACTGTCCATAAATCTGCGCAAAAACCCGGTCGCGCTCATTCTCATACTTATCGTCATTTGAACTCGCCGGGCGCCGCTTTTCTTGAAAGGCTACGGCTAAACGACGATGTGCTCGCCGCAACTCCCGCAACTATAGATAATATGCATGCATCGGGTCGCCTGAAATGCGGAAGGGTGGGACCGCCTGTAGTCAAGAGGAAGTACCCGCGGCATGACGGGAATGAGATGGTGCGTCGATTCAAAGCCAGCAGCATCGATCGCGGAAAGGGGTGCGATCATGGTCTATAATGTACCCTTCGCCCGAGGATCGTGGACACCATCGCAGTGTCCTCGTAGGCGCAATGGTGGCCGACCACCGGCGCCTTAGGGCGCCTAAGGGCTCATTCTTCTCTAACACAATACCTTCGCCCCAGCACTCCAAGCCGCAAATCGAGCCGGCATGCACATGCCCCCGTTTTTGTGGCGAATAGCTTGATGAATAGATTCTCGATAATCATCACAAGGCCGAATCGATGCCGTGTATAATAGCATATAACAACCGCACGAGACGGCGTGGCGCCACCGAGATGGCTGGTCGGCATCAAGTTCGCAAAGAAAGTGGTACCATGCACGACCATAACGACTCGGTGTCGTGTGAGAAAAAACCATCGTAACCCCACCTTCGCGGGCGGCGGCATTCGATCTTGGGCCGACAGAGAGCATGGACAATCATATCTAAATCCGGGCGCCGCCAAAGAAAAAATCGCGTATGGGGCTATGGTCAATCATGGGTAAAGAATAATACTCTCGAATATCCGCTAGGGTGTAAGTGATCCGCCGCCACGTAGATAAACATTCGTTGGGTCCTCATCTAGGTCACCGGCATTGGCATAGAATTCTTGACAATTATCGGTGCAAATGGCGGGGTGGTGCACACAACTTTTGCCACGGCGCTCCCGGATCATGCGCTCAGATGACCATCCTGGGTCCCGGTTGGAAGCCCCGCCGGCATTGATTCGCCGAGTCATTAGTTTGCCAAAAATGTCTCCCCGTGCGGCTTGGCTAACAAATCTCTCTCGTGTCGTAGTCCGCCGAGGTAGATGCCTTTGCTTTGCCCTTACCCTTACCCTTCCTAGTCCTTACCATGACGATCACCTAGCAAAATAAACACACAAACACAACACGTGGAAACATAAAACTCGGTGAGGATGAATAATCAACAAGCAAGGTGGTTAGAAAAATGCACCCGAGTGTATGAATTAGCTACATTTCGAGATTACAAGTAATATTATGCAAGATGGCACTTCTACAATGTCAAAATCTCAATGGGGCATTTTAACAAACACCTGGTGTGCGTGAAATTGGGAGAAAGTGATGAATGCAATTTTAGTACAATTCAATCCCAAAAATTTCACATCCAAACCTAGTTCTAACATGCTCAAGCTCAACACAATCACAACACAATTCAATATTCAACATATAAAGCTCAACCCACCCAATGCCTTAGCACAAAATGAAAGAATTTGGGGATGACCTTGGGGTGGGGTTTTGAAGCAAGAAACTCACCAATTGATGAGTGGTGAGGATGAGTGTGATGTGTGGTGTGCTAGATTGGCTCCTTGTAGAGAGGGAAGGTGATTTTCGGGAGTGATGGTGAAAAAATGGGGCTGGCCGTCGAGTTTAGGGGGAGGGGTGTGTTTTGGTGTGTTGAAACAAAAAAACTGAGGCTGGGCACTTTATACAAAAAATCGACCCTTGTACTGCCAGCAGCACGCGCCGGATGTGAGCCATTTTCCATAAGCATTTTCCGTTGTACCATTTTTTTGGGGGCGCACAATTTTTTTTTTTTTTTTTTTCGCTTTTTTTTTATATATATATATATAATCATATATATAATCACGCACGTCTCGCACGCACAAATAAGAAAAAGTCGGGTGTGATGCAACTTGCTACTCCTAGAATGCAAAAACAAAAACAATGCAACTATGATGCAATTTAACGAAAGATAAAAAGAACTACTAAACTAAATCGATACTACGAAAGTAATAACCATGGCTTGGGTTGCCTCCCAAGAAGCGCTAAATTTACAATCTTGACCACCAGACTTTGTCGGTCAAATCACGAATCCGCATCTCCGAGCGGGAGATTGAGAATTTTCCGGCTTCATCACCAAAATAGTGTTTTAACCTTTGCCCATTAACCTGAAACGTCTTTGCCCATCCTTACCTCGCAACTCAACAAAGACCGAACGGCGAAACACGCCGATGACAAACGGCCCGACCATCTCGATTTCAGTTTTCCGAATAATTTCAACCGAGAATTGAATAATAATACCTCGGCTGCCCGGAGAAATTCTCGCCTCAAAATCATTTTATCATGCCATTTTTTTGTCTTTTCTTTGTAGATTTTGGCATTCTCATAGGCCTCATTCCTAATTCCTCCATCTCATCAAGTTGCAATAGCCTATTCTCACCCGCGGCCTTCAAGTCAAAATTCGCTTTCTTCACGGCCCAATAAGCACGATGCTCTAGCTCGACCGCAAGTGACATGCCTTCCCAAACACCAAGCGATATGGGGACATACCAATAGGCGTTTTAAAGGCCGTCGATATGCCCAAAGTGCATCATCCAACTTTTGAGCCCATCCTTGCGATTAGGACATCCACGATCTTCTCAAGGATTTGCTTCACCTCACGATTTGAAATTTCACTGTCCATTCGATTGCGGGTGGTAACCTAAAGCAACCTTGTGCCTTGCACCATACTTAGAGAAAAGGTTATTAAACAGTTTATTGCAAAAATGAGTACCTTCATCACTAACAATAGCCCTGAGTGCCAAAACGAGTGAATATGTGCTTGTGTAAAAATTTCAACACTACCTTGGCATCATTGGTAGGCGTAGCAATTGCCTCCACCCATTTAGAAGCATAATCAACCGCAAAAGGATATAGACATGTCCAAATGAAGGGGGAAATGGACCCATGAAGTCAATCCCCCAAACATCAAACAATTCTACTTCCATCATGTTGGTGAGAGGTAATTCATGGCGTCGGAAATGTTGCCAACTCGGCGCACTGTCTGAAAGTCGCACAAAAGTATAGCAATCTTTGAATAAGGAAGGCCAATAAAAACCAGATTGCAATACCTTAGCGGCCGTACGGGTTGGCCCAAAATGACCACCATATGGGGCGTAAATGGCAATGTCAAAATCTCCTCTACCTCCTCTCGAGGCACACAACGCTTCTGGATAATCGAATCCGCACACCTCTTGAACAAAAGCGGATCATCCCATAAGTATGATTTAACATCATGCATAAATTTCTTCTTCTCGATGTGAAGTCAAATCCGGAGGCAAGACTCCACCAAATGGATAATTCACAAAATCAAGATACCATGGGAGATGAGCTCGCTACCAAAATACGCTCATCCGGAAAGACTCTGAATCGGAACTTCAATTAGCTCATTGGGTGGTCTAACCTCGATAAATGGTCGGCTACCACATTCTCGCTACCCTTCTTATCCCTGGGATCTCAATATCAAATTCTTGAAGAAGGAGAATCCATCTAATCGGTCGTGGTTTCGCATCTTTCTTCGCAAAGAGATACCGAATAGCAAAGATGATCGGTGTAAACAATGACCTTGGTACCCACCAAATAAGCCCGAACTTGTCAAATGCAAATACAATCACAGCATCTCTTTTTCCGTGTGGTGGTGTAATTTTGCTTTGGGCATCATCCAATGTCCGCTTGCATAATAGATGGCCATGAAAATTTTATCTCGTCTTTGCCCCAACACTCGCCCTACTTGCATAATCACTAGCATCACACATGAGCTCAAAGGGTCGTGTCCAATCCGTACCACCATAATAGGAGCGGAAATAAGTGCCTTCTTAATGTGCTCAAAAGCCTCGCAAACAAAGATCATCAAAACAAAAAGGCACATCTTTCTCGAGAAGATTACATAAGGGCTTGGTTATTTTTGAGAAATCTTTAATGAATCGACGATAAAAACCAGCATGCCCTAAAAAACTCCGAATCCCTTTTACGTTTCTCGGAGGTGGTAATTTTTCAATCGCCACTATTTTCGCCCGATCCACCTCTAATCCTGCCGCAGATACTCTATGACCAAGTACAATGCCTTCTTTCACCATGAAGTGACATTTCTCCCAATTAAGCACTAAATTTGTGTCTTGCACCTTTGTAGAACCAGAGATAAATTATGGAGGCAATGATCAAAAGAATTACCAAACACCGAAAAATCATCCATAAAAACCTCCATAATTTCCTCCACCATGCCATGAAAAATAGACATCATACATCTCTGGAATGTGGCTGGTGCATTACACAACCCAAAAGGCATCCTTCGGAATGCAAAGGTACCATAAGGACATGTGAATGTGGTTTTCTCCTGATCCTCTGGAGCAATCGCAATCTGATTATAACCCGAATATCCATCAAGAAAGCAATAGTAGTCATATCCAGCCAACCTATCCAACATCTGATCAATAAAAGGTAAGGGAAAGTGGTCTTTTCGAGTGGCTTTGTTTAGTTTCCTGTAATCTATGCATACTCGCCACCCAGTCACCGTACGTGTAGATATTAACTCATTATTGGAATTTTTCACCACAGTCATCCCCCTTTTTTTCGGAACTACTTGCACTGGACTTACCCATGAGCTATCAGATATGGCAAAAATGATGCCAGCCTTAAGCCACTTAAGAACCTCAGCTTTAACTACTTCTTTCATTGCGGATTAAGCCGTCTTTTGGTGTTCAATAGATGGCTTGTAAGAGTCCTCCATGAGAATTTTATGCATCACTATAGAAGGGCTGATTCCCTTCAAATCGGCTATCGACCATCCCAAAGGTCATTTATGTTTTCTCAAAATGCGCAACAACTTATCTAACTCCGAAGGGGATAGAGAGGGGGAGACTATTACCGGATGTGTATCATTCTCTCCCAAAAATGCATATCGGAGATGTGTAGGAAGTTCCTTCAACTCCGGAGTGACCTTCGGGAGTTCCTCAATGATCGTATCTCCCAAACTCTCCTTCGCACCCTTTGCTTGTGTCAACCTGTGTGGCATCAAGAGACAACACGTAATCCAATAAATCAATGTCATCAAAATCATATTCCATACCTTGCACTAGGGATTGGGTGAGACATCTTTCCAAAGGGATCCACAAGAATATGTCGAGCTATTTCGAGCGAGCACACTCGCTCCGCCAAGTCTATAAAAATGGCAAGTGTGTTGTTCTTCTTGGAATTTCATCGCATTATAAATGTTGAACATCACTTCCTCTTCATTAACTCGCAAAGTCAGTTCACCTCGTTGAACATCGATTAATGCACGACCGGTGGCCAAAAATGGTCTCCCAAAATTAATGGAACCTCTCGATCCTCCTCCATATCCAAGACAACAAAGTCTCATTTGAAATATGAATTTGTCCACCTTCACCAAAACATCTTCGATTACGCCTCGCGGATATGTAAGCGATCCGTCCGCCAATTGTAAGGTGATGGTGGATGGCTTCACCTCTCCAAGACCTAGTTTCTGAAAAAGACAAAAGGCATAAGATTAATGCTAGCACTAAGATCGCAAAGGGCTTTATTAAAAATAGAAGCACCAATTGTACAAGGGATAGTGAAACTCCCTGATCTTTCAATTTCTCGTGGTAGCTTCCTTTGCAAAATAGCGTTGCATTCTTCCTCGTAAGCTTTTTGACGTCTCGAACTCGCCCAACTTCCTCTTTTCGACATCACATCCTTCATGAATTTAGCATAATTAGGCATTTGCTCGAGTGCATCAAAAAACGGGATGTTGATGTGAATTTTTTAAAAATTTCCAAGAACTTCGAAAAATTGAGAATCTAGCTTCTTTTTCTCAAATCTCCGAGAGAAGGGGAGTGAGTTAGGCACTAGAACCGTAGAATCAAGAATGGGAGCAGATTTAGGCTTGGTAGCCTCCATCCGCTCGTTGCTCCGCTTATCTTCTTCTTGTTTCGACTCCTTCTCAATAGGTACTACGAATCGGAAGGATCCTCTTGGGTGGCATGAGATGGAAGCTTAGGAGCATCATATGCGTGCACCACCTCAACAAGGGATGGCTTTACAATGTTCCCTGATTCACCTCGGTATTACTTGGAAAATTTTCTTTCTTCTCTGAGAACTTATGGCGGTAGCTAATTGTCCCATTTGGGTTTCCAATGATCTAAGGTGTGTCTCCATAGTAGACATTTTTGTGCCCAAGTTATCAATCGTGCATCGCTTCTATTCACCGATTTCTAGTCTCTCCAATAAATGTACCGAGTATTTCTTCGAGCGATCAAGTTTCTTCTCACCTACGGGTGCATTAGAGCTAGATGGATTGGTGTAACCCGGAGGTGGATTCAACACGTTTCTATTATTATCGTAGGAGAAGTTCTCATGATTTCAAGTCCCGGGTGATAATGAGTAGGTAATCGAGTACTTGATTGTTAAAACCTCGGTTATTCACATAGTTGGCTTGCTCGGCATCGAATGTTGCAACCTCCGAATGGCCGTTGGTATTTCGATGCATTGCGATGTTCCGCCCGAATTCATGATGGCCATTGTTTCGACAATGCCGATATTTGAGATGCTAATGCCGACATATGATCCAAATTCAAGGACACCAAAGAACTTTCTTTGGTACTAATCATCGAGAAGGCCATTGATAGTCGTTTGTGGCCATTTCTTCAAGAAGAAGTAATGCCTCGATCGGAGTTTTAGCCATCAAAGTGCCTCCCGCCGCCGCATCTAGTATTGTCCTCGTATGCCCGTTCAAACCATTGTAAAAGTATGGACTCTCTGCAAATCCGCATAACCATGTTGTGGGCATCTTCTCAACAGATCCTTATATCGTTCCCAAGCTTCATATAGTGGCTCAAAGTCGATTTGTTGGAATTGAGCTATCTCGCTTTTCGATTGGAGCGTCTTCTGAGGAAGAACTTTGTCATGAATTTTTCACGGATCGTCCCAACTAGTGATACTCCCAGTGCGAACGTCTCAGAACCACTCGCCTGGCTTTATCCCGGAGTGAGAACGGAAAAGCCTCACTAATCGCCTCATCGACACACCATTCATCTTGATGGTGTCACAAATCTCCAAGAATGTCGCCAAATGTGTATTCGGATCATCCATTGGACTCCCCCAAATCGATTCTCAACCATGCTTATAAGGCCTGGTTTCAATTCAAATTATTTGCATTTATAGGTTGGCGCACAATTCCCGAGTAGTTACGTTCAAGGCGGGCCGGAAATAATCCCGGATTGCCCTTTTTGGTGCATCGTTGTGGTGGCATATTCACAACCCGATTTCGTTATTCTCATTGTCTACAACGCCTGCCATTGCTCGATTCTCGTGCTCGCTTTCGCTTCTTATTGCTCAAAGTGTCCGCTCAATTTCGGATCAAAAGGAAGCAAATTAGTATTTTCTAATCTCGCATAAACAAATAAATCAATGAGAAATACGAAATTATAACTCCTAAACTAGTCTAGATTAGTATTAAGACTACTTGGTAATAGTATTAGTTTAAAATAGGATAAAACAATCCCCGGCAACGGCGCCAAAAACTTGATCGCGAATTTCTTACCGCAAGCGTACGGTGTCAAGTTTTAGTATAGGTTTTGAAAGTAAGGTTATCGTCTCCACAGGGATTGTTATCGAATTTTATACTAAGTACTATAATTAAAATAACTTAATTCTATCTAGAAATCGAAAAGAGATGGATTGTTTATTAAACTAAAAATTAAACTAAGAATTGGTTCGACAATTATCAAACACGTAGAAAATGAATTCTAGAGGGTTGATTTCACCTAGTTATCCCCTATGTTCTCAATCCAGTTTATAAATCACAAGTTATTAATCTATAAGCCAATATTCCTACCGTTTATCACTTCCTCTCTCGAGTGCCAAGTGATTATAGGTTCCAATTTCTGATTTCGATATCTCTATAAAAATCATAAATTAAACCCTAATACGCTCAATGAATATTCATTCACCAACTTCAAAAGATTCATAAATCTCTCGACTCTATGAAACCCTAGGTTGTGCTATTCTAAGGTCATGTGTTCAATTACCTCTCTCGAGCGTCAAATTAAACACGCCAAATAATCTAAATTATTGATCGATAATCCGGATGCACCCAAATCAAATAGCAAAAATAGATTAATAAACATGCAAATTTCATAAACTAGAAATCAAAACATAGGTTCAAACATAAGTTACATCAATCCCCTAGAAAAATAAGTTTAGCTCATAATAGATGTACAAAAACTCATGAAGAAGTAATTATACATTGATAGGGTTCAACAAAGATGCTAGAAAAATAATTCGAAATGATTAAAGGAGGAATCTTCTCTGTTTCCGGAAGATAGATGCCTTCGAATCTCGTCCCCGAACTCTTTCTCCTTGCTCAAAATCGCCCCTTGTGCTCTCCAAAATGTCCAACCCCTGTTTGTCCGTTCCTTGTTCTATTTATAGGCTTAAAACCCTAAAAACTCCGTCCAAAAAGGCCCAAAATACGTTCGAGGCACAAACGCACGCGTTGCGGCGCTAGAAATGGCGCTGTTGCGCGCCACCCCCAAAGCCAACGCCGCTACGCAGCGCTGTTTGTTGGCGCTGCAGCAGCGCATACTGTTTTTCGCAAGTGCCACCCAAGCGCTGCAAAAACGTGCGCAGCTGCAGCCAGCGCCCTCGTCCTCAAACGTTGTACCAATTTCGACCCCCTTGGGCGCTGGGGTTTTAAGCGCTAAGGCGCTCGATCTTGCTCGATATATTTCCGCTTTTTAGCTCCCATAATGCGATCTTCACCACCCAAACACGTTTTTAATCGTTTTTAACCGCTTTCGGCTATCAAGATCAGTCCCGATTCTCGAACGACAACTAATGACACAAACTCGACTCAAACGACACTAAAATACCCGAAAACAACGCAAAATCCTCGTCTAGAGTACTCAATACGTTGGTATAAAAACCAACTTAACAAATTGTCCGGATGAGAAGTGCCTCCAATTTCCGTCCCCCAACCCTAGCTCTATGTCTCTTGCCTTGCGTTGTGCTCAAAATAATGTCCGACCCCTTGTATTTATAATCTCGAAACCCTCGAAAATGCGACCAAAAGGCCAAAAAAATAAACCCGCGCATGCTTAGGCCCAAATGCGCTAAGCTTGAAACGCTGCTGGCCGCCGCCTCATTGCCGCTTTCGTTGCGTCTTTGCTCTTCATCTTTGCTATCGCCCCGGGCGTTGACGCTGTATTGCAGCGCATCATCTCTGCCGCAGCCACACTGTATCACCAGCTGTTGCCTCACGCTTAAATGACGCCCAGCCGCTTATTGTCTTTGATGACGCCGTTGCTTTTTGTTGACGCCGCCGCTTAACTGCTGATCATCACACCCATGTTGCCCTGCTCCCCGACAAGTTGGCGGCTGCAGCCCTTCTCCCGTGGCTGCAGCCCGCGCTAACACCCATGTTCTTTGCATGTATGTCGGGCAATCGCAACCCTTGATTTGGGCCGCAGCCGCCCACCAACGCCACGCCCGCACAGACTCTTTTACACCCCGTGCAGCTGGGGTTTTAATCTTGGCGACGCTCAATTTTGCTCGATATGTTTCCATTTTTTCGCTTCTAAAATGCAATCTTTACCGTCCAAACACGTTTTTCATCGTTCTTAATCAATTTCGGCTTCCAAGATTAGTCCCGACTCTCAAACGACAACAAATGACACTTGACTCAAACGACACTAAAATACCCGAAAACAACGCAAAATCCTAGTCTAGAGCACTCAATACATTGGTATAAAACCAACTTAACAAATACCCCCAAACTTAGACGTTTGCTTGTGCTCAAGCAATTACAGACTCTAAAAATCGACAAACATGAATGAAACAAAAATAAAGATGACTGACTCAACAAACCAACTGCGAAACTTCACAACCAAACTCATTCGTCAAATTTCATTTTACTATCAATCAAGCATGTATTTTCACAATGTGATCATGATGGTGGAATGTTCATGCCAACCCCGTTTTCATTATCCGATTGATTCACGCAATCAAGTGTTTTCAAGACAATCCACTTTTTGTTTTGAATATAAAGATGATACTCTTACCGGACTCCATAGGCCTGTCTTTCACACTAATCTCCACTAATGTAGGCTAATGTAACACAAGGATCAATAGGACTTTTAAAGCTTGTAATGTGGGCTTAGGGTAAGGTAGGAAAATATGGGATTAAGTGGCTCAAATCACCCAAACACACAATTATCATTTTAATCAACAATCAATACTACCTTTCACTTTTTGACATCCCCAATATTTATGAACCTTCAATCCATGATTTTTCTCAAATTTTTTTCACACATTTTTTTCCTCGGGACCCCAAACTTATTCTTTTGCATCCATGGGGTTTCATATTTTCTTTTTCTCGGGCAACTTCATTCAATTAAATACATACCCTTCTCATCATACCCTCCTCAACCTTCAACATTTTTCTATACTTTGTGTATGAGTGATGGGTAATTAGGATATTCACATTTAGGCTCCTGGGTATTAGGCTGGTTTTGCCAAAGAAACGGGGTTATAAGGCTCAAAGGGGGACACTAGGGAAAATATAATACAAAGGTAGGCATTTTAGGCTCGCTTGTTCAAAGATGGCATAAATCCCTTCCTTAATGTTACTTCACCTAGGATTTCGCCTCGACTAGTGATCATACAAGTTCTAGAATCCGTGGGATCATAAAGGAAAACACTCAATCGCATAAATTATCCCCGAATAATTCAACAAAGTTAAGCACACAGATGGAATTAATGGAAAGAAGAATAAATCACGATTCAAACCAAGAGTGTTCTAAAAAGCGCTAGCGCTAGTCGGGCGGACACAGGGGCCTAGCGCCTAGAAGGCCTAGGCGGGACTAGGCGGGGACTAGGCGGAGCCTTAAATATATATACAATTTTATGAATAATTCCCATACTACATAATCGTAAAGTCTATAAATGATATTTAAATTGTTTTTGAACATATCTAATATTTAAGCTTTAAAGTTTAAAGTAATTCAACACCAATAATCTAATAAAACTATAAATCATCTAAAATACAATACATTAACAAATATTGCATTGATTTATATAATATCAAATTATCAATGGAAAGATTTCCAGGACCCTAAAATTTTGTTTCATTTTTTTATTAAGAAAATTATATATATTCAATTTCACTTAAACTCGAATTTTTGGAGTTGTCGGTCTGCTACTTTTCACTAGTTGGAGTCGTTTTGCTAGCATTTGAGAAAAAAAACATATAGGGCGCCTAGACCGCCTTAGGCCGCCTAGCCCGCCTAGGAGGCGCTGGCCGCCTAGCGCGCTGGACTGGACCGCCAGGCTGGTCGCCAGGCAAAAATCCGGCGCTGGTGGCCGCTAGCGCTAGGCCCGCTGGCGCGGCCGCTAGGGGATTTTTAGAACACTGGTTCAAACACATGCTCTTTTGACCGTTCAACTCATATTCAACAAATTCACTTAGTCATGCAGTTTCACGTTTTACAAACGCCCGACTCGATTCTAGACTCTTTTTCGTTTTTTTTTTACTCAAGACTCGACTCGATGAATAAAAAACAGATCGCACCCCCTAAACTTAAAACGACATTGTCCCTAATGGAGAGGTGGGAAAAAGGACTTTTTCTCGGTAGCCGAGGAGCGAAAGCTCCTTAAGTCATGTGGTACTACTACGTGTAGGAGGTGTCTCGTATAAGCTCACAATGCATCCTAACGCACAAGCTCGTGAGTGTTGTATGCCTGGAGGTGTGGTCTTGTTCTTCCCATTGGCCTTGGCCCCGACCTTTTTGGTTTCGCATCTTTGCAACCTAGCAAGGTAGACAAGAAAACAAAACTCGTGGAACCATGGAATTCGGTTATGGGTGAGAACTCGAAAATCAAAGCATAGAATAATGCACCCAAGTAAGAAAAATATAGTGCCATGTCAAAAGATAAGCATAAATATGCAAGATAGCACTAAACAATGTGAAATTGTCATTGGGGCATTTTATCAAACACCTCATATGCATGAATTTGGGCAAAGATAGTGAATGCAATGGATAACTCAAATCAATCCCGAAAATCAGCACCAAGCCTAAGTCTAACATGATCAATCAATCCAAAAACCACAAATCAACAACAATAATCCTAGCACTTCTACAATCCAAGCACACAACAAATCACGAGATGGGAAAAATGGGGTGGGGTTTGGAAAGTTGCAAACTTACCAAATATGAGTGAATGAGATGAAGATGGTGTGTGGCGTTAGAGTGCTCCTTTGTGAAGATGGAGTGGGATGTGGGATTTGCACAAAAAGAGGGGTGGGGTATGATGCAACTTACTACTCCTAAAAATGCAAAAAAAAAAAAAAAAAACAATTCAGAACAAAGCAAAAACAACTACTAACTATATTAAAACTAAGAAAGCAATAAAAATGAGCTTGGGTTGCCTCCCAAGAAGCGCTAAGTTTACAGTCTTCAGCCAGACTATGTCAGATTATCTTCAAGTTGGGGCTCCAATAGGCATGTTATCCACATTTTCCTTAGAAACTCCCCAACCTCCAATGTCTTTAGCTATATTCCCAACCATCTGCTTACCATCATTTGATTCAAATTTCAGCCTGTTGGTTGGATGGATGGTGAATACAACTTTCTCCTGATTTACCCGCAGAGTTAGCACTCCCGTTTCTACATCGATCAAAGCCCGTGCTGTAGCTAAAGACGGTCGCCCAAAAATGATAGGTATTTTCTTGTCCTCGTTCGCGTCCAACACTACAAAACCCACAGGAAAAACAAATTTATTAATTCTTACCAATACGTCTTCAATGATTCCCCACGGATAAAGGCGATGGATCGATCAACGAATCGCAAAGTGATGTTGGGCGGCTTCACCTCCCCGAGCCCATACTTCGTCACATCGAAAAGAGATATCGATTTACACTGACCCAAGATCACAAAGTGGTTTCTCAAAGAAAACTCCTCCAATAGTACAAGGAATAGTAAAACTCCTTGGGTCCTTCATTTTCTCGAGGTAGTTTACTCGGACTATTGCACTACATTCCTCCTCAAATAACAGATACTCAAAATCTCCCAACTTCATTTTCTTGGATTCCATTGGTTTTACATAAATAGGTGATTCTTCGGGGCAGTGAATTTTTGCTTCCTTTTTCACGTAAATCGTATTGCGGTTTGCTCTCTCGGATTAACCTCAGTATCACTTGGAAACTTTCCCTTCTCCGCAATGACTTCACTTCTGTAGCCAATCGACCCATTTGTGTCTCGATCGACCTAATATGCGTCTCCATTGTGCTCATCTTATTATTCGGACCATCAATCTGCGCCTCACTCCTATTCATTCGATTCCTGGTCTCTCCGATGAATGAGCCGAACATCTCCTCAAGCGATCGCTTCTTTTCACCTCCGAGTGCATTGGGCTGGATGGGTTTGGATAACCCTGAGGTGGATTCAATACATTCCCGTTGTTGCTATAAGAGAGATTCTCATGATTGCGAAGTCCCTGGTGATAATGAGTTGGTAATAAATTACCTCGATTATTAAAATCCCGGTTATTCACATAATTGACTTGCTCGGCCTCGTGAGTGGCGGTTGCGTGAACGGTTGCTAAGAGTTTTTGAGTCGATCATCCCACTCGTAATACTCCCAGGGCGAACGTCAGTAACCACCGCCTGGCCTTATCCCAGAGTGAAAACGGGAAAAGCCTCAATCGAATGGCCTCATCACCACACCATTCATCTTGATGGTGTCGCAAATTTCAAGAATGTGGCCGATGTGTATTCGGATCATCCACTAGACTCCCAAACTCGATTCTGCAACCATGCTTATGAGGCCCTAAGTTTCAATTCGAAATTATTTGCATTAATGGATTGGCGCACAATTCCGGAGTAGTTCGATTCACATGGAGAAAAGTAATCTCGGATTGCCCTTTTCGTGCCTAAGGCTGTGGTGGCACGTTTACGACCCGATTTACTCGTTATTCTCATCTTCCCCGCCTTCCGCCATTGCTCGATTCTCTCTCGCTTCACTTTGCTGCTCGGATTGCTCGAAGTGTCCTTTAAATCTCTGAATAGAAAGAAAGCAAATTAATATCTTTGGAATCTCGCATAAACAGACAAGTCAAATGAGAAAAACAAAATTATAATTCCTATACTAGTTTAGATTAGGATTAAGACTAGGTGGTAATAGTATTAGTTTAAAATTGGATAAAATAAGCCCTGCAACGGCGCCAAAATCTTGATCGCGAAATTCTTACCGCAAGCGTTTGGTGTCAAGTTTTAGTATAGGTTTTGAAAGTAAGGTTATCATCTCCACAGGGGATTGTTATCGAATTTTATACTAAGTACTATAATTAAAATAGCTTAATTATATCCGAGAAATCGAAAAGAGATGATAATTTATTAAACTAAAAAGAAATCTAAAAATAAGCAAATAAATGGTTCGTGACAATTTATCAAACACGTAGAAGATGAATTTTAGAGGGTTGATTTCACCTAGTTATCCCCTATGTTTTCAATCCAGTTTATTAATCACATATTATTAATCTATAAGCCAATATTCCTACCGTTTATCACTTCCTCTCTCGAGTGCCAAGTGATTCTAGGTTCCAATTTCGATTTCGATATCTCTATAAAAATCATAAATTAAACCCTAATACGCTCAATGAATATTCTATCACAGGCTTCAAAAGATTCATACATCTCTCGATTCTATGAAACCCTAGGTTGAGCTATTCTATGGCCGGGCGTTCAATTATCTCTCTCGAGCGTCAAATCAAACACACCAAACAATCTAAATTATTGATCGAGATAATCCGGATGCAATCGAATCAAATAGCACAAATAGATTAATAAATATGCGAATTCCATAAACTGAAATCAAAACATAGGTTCAAACGTAAGTTACATCAATCCCTAGAAATATGGGTTTAGCTCATAATGGATGTATAAAAACTCATGAAGAAATAATTATACATCTCAAAAATTGACAAAGAAAAATAAAGAAAGAATTGAGAAGAAAAGGAAGGAATTCTCTCAGGTCCGCGAGAAGTGCCTCCAATTGCCATCCCGAACCCTAGCTTTGTGTCTCTTGCCTTGCGTTGTGCTCAAAATAATGCCCGACCCCTTGTTTGTACGTGCGCTCTTGTATTGATAATCTCGAAACCCTCGAAAATGCGACCAAAAGGCCCAAAAATAAACCTGCGCACGCTCAGCCCAAATGCGCGCTGCAATGCTTGGAACGCTGCGCCGCTCATTGCCTCGCCGCCCGCTCGCCGCGCGGCCGCCGCTTTCCAGCGTGTTCTTTGCTGCCGCTTCTTCATCTCTGCTATCGCCCGGCCGGTTGACACGTGCGGCAAGTAAGATCATGCTTTTGAGCTTGACTGCCGCAGTCATACGCTGAGTATCACCCGCCGCTTTCATGCTTAAATGACTGCTGCCCGCTTATTGTGCGGATGACGCCGCCGCTGCTTTGTTGACGCTGCTTCTTCCGCTGATTATCACACCCATGTTGCCCTCGCTTCCCAAAGACGACAAGCGCCGCAACCCTTTCTCCCGCAGTGCCAGTAGCCGCGCCTAACACCCTGTTACTACATGTATGTCGGGCGCCAACCTTGATTTGGCGCCGCAGCGCCTAACAACGCCACGCCCGATTTTTTTTACCCCCGCATCAAGCGGCGCGAGGGTTTTATCATTTGCGCCGATTTTGCTCGATATTTTCCCATTTTTTCGCTTCTAAAATGCGATCTTTACCATCCAAACACGTTTTTCATCGTTCTTAATCAATTTTGGCTTCCAAGATTAGTCCCGACTCTCAAACGACAACAAATGACACGAACTTGACTCAAACGACACTAAAATACCCGAAAACAACGCAAAATACTAGTCTAGAGCATTCAATACATTGGTATAAAACCAACTTAACAATGGTGCACTAGATTGCAACAATAATCTTTCGATAAGAAGAAGGTTGTCTATGTCGGAAGAACGTTTGAGAGAGGGAGGTTGTTGATGTGAGACAACCTGATCCTCAATGATAGGAGGGTGATCTGCAGTGATGAGGGGTGAATGGGGGAAGAAGTATCTACTGAAGCATCAGGAGGTAAAGAAGGAGTGAATGTATTGGCGGTGAAATAATCCGGAAAATGAGGTGGTAAAGGGATATTAGAATTTAAAAAAGATGGTGAGATTTGAGCCTGAGATGAGGAAAAAGGGAAAATATGCTCCAGAAAATGAACATCCCTTGACACAAATGTAGTATTGGTGTCTAGATCATAGACTTTATAACCCTTGGTGGCATTAGGATACCCCAAAAAAATACACCTCTTAGCTCTGGCCTCAAACTTGGTTTTATGGGGCAAATTGTTTGAGGCAAAACATAAGCAACCAAAGGTTCTTAAATGAGCATAAGAAGGTGGAGACTTGAAGAGAAGTTCAAAAGGTGATTTATTATGTAATATAGGGGTGGGAGTGCGATTAATTAAGTATGTTTCTGTTAAAATAGCATCCCCCCAGAAATGTATTGGTAGTGGAGCTTGAAAAAGTAAAGATCGAGCAACATTGAGAAGATGTTGATGTTTCCGTTCAACTACACCATTTTGTTGAGGTGTGTACGGGCAAGATTTTTGATGGAGGATACCTTGAGATTCATAAAAGGAAGGCATAAGAAATTCAAGACCATTGTCAGTACGAATGACCTTAATTTTGATATTGAACTGGTTAAATATTAAATGAACAAAATTCTGTAAAGTTAATTTAGTTTCAGATTTAGTTTTCATGAGATAAGTCCAAGTAATTCTAGTAAAGTCATCAACAATAGTAAGAAAATAATGGTGGCCTTTCAAAGAGGCCTTTGCATAAGGTCCCCAAACATCACAATGAATAAGAGAAAAAGGCAAAGTAGAAGTAGGTAAATGAACAGGGAAACTCTTTCTTTTCTGTTTAGCCAGATGGCAAATAGTACAGTCATCTATTACAGGAATTTTAACAGTGGAGCCTAAATTCTCTATAAGCTTGATCCTGGGATAAGATAGATGACCGAGTCGTTGATGCCAAAGACTAGCTTGCTGTTCTTTATTGTAGGAAACTGATAAAGCAAAGTTTGATGAAGATGGATGGCCAATGGCCTTCTTTGTGGTGTGAAGGATGTAGAGACCTTGTGATGCTTTAGCAAGTCCAATCATCATCTTTGAAGAAAGATCCTGAATAAGACCATAATCTTGTGAAAAAATAAAAACTAGAGAAGGATTTTTAGTAAGTTTTGTAACAGACAAAAGATTAAAAGAAAAACCAGGAATACATAAGACATCATTGAGTATGAGGTGATCAGAGATTTTGACAGTCCCCTTATGTGTGACAGGGACTTGAGTGCCATTAGGCAAAAAAACTGAAGTAGTGATGCTGATAGGTGTTGAGGTATACAAGGAAGGGCAACAAATCATGTGATCTGAAGCTCCAGTATCAACAATCCAAGATGAAGTAAATTTAGAGGAAGCATTGGGAGGGGAAAATAGAGTGTTACCTTCCATGTTGGAGAAGTGATTGGGAGGTGGAGATTCCTCAGGAGCTGGAGGTGCTGGAGAGGGTTGCAGGGTGTCACCATTGAGGAGAGCCATGAGTTTCTGCACCTGGTCCTGAGTAAAGGAAAAGAGCTTGTTGTTCTCAACAGATGGAGCAGGGGTATCTGGGATGAGCACACTGTTGGCTGAATGAGGATGGCCAGGTGTTTTCCCAGTGGCATTCTTTCCTTTAGTGAATTTGAAGTTAGGTGGAAAGCCAATAAGCCTGAAGCATTTGTCAATGGTATGGCCTGGCTTTCCACAATGTTGGCAAACAACATCAACTTTAAGTTTTCTCTTAGATTGATGAGAGGCTACAGCCAATGCAGAGCTTTCAGTGGATGGGAAGAGAGAAATTCTGGCCTCCCTTTGTCTCTCTTCTTGAAGAAGCATAGCATAGACTGTGTCTAGGGAAGGGATGGGATTCATGAGGAGAATTTGCCCCCTGGTACTTTCATAGGAATCACTAAGCCCCATTAAAAACTTAAAAGTGTAATCTGAAACTTGAATGTCACTCATGGATTTGAGAATTTGACAGGTGCATTGGCCACAACTACAATGGGGAAATGGTCTGTAATTCCGGAGTTCTTCCCAGATGGTGTTCAAAGAAGTGAAGTAGTCAGAAATGGAGGAAGAACCCTGAGATGCAGAACTCAGCTGCTGTTGAAGTTGATAAATTCGCACACTATCAGGTTGGGAGTATCTAGTCTTGAGAGTCTCCCATACTTCTTTGGCAGAGTTCATATAAATGATAGAGGATGCAATTTCCTTAGTGACTGAATTAATGAGCCAAGTGAGAATGAGGTTGTTGCATCGAAGCCAAGGTATGTAAAGAGGATCACTGAAATCAGGCACAGGAATGGAACCATCCAGGAAGCCTTGTTTATTCTTGACTGAAATACTGAGTGAAAAAGCACGACTCCAGGCTGTGTAATTTGTGACATCAAGAGGAGGTTTGATTTCAATGGTGTGGGAATTATCAGAGGGAGGGAGAAAGAAGGGTTTGTTGGGATCTTCAGTGGGAGAAGCAAATTGGGGGGTTGCATTTCGAGTAGCAGCTGCAATGGTAGCAACTGCAATTTGAGGGTCGATTTCTTCAGACATATCTGTCGATTTGGAGGTGACAAATTATCAAACAGATAGAAGGCAGTCTTGAGAAAGAGAAAACAGAGTAGCAGGGGAAAGAAGAAGGAACCAAAAAAAAAAAACACAGCAGCAAGCTAAAAAAAAATGGATGAATCAAGGCTATGGAAAGAGCCTTTATCAACCTGTTGCTCTTGATACCATATTAAAAAGCATAAACATCCATGCATACCATAAGAAAGGAATGAATGACTGTATTCATTGTATTGATGAAAATGGAAAAATGATAAAAGGTCTGTACAAATCAAATGATTAGCTCATCAGTACACCTATTTATACATATCCATAAAAGGACGAAAAATATCAGCAGAAAAGAATAAAATTCAGATGGAATCCAAGTTTGTTGGAACAATTTCCTCTACAGTGGGCTGAGGTCCTATTTGTACAATTCATTCATTTGCAGTCTTTATTTTGCTGTCCATCTCTTCTTTTTAATATCTGAGAAAACTCTTGGAAACGTATTATACTTCATAATGGGAAAAATAGAGTTTTAAAAATAAATTTGAGATGGAGATTATTATGTTCGAAGGTCCTGATACGCTTATTGTCGAAATACGAAAACACATTGTGATTAACCATTTTGTTGACATATTCATTAATAAGTGAAATGAAAATAAAGAAAATAACAGAAAGCAATTTTGAATGCTTTCAAAAGTGGACAAGTTTTCGACTTTTTTATTTAAAAATATCTTAAATTGCTAGAGATTTTGGTTTGATAATTTTATACTGGATCTGGTTAAGGCCCAAGGGCCAGGTCAGTGAGAGGCCCAAAGATATGTTAGAGGTTTTCTTGCTGGTTTGGTTGGGCTTTTCAAATTTTAAAAGCCCAGCTCATTTCAATTTAGAAGTTAGAACATATGACCAAATGTCCCATGGAGGACCCCATAAACGTATTATTTGCCTTACAAGATAATTACTTATTAGTTCCTTTTTAGAGGATTCCGTGTTTACATTCAATAATGTATATCGATTCTGTTATTAATATCCACTTATTTTACTGGATAGAAAATCTATAAAATATGTGACGATAATATAAGTAGTATCAAATATTTGGTACATGGTGATGCTAGTAAATTTTGTGGATGCTAATATTTAGGTACTTGTTTGGGAGTATTCGAATTTTTTCTTGTTCTTTGGTTTCAATTTATTTCGTGTCTTGTTATTATAAGAAAAGCTTATTTATACTATGTACTTATAGAGTGAAATCTATAAATGATGACATTTTTTTGGTACAAGGTGGGTGCAACTGGTCACTAGTGGGAATTGATCGTAGATCAACTGTCTGGGTTACAAATGCTCAACCAACCGAGCTACAATCAATTCCCTGTAAATAATGACATTATTACATAAATTAATATGCAAATGTATTATTGTATTTTTTTTTGAATAAATGCGAAATATAATTAAAAAGAAAAATGAAGTGCACTGCTTACAAGCCAAACATCTACCTTTAAAATATGGGTCTCGTGAAAACCTATCAAAGTAAAACCCGAAAAAAAAACTTTGATAGGAAAAAGAGTCCCATAAAAGAAACAACAAAAAGTAACTTAAAATCGCAATCTAAATGATGGACGTCTATTTCTAGAGGATTTTCGAATGACATTGTCATTTGTTTTTTTAGCACGTGCTCGAGTATTGTCTTGATAATCTGATATATCCTATGTAATATCGGCCCAAGATCCTCGAGCCACAATTGCCATAGTATTCATAACTTCTAAGGAAGCATATGAGTGGAAGACAAGCAGAGTAGTTGTTGAGTCGTCTAACTTGGTCTTTAAAACTTCTAATTTGTCTTGTTATTCTTCGTCGGCCATATCCAACCATCTTTTTCTTGCCGCCGCGCCGCGCCTTAAAAGTCTCCGAGGGTTCACTTGTCCGCAATACCCTTACATCCGTTAGTAGAAAACCACCATATTCTCAACATCCGTTTTAGCTCCATGCGAACTTGGCTTGTAAAGAACTCAGTATGCAAATGTATTATTGTATTAAATAATGAATTATATAATACGTTTTTAAAGTATTTGTCCTTGAAGAAGCTACAATATTCCTTAAAAGTTATTTAACTCGTTCCTCCCAAAAAAAAGAGGGGGAAAAAAAAGAAGAGATTCTATCAAGCATAAAAAATAATTCCATTCACTGAAAGAGCATACAAGTTGCAATTGATAGTCCTTTTTATGTTTATTTGATCCATATAGTTCCAATTAACAACCTGGGGATTGTTACATTAACTGGTTTCTAATGATATAAATTCTAAGTTCATCAAGGCATTAGTTTGGTAGGAGATTCTAAATTTAGGATTGGAGTTAGTTTCAAGTTTATTGTTTTTGGGCCAAGGCTACAAAATGCAGATTCTACGTATGGTACCAGAACTCTTTCAGACAGCTTGTCATTTTCCATCCTTTCTCAATTGATCATATTATAATTTATAAACTGTCAAAAATCCCTTTGTCTGTTGTACATATAACAAAGCTTAATATCCATTGTATTGCTCCATGTGAGTGTCACCATCACAACAATTTGCAGCCATGATTTTGAACCCTTCTGCTTTCCATCTTTAATGCCAATGAACATTTCATTTTTGTTTCAGTAAGAAATATAAAAAATGTTTTCTTCGTTAAAGAACGCTTAAGGTACAAACCGTCCCCAAAATCTAGCTAAAGAGGTGAGAATGGTTAATTCACATACAAGTAAAATAACCTCCAAACAAATCAACAATGTGAGATAAATAAAACTTCTATAAAGATGTGAATTCATATTGTTATGAGCACTGTTATTTCATTGTTCATTGTATGGAAACATAACTCACCCTGAAACTAAAAGGTTTCGCAAAATTCACAGCTTTGCAAAATATTCCTCAGAACGATATAAAAATCTTGATTTTGATCAGATTTTCATCGATTTCAATCACCCGAGAGCAGTGTAATTCCCAATTTTTCATGAAATTAAGAGTAAAATTGAGATGTTTAGTTATAAGAGTATTTTTGCAAACTGCGTGATTTTGCGACCAAAATGGAGATCTTTATATAGTTATTACAAGACTATTTGTGACCGTCTTTGAATTACATGACTAATTTGCAATTTTACCTTTATTGTGTATAACTAGTTAAGATGTTTGTAACTTAGAAAGACAAAGATAAAAAGAAAACCAAAATAAACTACAATTGAAGGGTCCATATATATAGTAATTAAGTTGTGTTGGTCTTATATTCCCAACCTTTACTCTTTAGTTGACATATTCATTATCATCTCCTGCTAATCATGGCTTGTTTGTTGACATTTGATGTACCCAATTCTGTGGGTCAGCAGACAAATTGGAGCCATAGCCAACTGTATTTGCAACAGTATCACTTTCTTCAATTTCTGTAACGCATTAAAATAAAAATGAGCATCTTTTCTTGTTGGAGCTAGCTACTAATTAATTTTGGACCCCTATGATTCTATAACTTACACATTCTCTTCCTTTTGTTGTCTTTCAAGCAAATAATTATATGTTTTTGTGGGATCTAAGTAATGATTAGGACTTCATGAGACTGACAAAATAATAGAACTTTGGGGGTTTTGATGCATGTGACAATGTGAAGTAGAGGGACAATTTTTCAGGATTAAGTAATTAGTGTTCTTTGAGACTGATTTAAAATTACCTAATAATGATGAGTCCAAACAAGAACTTAGCATGATACACTGCACCTACAAGAAGAGTTGAAAGCCCATTATTGTGCATGCATTTGGTTTTATTAGCATTCATAAGTTGGAGTGTAATGCATTTGATCATGGTTTCATAATTAATCACATCTTTTAGGTGGAGATTAAGGCGAATAGAGTTAGTTTCTTATCTTTTGGATGTTTGCAGCTTCATTTTTTTCTTGATAATGTAGGGCCATTAGGTTGCGTTTTGCATATCATATTCCACTTAACATATGCATGCCAAAATGCAATGGCGGAGTCAGACACTTTTAGTAAGGTTGGTCGACATACCTAAAATGGCGTGGGCCAAATAGAAAATTCAAAAAAATAATACAAATTATAACTATTTTTTAAATTCTCACCGATTTTTTTTTAAAAGGGTTGGGCCAGGGCCTAGGTTGGCCCAAATTGTCTCCACCATTGCCGAAGTGAACATATTTATGTCCAAAGTATATTTAAAGAAATAGTTAAGCGGTTCATATATATCTGTTAATATGGAATACGAGATGAAATACGAGTGAACATTTCATGGGATTACTTGATGCAGCTTATGTGGTCCAAATGTTGAATCTCATTCAGTGATAAGAATATTTAATTCAAAAATTATCACAGTGCTTCCAAAGAATTTACTTGTTCCAAAAGCGTTTATGTTGGTGCATGCACAAGTTGTAAAATGTTATTCTTGAGGTCAAATATTATAACTGCGTACTCTTAACCAAAATTGGAGTAAAGAATTTATATGTAATTTAAGAAAAATAGAAAATATAGAAAAAAACAATATAATATAAACAATTTGTGCTTTCATATAGCCCATTTGGTCACACAATTACATCACATGTCACTTTCATTATATACCATGACAGACATTGTGTTATGTCCAGAAATAAATGCCTACGTATCTGTGGCACATGGATTTGCTCAAAAGGGCCTACACAATTTCATAATATTAAAACTTGTCTAGAAAGATACATTGACAATTAGTAACCAACATAAGATAAACCAAGATTAATCTCCTGCAAAACACAGTCTATGTTATTGAAAACACAAACAAATGGTCTTCATGTTGAACTAATTGTGTAGGTACATCCTAATTTGAAAGTACTAAAGGAATTTTAATGTTTTGATGCTTTCATTAAAACAGACAAGATTGTTACAATTTGATCCAACTTCAATTTTTTTTTACTATGATATTAGATTTGATTGTGTATATAAAAGTAAAAAGATCTTGAGCTCACATGGAGCTCTCAATCTTAATTAAGTTAATCTCAACTAAAACTAATTGTAGATCTTGGGTTAATTATGTAATAATTTTTAATTACTCTGTATGAACTAATCTTGTTAACTTTAGTACTGATATTATATATAATTACCCCTGGCTTTAGTTTATATAATGGAAAATGCTGACATTGATAAATTTTTTTGACATGAATCTTCTATTTTATCTGTAGTTAGATTTGTTGTGTATTTTTGGACACAAATATCTTTACATGTGAGGACTGTAAATGGAATGGAAAAATGGGTGTGATGACTGTACAACGGGCCCACCTATTTGGGTCCACTTGACTAGAGGATCTACATGTTATGTTTCAAAAATTTGTGGTGTTTAATTGTAATTTTTTATATGTAGTTTCGAGTTTATGTTTTCCTATTCGCATAGGAATTACTAATATTTTTTGGTTTGTGATCTTACAATTGATGTCACTCCAAGCAATATGAAAAGGATTATGGGAATATGAAATATCAAGCTTTAGTATGTTTCATGATCGGAGGCGTGGCCAGAGAAATTAAATTTATCTTATCTTAACACAATTCTTTTTTTACCTAAATTTCAATTATTTTTCTCCTTAAAAATATATATAATTTTCAATTAATTTCTTTCCCATAAAAAAGAGAAACAAAAAGTAGACCCTCTTGGCTTCCCCCCGTTTCATGATAATAAATTATTATTTACATAAGTTAACAAAACAAATGCTTACAATCTTATGTATGTCAAAATGAAGTTGTTTCATTTTGGCAATTAATAGTCCTCCTTGAACTCTTTAAAAGGGGTCAAAACAACCCTCCCATTATTTTGAATACTATTTTATTTTCATATGTCAATGCGATACATACATTCTATATGTAAACTAATATTACTAATTAGTATATAGTTAATTACGTGTCTAGATAATATCAAATAAGAAAATACTTGCAATTTAAAATAGAGAACCGTTTAAATTAAGTCTTAACGGTATGAAGTTTTACTTTCATTTTCGAATTCTATACACTTACTCGCTATTTGTATAGTGGTGATTGATGTGGTGTAATTAATAACTACTATATATTTTTTTGTTAATATTGAGTACATTTATTTGAATTACAAGTGAAAATAGAGATATAAAAACTAATTTATGCAAGATTGATAATTATTTCAAACTAAAATAACGGAAAAATTCACGTTTATGTATCAACTCCCACATTTCACATGGGCATAATAACAATAAGGATATGAACATTGCCAAAAAGAAGGTTCGGACTGAAACTTCAGCGCATGATCACGTGGCAATCACACTCTAATTATTAGTTCTATTTTCTTTATTTATTTTAGGGCATCACCTATTATTTTCGCTAAGATAACAAGAATAAATTATAATTATTAATAGCTCGATCGACATTGATGAATTATTTACGGTCAAAAAAATTTTAGTAATAAATAAGAATTGACCGAATAAAAGTGGATATATTTATATAACTTTATCGGATAAAAATTGATCAGTAGTTTCAGTGAATATTTTCTAGAAGAAAAAATATTTTTAAAAATTGGGATAGTATTTCTAGTAACTTTCACTAAATATTAGCAGAAATTTAATTTTGGGAGTATTTCTTTCTAGTACAATTGGGGGGAAGTGACCGAAGAGAAAACACATGCATTCACATGATATCGAACTCGGGTCAATCACTAATGTTCCAGACCTCTAGTACTACTCAAATATAAGGTTGATCCTTAGCTCCGAGAGTAGGGCTGAAAAACGAACCAAATTACTAGATAATCGATTTGAGACCGATCGTTAAACTCGTTTGAGATCGGTTATTAACATAACGAACCAAGCTTCAAGACATTTTCCCATTCCACGAGATGTAAAGCTCGACTCGAACTCGACTCGATTAGTGAAAAAAGAATAAAATATGTATAAAAATATAAAATATCAAACTACACAAGCTCGATTCATGTTTGACACAACTAAAACTCATTTGAGCTCGACTCGATTAATAATTAAATCAAACTCAAATACAATTTTTAAATCTCGATTAAAATTAAACAAGCGTGAACAATACCTTATTCCACTCGTTTACACCCTATATGAGAGTATTAAAACTTCATAAAATTAACTTTTTTTAATAAATATAACTATGACGTTCGGGCCCCATGTTAACCACGTGGCAGACAGCATCGTTAAGCATTCGAGGTGGGTCCAGGCCAAGTCAAGATGGCGGTTAAATGGGCCCCTTATTGTGGGCTCATAATTAAATCTTATTATAAGAAGGTTCTAATTATTATTGTAAACTGTAATTGGAGGTTCAACTTAGAGGTCGGCCACATATGGCCCGTCAGCATCGGCAATGGACACTTTCGGCTTTAACTTCTTCTACCATATATTAACGCGTGGATTTCTCAACTTTGTAGTTGGGATAATTAAAAATTATAAACTATTAGTGCTTAAAAATAGTATTATAATTGAATATTATTTTCTGGAAGGGGACAACTATTGCAAAAATAGTAAAAAAATTCATTCTTGTTAATTAAAGCATATAAGTGGACATTTTAATAGAAAAAGCATTTAGAGTTTGAGAACTCAAACAATTTAATAAGAACTTTACTGGTTCGAATAATAATTCTCATATGAATTATTTGTTGGTACAAATAAGGAAATGTTAGACACAAAAAAAAATGGAGAATAGTTTAATGAAAATGCCAAATGCATAAACATAATGCTTGTCTTTATATTTTACATAAATATTAACTTGTGTGATCAAATAGTTATATCTAATTTTGCTAAAAAGTAAGTAAACTTGTTAACTGCTACAATTTTTTTCTTTTAACCTTTAAATTGAAATACATATCATAGCATCATATTGAAATATCACTTTAATTAAAATCAACATTTTCGACTATGAAAACAACGACGAGCTAAAAAGTATACATGAAACTGACATAGTTATTGACTTGCTAAAAAATATTACTTAATTAGGTGGTATATATATGTATATTATTAATTTTCTGAATGAGAAAATAGGGATCACATTTGGTGGATTGTATATTTATTATGGTAGTGAAATGGTATTTTAACCACTGCTCTAAAAATCCCCATCTAGTTAGATTAGTCACCGCCAGGTGCTAGTCCCCCTTAATCGCCTTGATTATTCTTTCGATTAGGCCATGTCTAACTTCCACTACAAAACAATTGCGGTTCTGACGTAAAAAGTCCGCTTAATGCTAAAAATTCACGTAATTAAATTGCCGACAATATTCCAACAAACCAAAACCGCTGTAAAATCGTTGTCGGTAAATAATCACCGACAATTTTTTGAATCTGTCGGTAATTATCGACAAATTATCTCGCTTCGGTAAATTGCAAAAAATTGTAGGTAAGTTCATGTTTGTTATTGTTGGAGACAATTTGCCTACTACATTATGTCGGTAATTAGCAACATATATTATCTTGGTAATGATTATGAAAATTGTTGGTAATATGTTGGTATTTTTGTCTTGCCTACTACATTTACTGTTAATTTTGTCGGTAATTAGCAAGAAATATCGTATTTTTGTCTTGTAGTTCTTTTTATATTTTCTGTAGGCAATTAGTAGGTAATCTATTTGTGGGCATGTATACATTATATTTCGAAGAATTGTCTGTAGCCCGCCTGTAATGCAATTGAATCATAATATAATAAAGATACTCATGTATACAAATTAAAATCCCAAAATGAACCCATTAATATAATGCAAAAGCGTACTTAAGATATCCTAGAAATAGTGCAAAACGATAATACCAAAAGTAACAAGCATGTTAAAAGTGTGAATAATAAAAGACTACCAAATACGCCAAATAAGCACAAAATGTTGATACTAAAACAACGTAAGCTACATCAGAGAGCACTCATCATCATCGTCGTCCTCATCATCATCACCAGCATGTTGGGGTGGTGGTTGAGTTCCTGACATTCCATCAATACGCTGCAACAAACGTTTTGTCAAGTCTTTCAAATTCTTAATATCCTCATCTTGTTGTATAATTCTTTGTCGCAGTTCATTAATTTCTTCACTATTCTGTTGACCGGATTGGAATGATGTAGGTGGTCTAGTACCATAATACTCACATGCTTGAGATCCAAGACCATAAGTTCCATTTCTATTCGCTCCACCCACAACATCCAAATACAACTTATTTTCATCTACAGTCTCATTGGCTTGTGTCAACTCCTCCAACTTAGAAGTAAAAGTATCCCGAAATTTTTAAAATCATATGAAATATTAGTATAGAGAACATAGTGGAAAAGGAGAGGGGTCATGACAAAGCTATAGATTAAAGTAGATGGCTAATTTGAGTAGATTACATGAATTTTTTGGACTTCGCATTAGTAAATGTCTTGCCATCATGATTTTTGTGTGAGTGTGGAGATGCAACTCTCCGCTGTTGGTTTACATCCGAGTTGCCGAACCTAAATATTTGGAAATAATACAACTCAATGATTTTATTAGCATATAAAATTATTACTATTTAATTAAACAAATGCAACAAAAAAATAAATTTTCTTACCCCGAACTCTTCAATGTAGAAATCCTTAGTTTCTTTAGAAACAAATTTCCATTGTAACCTTCAAAATCTCTTCAAAATCTTTAGAAAATTCATCGGTAATGCTTTATAAACAAAAATAATATAACTCACCTTTTGATGTACTACTATGTTGATCTTACTCATGATCTTTACAAACGGAGTCCCATTACCCACCGTAAATATGCCCTCAACCTCACAATTGACCTATATGAATATAGAATAGATTTAGTCAAAAGACACCAACATTTACTTGAAAAATATAAATTAAGTATTTCATTAACCTAATTATTTCTTAAACCTCCACCTAAAATCCCTTGCTCAAATCGGGAAGATAGAAATCTCACCGATATGGAGGTATGACGGACTGATGCGACGGTGGGCGGTGTGACGAAAGTGCGGCGACGTGGGCGGTCCGATGGTGGCTAGGTAGTGGTAGAGTTTCATCAATTAGGCCGACCGAAAGGGTCGGCCAACTAACCCGGCCGGTTTTCTAGTGGTGGGCTCTTCATTTTTTAAGGCCAAAAAAGTCGGACCTCAAAAGCCCTACCCGACGGCCTAGCCCGAAAAGCCCGACTTTTCCAAAGGTATTTTTTCATTTTTAGGCCGGGCTTGGTTCCCCAATTTTATGGCCCGAGGTATCTTTTTGGCCCGCCCGCCCGATTTTCCCGAAAGCCGGTGGGCTCGGCCGGCCGCCCGACCCGGTCTTTTGACACCTCTAGGTGGTGGTGACCTTGCCGCGCATCGAAAGGAGGTTTTGAACTCGAGGTTTTGAACTCGTAAAAAGAGGCAAGGGTTTGATATGTTTTCTCTTTTAATTTAAGGTATATCCATTATTAATGTTTAGACTATTTAAAAAAAGAAAGTAAATAAGTCTTCCAATTATTAAAATTTTAAAAATTATTTTACTTTTACCAACAAAAATTTTCTGTCGGTAAATAAAAATAAGTTTATCGGAAGATATTTAAAATGACACCTATTTGCTCAAAAAAATGACGCCTATTTTACCTACAAAATTATCTCATCGGTAAATATCTATCGGTAATCTGTCGGTATATATTGGGAAAAAATAATATGTAAATTTTGTCGGTAATTTGTAGGTACTGTAAAATTTTAGTGACAAAATTATTTACGTCGGTAAATTCTGCTTGTAAGAACCGGAATTTTCTTGTAGTGACTTCACCCGATTCCGCCTAACCCCACCTGCACACTGCACCCCGCCTACCGCACGACTAGGACCTAGAGTTTTTAGAACACTGATTTTAACATGGTATTGTCTTCTACTATGAGAATTTTGGAGAAATAACATGGTAGTGGCTTATTTAAAAATGTATTCATTAATAACCATGAAGCACATATTTTTTTCCAAATAAACTTCCATATCTCGAAAATGAAATTGGTTTTCAAACATCATCTAAATTTATTTGTGTGTTTGACATAAGTGCTACGGAATTTGCTTTGAACGCTAACCAATAGTGTAACATCCCATTTTCATAATAAAAAACGACTTATAAAATAATAGTGCGATTTATAATAAACGTGAATTTTTCAAAGATCATTACCATTTGAAATGATAATATAAAAAACTGTTAGATAAAAATTCCAATAATCATTCCATAAATAAATTTTTAATACTAAACATTAGAAATATCCAAAGAAAAAAATAAAAAAATTAAGTTTATGTTCTAATTTTTATTATTCGGGTCACCGTCTCCACGTGTCCCGCCAACTCCATCATTCATCCGATACTACTTATGTAACATCCCGTTTTCATAATAAAATACGACTTATAAAGTAATAGTGCGATTTATTATAATAAACGTAAATTTTCCAAAGATCATTACCATTTAAAATGATAATATAAAAATGTTAGATAAAAATTCCAATAATCATTCCATAAATAAATTTTTAATACTAAACATTAGAAATATCCATCAAAGAAAAACAATAAAAAAATTTAAGTTTATTGTTCTAATTTTTATTATTCGGGTCACCTCCTCCACGTGTCCCACCAACTCCATCATTCATCCAAACAAAATATATTTGGGGTGAGCATTCAATGGCTCGAGAGGGCAAATTTGTCCAAGCTAAATACACAATACATATCACCAAATAACATGCTTAAAATTTAAAAATTGTAAATCGTAGCTATGACATTAAAACATGACTCGCACTCACGGGGATTTCACCGGAGGAACTTTTATGCCGGACCTCTGTATGGTCCCACACGACTATAGACATTAAAACATGGCTCGCATCGTCGGGATTTCACCGAAGGGGAATTTTTATGCCCGAACCTCTCAGATGGTCCCACGTGACTATAGACACGTAGCATGTAGAAGCAATATTATCAAACAACATATAAAGATCATTTAACATGGACAAATAAAAGCAGAAAAACCCTTAAAGACGATCCCACGAAGGATCTAGGCCATAAGCATCCTTTTTAGCCGGCAAAGCCCACAATGGTCCCAAGTAAGGGACTGGGCTTTAAATTAAGCCACCTAAAAGGCTAGCAGGCCCAAGACGATCCCACAAAGGATCTAGGCCATAAGCACCCTTTTAGGGTGGGCAAATCCCACAATGGTCCCAAGCAAGGACCTAGGCTCGCAAATTAAGCCCCTAAAAAGGCTAGCAGGCCCAAGACGATCCCACGAAGGATCTAGGCCATAAGCACCCTTTTAGGGGAAAACCCCACAATGGTCCCAACAAAGGGACTGGGCTGCAAATTAAGCCCCCTAAAAGGCTAGCAGGCCCAAGACGATCCCACGAAGGATCTAGGCCATAAGCCCCCTTTTAGGGTCGGGCAAAGCTACAATGGTCCCAAGCAAAGGGACTGGGCTCGCCAGGAACTAGGCTTGCCACGAGGCTTAGCACTCGCGAATAAGCCTGGGACCTAGGGGGACGCTTCGAAAAATAGAAATATGAAGGGAAAAGAAACGTGAAGCGAAGCAAGGTGCAAGCAACATATAAAAGCGAAATGCGGTACATCAAGTGACACACAAAAATAAGCGAAGTAAGGTAGAAGCAATACACAAAAACGAAGTAAAATTAGAAGAACATTGTGAGGCGATGAGATTGTCAACAAAAATACATCCAAGTTAAATACTTCGTCAACGATTTACATAAATAAAATCCCTAAGAGGCTAGAAGAGGATTAATGATCTCGGTGAACTCATCGACCTCCTCAACCTCGTTAATGATTTCTACGTCGTTTGAGGTGCCAACCTCGCCTTCACCTCCGACGACATCCGCTTTGGCTCGCCCTTCTCAAAGGGGTCCAAATTTTCGGGTCGAAATCGGCCTTGAATGCCCCCTTTTAATCCCCGCTCATGGCATTTCTCAAAACCGCCGAAAAGGTACCCAACGGCTCGTTCGGCCACGAGTTTCTCGCAAGAGGATCAAGGAAAGATTGAACTCAGGCGAGGCGAGATGAGGCTAGTGAAGCCTTATACTCTTGGATGAGGGATATTCTTCGAGACCTCGCTTTACCCTTCTCGAAAGAATCCCACCTCCTTGGCATGAAGCTCCTCACGAGTTTTAAGCTCGCTTTGGGACGAAGCGAGTTGGGTTTTTTGATCGGCCACTTCCTTGAGAAGCTCGGCTCGAGCCTCTTCAATGGCTTTTGCCTTATCCGCTTCATGATTCGAGCTTCGCATGGACCTCACTCACCGATTGACGAACACCTCGTTTTGATGCCTCGATCGGCGCCACGAAGGGCCATTTGATGAAGCAAGGCAAAGAGCTACAAAAGAAAAAAACAAAAGTAAAGGACAACGAAGCAAAGTAAAAAAAACGAAGCAAAAGTGTTGCACAATTTAAAAGGAGCCACATACCGACATGATACCATGGGCCCACGAGCTCTTCGATGCGAGTAAATTCGATGGTCATCGGTCGAACTAATCGGCAAGAAGGGTAGTGTAGTTATACAATTCAAAGGAGTCCTCCCCAGGGTTCGTTTTGAGGACCGAGCTCCGCGAGCCGATATTCCATTGGGAACAAACGTGCGAGGCATGGAGAGCTCGCGAGCTCGAGGCATAAGTTTGGGAGCCTTCTTGCGAGCCGCAAGTCGTTGGGCTTGAAGATGAGACTTGCTTTGATTTAACCACATCATCATCCGTCCACACTTTCGGGAAGGTTCGCATCGGTGGGTTCACTTGTGTCGCGTGAGCCCGCATTCCGGGAGGCATCCATTGAGTCAGCGAGATCCTGGCCTTGCGAGTTTTAGTCTTTTTTTTTTTTTTGGGGCGAGCCTTCACAACCTTCCCTTTCTCTTCCTTCCTCGACTTGCTACCCGAGGCCTTGCTGGTTTTCTTTGAGGGCACCTCGGGAGTAGGGTCGATGGCTACCGACGATGGGGGCCGAGGCCACGCGCCCAATGGCGGCTCGGAAGCGGCCCGAAGATCTTGGCGCGAGCTCGCTTGCGAGCTAGCAACTCTTTATTCTTGGCAAGGGCCTTGTTGAGTACAACAACTCGGATCGCCATATCTACATAAATAAGCAATAGCATCGACAAGAATGATAAGTGAGCCAATAAAATAGAGAGAAATAAATTACCAAGTGTTAGAGTTTCGTGGCGGGAGCGGGGCTAAGGCCGATGAGGGATAGAACGTCTTTGGTAATGAGGTCGCAAGCCTCATACCAATTTTTGGGTCAACCTAGAAATGAAGTTGGCTCCCAAGAAATAGGAGGCAAGCCTCGAAGGCGGCGCTCAATTTCCAATTCAAGGCAGTCCTGGGAGTTTCAATAGGGGCTCGAATGAATATGAACCTATCTTTCCAAGGCCACACCGAGGAAGGAACCCGATGTAAAAATTTCGATTAGTTTGAGGTGAGATGTAAAAGAATCCGGAGTTAGTAGTGGTGGTAGAAGAGTTGATGGCATATAGTTCGCAAAAGTGAGAAAGCGACGCAACCTCGCCAAGTGCTTCATCAAGATAATAAAACCTACGATGTGACGGTAGGAATTTGGGACAAGTTGAGCGGGGCAAACATCGAGCCCTCTTAGAATGTCGGCAACGGGGCGAGCCAAAGGAAATCTAAGACCCGCCTCGAGGCTAGCGAGGTGAAAAGCTAAGCAGCGAGGTGGGGGCTTATCTATCCTATCACTAGTAGTAGGAATTATGAAGAAGTTTTTCCTAATGGTGTCTAAATCATAAACAGAGATTCGGGACCTAAGTAAAGCCCGGGGCGACGTGTTCCAGTCATCCGAAGGGATGGCCTCGCGGATACCCTATCTCGAGAGGGGGAATATGGATCGCCCGCTAGTAGAAGTAGAGGAAGAGCTCGAGGACGAGCTAGAATCGGACGACCCGATTTCGTAAAACGAACTGTAGTTCGACCGCGAACGGAAGGTCGTGGTAGAAGGAGGAGGGGTCGCCATAAAAGATTAAGAAAATTTAAAGTAGAGAGAGAAAGATAACCTACCTCTAAGTCAAGTGAAGTGGAGGAGCACGAAGTCAAGATCCTAGGTCGTGGACGAGCTTGAGCAGCGAGGCAATCCAGGGTAAAAAGTGTGAAAAGTGAAGGTTTTGAAAGGCCATCTTATATATATAGAGAAGGGCGGGAAAATCAACGGTCTCGATCGAAAGGCTATTCAAATTCAACGGCCGATGGAAGTGTCTTTTTAATTCAAGATTAGATGCCGTGTCGTCAATTCGAGGACTGCGATCGAGTCACTTTAGCAATAAATTACTAAAGTAATCGGGAGTAAATGATGTGGAAATTACCATTATAGCCTCGCCAGGTCGACCGACCATCTTGACCTCGCCTCGCCGGAAATTACCAAGATGCCCCCAGATCCGCGCCTTTTTATATGGGTCTTGACCCCGACTCGAATGTCCAGGTCGGGTCGCCCGCGAGCCACACACCGTCGATTGGGTGCCACGTGTACGGTGATCCGCACTACACGGTGAACGAAGACTATAAATATGGCACGAAAATCAAGGTAAAAGGTAACTTGTCATTATTCTAAATTACCTCGCTCTTTAGCTTTCTAAGTACCTCAACTACCGATTCTCGACTTAGGCATCGGAGGGCCTTAGCCGGGAGCCATCCCTGGCTAGCCTTTAATGTGCGTTCTGCTTTGTAGCCTCGAACAAAGTACCTCACCTCGCTTTTTGGGATCCTAAGCCAGGGTCACCTCGTGGACAACACTTCACTTCGCTTCGTGGGTCCCTAGGTCGTGACATCCGATTTACCTTACTAAATCATACTCATTTTTCTCACATTTCAAATCACCAATCACATCCAGTTATAATTTAAACAAAAAAATATCTTATCAACTATCATTTTATACAATAATATCATAAATATACTATTTACTCTTTCTTATTTTTTAAATCACCAATCACATCTAATTCTATTATACTAAAAAAACCATCACATCAAATATCATAATCACATTTTCATCTTATATCCAATCACACTTTCAAAATTCATTCTCATTTTTTAAAATAAAATTTTCAAACTATTCTCTCCAAAAATAAAAATGAAAGAAAACAAAAGTTCAAACAATCACTCCTATACCTTTATATATATATGGACTATGATTTGAGTATTATTTGAGTAGGTCAATGGGCAATTCAATGCTTAAATAATAAAGTTCAGACTTTAGAGTAGTTATTATGACATGTCATTATCTTGCTACTAAAGCCATTTTCTAGCTACATTATTCTTGTCAAAACTATCATCGGCAACTTGTGTTGCCCAATAGTACGTATTTATTACATACTAAGTAGTCCACCCGCGATGATCTGCGGATTATATATCTATCAAAATAATTTTAATAACTTAGTTATTTTAATAGATTAAATTCGAGAAATTATTTAATTATAAGACCAAATAAACATGGTATACAAAAGTTTGGATTTATATATATTAATAATTCCTTTTCTAAGAACTATGATATTGTTTGATCTCCACTATTACTTATAAGTTGTATATCCAAATCACTTCTTAACGAATTATCGATTGGAGTAGGGATGTTAGATGCAGAGATACGAATAAAACAATTATAAATAAGAAAAATAATTATATAAATACAGTAGTTTATAAAATGTGAATTATATATAATATAATAAATTATAAAAGTATCATATATAACATAATCATAGAGCTAGGAGTTAAGGAGAATTATTATAAATTATTTTGGAAATAATTTTAAAATGGTACCGATATTTATTGCGATTATTATTAAATTATTTAAAGAATTTATTGTATTTTTTTCAAAAAATTACGTAATTATACTCTTAATATGACTTATATAGTTATAAAAGAATAAAATAAAATCATTATTTATAAATTATAATTTAATAATTAAAATTTTAAAAATAAAGAAATTCAATATACCATAATAAACCGCACAATTGAAAATATTGTTTAATTACAAAACGCTTCGTAATTAAATATATTAAATGGACTACAACCAAATAAACAATAAAAAGAATCAGTATTACATTGATGTAACATAATAATTTTTATCCAACTACATTTTCTTGTTATGTACAACATTAAGAGAAGTGTTTGTCTCAAAAAAAATAAATATTAAGAGAAACGTTAGGATGCTTTTCTTAATTAATGCTTCTCTTAATTCGTTGGATCGATGACTGTGGAACTACTTGTTGATGTAAACAACGAAAATCCAGGCATATGAATTTTCCCTAAAATACGTAATGGTGCGTAACCTGCAAATGTAAAATAAAAAAAAATAATAAGGGATATCATTATTATACTACAAAGCAAACACATTATACCATTTGTGATATCTAACAAAGGAGAAATAATGACAGATACAACATGCTTTTCATAGACGATTCAACAATACATTGTTCAGATGAACAACTTCCAATATAATCATTATATGAAAATAAAATATGTTAACAAATCAAATATTAATTAAAATCAAAAAATTCAATATTAATTTCACTTTGAGAAATATTTATTTATATAAGATAAAAAAATTTAACTCAAATTATCAATTAAAAGATGCAAATAAAAATAAAAAAAATTAAACTCCCACTTGTTTCTTGTGGAGATAAGATCATAAGCTCAAGAAATTCTGGTCAACATTTAAACAAAATGGAATACATATTTTGGATCAAAATCTAGCCCAATTCCTACGTATATGAATAAAGCCCATATTAGTAATTCATCGAAAACAAATACCTATAACTGGTTTGAAAAATTCTAGATTCTCCACTCCTCAACCACACCAAATCATTTTTTATATATACAGAATTTATATTTATGCACCAATAAAGCATTTTTTTATATATTATTATCTGATTTAGCCGTTCATGTTTGATTTATTTGCAAATGGATAGACACTATTTACTAAAAATATCCGAGGAGTTTCCAAACGCAGGAACCCTGTAGCTGTAGGCATGGTTAATCCCAACTTCAGAATATTTTTTAAGAATTAATATCCTCAACCAAATTTGACAAAGGAACCAAGACGATAGCATACAACTTTCAAAATTAATAATGTGTTTTAATGATTGTTTCATATTTTACTTTACTATTTGCATTATATATTCCATTTTATTTGTTTTTGGATTTCTGTAATGGGATGTGATGTGATTTATTCTCGCATATATTTTTTTCACTAATAATTATGTTTTGTTTATATCTTGCTCTTGATTTAACAGTTCATTTTTTATTTATATGGACATTTATAGTATACACAAATTGGTTTAAAAGAAGTTCAAATTGAAAAACAATTACATATACTAAAAGAAAATGAACATACCTTTATTTACAATCGATCCATGATCCAGGTTTTGTGAGTTGTAGCTTTTGCAGAGAATGCATTTCTTAGTATGTTGTGGCATGCTAGTTGCTGTCATATGGATTTTGGAATTCTAATGAAAGTCGATTCCTTTATAATGGGCACTTCATATTCAGAAATTTGTTATCTGTAGTCATTTATGATATGTTGGAGATATTTATTGTCCTTGTCTACTCTAATATTGAATGATGAAATGCAGATGTTTCTATTCCCCATACAAAAATGTCATTTCTGATGCAATTTTGAATATTGCTTTTTTATGGATTTATGAGGCCTTTACTCATAATTATAAAAGGAATTATGAAATTTACCATTTCGTGTTACAGTATTATAAAACAAAATGAGTAAAGTATTTTTTTAGTTTCGAAGGTTAATAAAAGTAAGAATTATTTTAGTAATTTAACTGCTGTCAAATAATAGATATTTTAATGCAATATATGAATGTTTTTTAATGGAACATGCAAACACACAACAATCCAAATGAATATTTATTAATTGGTACCATTTTCCACGCAAATAGTTGTATTCCATTCAATTACGCTGCATTCGAAAAACAAAGTCTCTGTTAAAAACTTTTAATAAAATTAAAGTTAATATTGTTGTGTGTTTCCAAGGCAAGACATACACAATAATTAATTAACAATAATTTAATTTGTATTTATAATAAAGCTCTATTGCTTCAAAATTCAATCCGCCCATAAATACAATAAAAACAAAAGGAATTGAGATTCATCTGATTTGCACTGCTCAAGACAATAATGCTTTTTTTTTAACAAAAAGACAGTAATGCTGCAAAAATATGTTTTAAAATCAAAATCTTAATTAATTAAAAGAACAACTTTCCATATTTAGCAATTGATTTTTGGCGGGATATTTCCAGAATTATCACTATTCTGTTTTTATATATTATATAGATATTACAAAATGACAATTGTTTTGATTTTTGGATCACATTGGTAATGATCGATAAAACTTACTCTTAAAATTATCGGATAATTTCAAGATGGGGAGCGTATTGAAGAGACCGTTTGGGTTTCACTTTTAAACTCATTTTGATGTTTTCAACATTTTTATGGGTAGTAATATTTTCCCTAAATTTTCGTCTTAAAATGAGAATATATTTGGAAATTATATGGAGATTGTATATATCTAGAAATCAAAACATATTAGTTTCATAGTGTTTTTCTTTTGCATTAATAAGTGTGAAAAGACGTAAAATTTAAATAACATTACAAGAAAATTCCGATTCAAACAAAATTTCTTGTGAGAAATGATTTTGTCACTAAATTTTACAATTACCTCTGAAATACCTATAGAATAAAAAATATCATTTTCCCCCAAATTATACCAATAAATTACCGGTTTTTTTCAATTACCGATAAATTTTCTATAGGTATTTACCAACAGATTTTATTCTCAGTAGGTAAGTATTTTACCTACAATGATTTTACCTACACTTTACAATTTTCTTAACATTTACCTCTGATTTTTCTCGTAAATAAACTGGTTTTTTCTTGTCTTGTAAATTTGAAAATATTATTGATGAAATCCTCATTCTCGAGGATAAGGGCGTGATTGGATGTACTTTTATTTTGAAAATTTTCATTTTGCTAGAGAATAGTGATAATTTTTTTTTTTGAAGAAAGTAGATGAATTTTGAGAGTGTGATTGGATATGAGATGAAAAAGTAATGATGAAAGTTGATTTGACTTAAAAATAGTAAAATAATGATTGTATATGATTGATAATTAGAAATGAATGAGTGAGTAAGTAGTGAAAATTGTGGGAGAATGTGTAATAATAATTAGTTTTTTGTAAAAAAAATGTGTAGATGTGATTGATGATAGAAAAAAATAAGAAAAAGTAAAGTGAGATAATAATATATTTTAAAAAAATTTTCATAAACAATCGCATGTTTGGTCAAAAGAATTTTCCAATCGGAACGAAAGTGAAATACATTTCATATCCAATCGCCACCTAAATCTTCAAGTCTTCTTCTCCAGAAGCTGGAGATCCTTCGATTGAGAACTTGTCTGCACACGTATGCAAATATTAGGGGATCCATGCGAGTTGCCTGGAGGCCCATCCGCCTCAAGTTAGCTTGGTGAATGAGAGAATAAAAGAGTAATTGAAGAATGAGAATAAAACAAAGATTTAAGACCGAATTAAATGAGTAGTAGAATTATGAATTAATTAACTTTTTTTTGAGGAAAATGAATTAATTAACTTACATATGCTTACGAGTGACCTTTTATACCAGGGAGATGTGCCTTGTAAATTTGAATAGGAAAAATCGGTCTATCGGCTGTCGCGTAGGAGAAATAGGCCTATAAGTCGATCCCGGACTCCTTTGGATCAAATTATTTTATTAAAAGTCCATTGGACAATTAATATTAAATTAATATATCAACCAAATTATATATTAAATAATTAAATATTATTTTTCCCCAATAAATACAATTTTTATTTATAAATAATAAAAGATAAAAAAATTCTATCCGAAAATGAAGTGTATTAAGAACGTTGAGGCAATTATCAGCTCCACCTGTTTCGCTGCGGCTCATAATTAAAAAGAATTCAGAGATGGCATTTAAATTTGCTGCTGATACTCAGCTACTGCATAGGACTCAGCCAATATATGTATCTATAACCGCACCACAATTGCATCACTGTGCCACAACTTCAAGACAAACCTACCCATGAACCCCAATACCCTAGCCAATGTGGATGAAATATACACAAGTCACGTATGAATTATTAACAAGCTATTTTTATTTATTTTTTATACCAAATGTTCTATTTCAAATTGTGTACCATTTCTATAAATATCACTATTATATGATAAAACTATTAGGACTTGATATGTGTATTGAAAATAATTAGAGTATTTGATGATACAATTTTTTTAAATTAGGTGTAATTAAATCCGATGCTGGTTAACTACCAGATTTATATGACTTAAACATGGGGAGACCACATTAATTAATATTCACTACTTCCAATGCAATGACGCGGCTGGATGACTTTCCCAGCATAGTTACTGCAGCTATATGGTCTGTGGACTGTGGCATCCTTCAATTCCCGAACCCTCCTCAATTAATGATCCCTTAACTACCAACTTAAGATAATGCTTTTCTTATCACTTTAGTCAACCTCCTTAAACCTAACTTATTACCCTTTTTCCACCACTCCCCTCTTAATTAGGCTGAAGTATGCACAAACTATCCTATACTCAGATTCAAGATTTACACTTAAAAGCTCGTTGATTTATGTACGTCAGCACAACAAACCACACTGACATTTTACCTTTTGCTAAAATATAAAGTACTATTCGAACTCGAATCGATTAAAAAAAAGTAATATATAATTTAAAATTATTAAGCTACACGAGCTTGATTAATGTTCCACTTCACTTAAAGCTTTTTCAAACTCGACTGATTAATAATCAAACTGATGGGGATTTATTTGAAAGTCGATAAAAATTCAAACAAACTTGAACAACAAGATCTGATCTTCTATTCCAAAAGAGTGTTTCATTTCCTATTCTACCGCACAGATAATTGTCACGTGTATAAAAATTGTCATATTATTTTTGAACCGTAAATCAAGTCAAAATTGTGAATTTTTAATACGATAACTATTATACTGTGAAAATCATCCGTACAATCAAATAAAATATATCAATACCACAAATCAACCAACCACGTTTTTTTTTTTTTTTCGTGATCCCCACACGCTTTGTTGACGTAGTATTAATTACATGTCCCCTCCTCCCCATGGCCCCACCCTACCCCACCCCTTTTCCTCCGGTACTCTACGAGCCTACGTCTATATATATGTATGACCAACAATATCAACACCATAAAAGTTGCCAAACTCTTAGCTACTGAAGAAAAAATGGATCAATTAGAGTCCATTTACTATTTAGCAGACTCAGATTTAGACCTGAGTTTCACCTCCGTCACCACAACCACCACCGACCGCACTGTCTCCGCCCGCAGCAGCTTAGCTCGGAGTAGCCTTACCCTCAGCTTCAACGAGTCCCGCCTCTCCACCGCCTCCACCACTCCCTCCACCGCCGTCCCCAACGTCCACCACCGCCCCCACCGCCGTCACGACAACCCTAACTGGACAGCAGTTAAGGCCGCCACCACATTGTCCTCCGACGGCGCACTCCACCTCCGCCATCTCAAGCTCCTCCGCCTCGTCGGCTCCGGAAATCTCGGCCGCGTCTTCCTCTGTCGTCTCCGTGACTACGACCACGCAAACTTCGCCCTCAAAGTAGTCGACCGCGATTCCTTGACTTCGAAGAAGCTGTCTCATGTTCAGACGGAGGCGCAAATCCTCTCCTCTCTCGATCATCCTTTTCTCCCCACGCTCTATGCGCACCTAGAGGTGTCGCATTACACTTGCCTTCTCATGGATTACTGCCCCAACGGCGACCTCCATGCCTTGCTCCGTAAGCAACCTTCCAGTCGGTTATCGGTTCAGGCGGTCAGATTCTTCGCCGCCGAAGTTCTATTAGCCCTAGAATATTTACACGCGCAGGGGATTGTCTATCGAGATCTGAAACCTGAAAATATTTTAATCCGAGACGATGGCCACATCATGTTGTCAGATTTCGATTTGTGTTTCCGCTCTGACATTTCCCCCAAATTGGAAAATCGGACGCGGATCAAGGTGGGGACCACCAGACACGCTTGCTTCGGCGACCGGCAACGGGAGGAACAGGTCACGGAGTTCGTGGCCGAGCCGACGACGGCGTTTTCGAGATCGTGCGTCGGCACGCACGAGTACTTGGCGCCGGAGTTGGTTAGCGGCAACGGCCACGGTAACGGCGTGGATTGGTGGGCATTTGGTGTGTTAATTTACGAGTTGTTGCACGGTACGACGCCGTTTAAAGGAGGGAGCAAGGAATCCACCCTGCGCAATATAGCGTCGACGAAAGGCGTGAGGTTCCACGTGGCCGAGGGAGAGCGGGTGGAGCCAGGGATGGCTGATGCGAGGGATTTGATCGAGAAGCTGTTGGTGAAGGACCCAAGGCGGAGGCTAGGATGCGCCAGGGCGCAACGGATATTAAACGACACCCGTTTTTTAACGGGATAAAGTGGCCGTTGATCCGGACCTACCGGCCGCCGGAGGTTCGTGGTCTCGCCGTCAAACGGAGTAAGAGCAAGGCGCACGTGACCGGGGCTTCATCCCCTAGGAGGCGGCGATGCTTGTGGAAGAAGCTGAGTCATTTAATGAGGATTAAGGGGTCTAAATACAGCTTAAATTCCAATTACAATTTTTACTCGTACGTTAATTACAAACGTAATTAGGGATTGTCATTCAGGTTTTTCGGTTTTGTTTTAGATGGTATTGTCTTGTAAAATTTGTGCAAAGTAGGTGGCCAGAATATACATCAATTTTGGAGAAATTTATATAGTTTGAGCTTTAATTTGAGGAAGATGCTGTAAATTACAAAAAAAGAGTTAAATATTTGTCTTTCTTCATCAATTTCCTCTTAGATTTGTATTAAGTTTTACAACAGTTAAGATTAAGGCTTAAGGTTTTTTTTCAATTCTTTTCCTGCCTACCAAATGATGATTTCTAGCTTCACCAATTAGCATTATCTTTACAAAACATTTAATTATGGTAATTTGTTCTTAAATTGCATTTTTCTATCCCGTGTCTTGTGTTTCATCCCCTATTACGTGATTGATTGCAACATTATAAAAACTATCTTATTAAAAATTTATAATTTATGATTTATTTATGCTTCAAAATTAATATTAATTGTAGTTTTCATACGCATGATAATTATTTGTTCGAAGAAATAGAAAATGATCGAATTTGGCCGTTAGGAGTACAATTTACCCTAAAATTTAGATCTAAATCATTATCAAACTCTGAAAAAGTAAAAATCATTACATCTTTTCTCGTATCTTTCTGTGAAACCATTTTGGATTCCCTAATGGGTCTGATGTTACTAAATGTGGACATATGGTAGCATGTGGGGAGCAACATGGATCCCCGTTTTAGGGAAGGGGCAGAGGGTAGGAGGGTTTTGACTTTTAATTAACCAATCATTAAAGATTAGTGGTCGATTACCTACAAAATTATAGTAGTTTTAAATGCAAAGACAGTTTAACTGGGAAATAAAATTTGGTATTACACATGTCAATCACAGCTCACCTAGACTAGTGCCGACCATTTGCAAATATTGAAATTAAAAGATTCCACAAGTTGACATTAATTTTCTGTCGTGCCAGTCATTACCTATCTTCTTCCCATATTAAAAAATTCGAAGAATTTCTCAACACCTATTTAATTGGAATAACATACTGAAATTGGTGATATTTTTATAATCACATGAACCCACAATTACTACCACCTGGTACGCACTTTGGGTAAATTATCGCTTGTATATTGGGTAAACTATCGGATTTGACATAATAACCTAAAAATCGCGCGATTAAACCACATCGGATAAGGCATTATGCGACGTGTTTGATCAAATGGTGCATATGTGAAAATTTGAACTTATGACCTTTCGACCTCAAAAACCTACCATATACATTCGGTCATCCCAGAAGGGCAAATTGTTGACATTTTGCTTAGATAACATGTCTATGTTATATAGTAGCATCGTGTAATGTTTTATGAGATTATTGTTGAGTTACCCTTAGAGTAACCCTAATGGTTGGGGGTATTATAAGTGTAGTTGTGGGACCCGCATGTAAACCAGCCCGCAAATACCATCTTTCAAATATGTCTCTTTCAATCAAATATCCCTTAAACCATTATTTATGGGTCCCATTGAAATGAATAATTGGAGGAGAAAAAAAAAAAAATAAGAAAAAAGAAAGATGGACTCGGGTTACAAATTTGTAACCATTTTCCTCTTTTCTAAATGTCCATATCTCCACAATGGTGTGGGGATGTTTCTAAGGTGGTATTTGGGAGAAATAACCCTGCCACCATTGGGATACCCTTATACAGTGGCGGAGAGAGGGGCACCCCATTTAAAAAAAATTATTTCACACTATTTTTTTTCATTTTCTTTTAGTAAAAATTATATGTAGTTTTTTATTACGCCCACCTCATTTCTTTACGTAGACGGCTCACCCCAGTATTATTTCTGGGTACGCCATTGCCCTTGTAGAAAGTTGTCTTGCGCACCTACCTACTCAATTGTGTTGATCATGGCCTCATGGGACATAGGTACACTTTTGTTTAAAGGTATTTCGAACATTTTCAGTTAGTGTAATATTGCTAATTCAGATTAACTAATGCAATTTAGGGCTAGTTTAAAAAATGAACAAAACCAAAATATAAGTACTTAATTCTCAAATATAATAATCACAATCTAGCCAAGACAGACAAACCCTCACAAAAACAAGGCATGCAAACTTATTCAATGTTATTAAAAATACTCTTCACCACAACCTTGTCTTTCAGAGTACATCATCACTTGACTATATATAATCAGGGGACTCGGCGTGGGAACTCAATCACTTATTGCATTGATGCACCGACACGGCCGGAGGGCTGGCCGAACCACCGCCCCCAGCAGCCGCGTCGCAATAGCCACGAAGAATATCGCTTTCCTCGGTGGTAATCCCGAGCGATCCCATCATGGATGGCCAACACTGGTGCTCAATTGTTCTTATGGCATTACAGCAGTTGGGGCCAAGTGTTGTTTCCCCATTGAGAAAAAACAGCACGACCTCGCCGCTGCAAGATTGGAGCTCGAACAACGCGTCCCAGCACGAAGACGGACCGCCCTGTTCGTCTAATTTTAGGCGCGTTAAAAGGGTCGATTTCCGTTTAGTGCTGAGATCGTGGTCGATGATGTTAAGAGAGAAGCTAGCAGAAGAAGTGGGAGGAGCTTGAAAGGGTAAGCCATGATTAGTTAATTGATAATTACGTGGGAGTTTTTGGAATGACAGATAAAATAGTGAAGTGGGGATTTTATAAGAGGGGAATATGGTGCAATATTTATGAGAAGGGCAGAGGATTGGATAGAAGAAGTTATGTGGGGAAGAGGAAAAGGGCTGATAATTGAGATGTTTTGTGTAACTGATATGATGTGAAGTGAAGAGATTGCTGAAACATTTAACTGTTGAGTTATGATCAGTAAAACAGGGAGGACCTTTTCAAAACAAGAGCTGCAACTTTTGAATTAATACAGAAAGTTAGGCATCTTGTTGCTATGATCTCGGATAAGGCATGAGTTCTTATTAGGCTTCATGACTTGGTAAAAAATTCTAGATAGGCTGATGGACCAAATAAAAATGAAATAAGATTTGACGAGCCCGTATCGCCCGCCCACAGGGGGAATCATCGATTTTACACTTGAATCGATAATTTTGGCTTAGCTTTTTATGCGTGTGAGCCCACTTCCTCCGCTTGCCCTTTTACAAGCCCAATCAAGCCTTTCTACTAATAAAGTAAAGGGATAATTACAAAAACACCCCAAGGTTTGGGCTAATTACAAAAAAACCTAGAGTTCTTTGAAAATTACAAAAACCCCTTCAAGTTTGATTCCGTCTTACATTTTTCCCCGTGATTTTCAAAAATATTTCAAAAAACCCTCGACATATACAAAAATATTACAGTTACCCCCTAAATTTAAGACAAAACGAAACCTACAAGGATTTTTGTAATTTTGAAACATATCTGATTTTTTTGTAATTAACCCAAACCTCATGGGTGTTTTTGTAATTATCCCTAAAGTAAATAAAACTCCATTAGTTTTCCTGTGTGAGATAGAGAAATCTTTTAAAACACTCATTTTATACAACAGAGTTTACATTCAAATGGCAAAAAACCAGTATATATAAACCATGAACAACTATATTACTGAGAAAGTCAAGCATCGTCATTTTGTAACTCATAAACTGCATCAAGCGAACACGCCTTTATTGTCGAAAGGTTACACACCACATCGAACAGCGAATGATAACACAATCACAACAAAAATGTATAAAACCATAGCGATTATAGACTTATACGCCTTTATATATAAGTGGCAGGAGAAGTGATGTCTATACACCAAACACCCTACTCAACACCGAACTTCTTCCTCATATCCAAAACAAAGTCGTAAACCTTCTTAGGATCGGCCAGTGACTTGGAGACGCTCTCTTTCTCCATGCACCTCTTGGCCCATTCGATCAATTTGGGGCAATGCTCTTGGATGCTAAAGTTACCTAAAGTCTCATAGACATCAAACCTGGTATAGAAAGTAATTAAGGCAACATCTAGAAACCCAAAGTTGTCACCGCCAAAGTACGACTTGTCTCTGAGCTCTCCTTCCAATAACTTGAGGGCATCTAAGAATTCTTTCTTGCCTGCTTCTTGCTCTTCTCCTTTTGTCAGATATATTTTTCTTCCAGCACCATACAACTAATTGGACAATTGAATGCCAGAGATTACATAAAGAGGATAAATTTCAATGAAGTCCATAGAGAGTGTAAATTACATGAATAAACTATATCATGATACATATCGCCTTGAAAGGTTTCATTGTCCTAAATTAAGTCATTGGTACAGAAAACATTGTGATGCAGATTATAGACCATGTTCTCCACTTGATCCCAGCCCAACATTGTGAAGTAGATTTTGGGAGTGTTTGCAATCACTAAAAAAATGTGCCTACTCAGCTTCTGGCTGAAAGAAATCGTATTTTAGTGTTTGCAAATGCTAACGTGTGCTTCGATTCTGTTCATTTGATCAGAATCTCAAAGCGAGGAGATAAGTGCTTTAGATTTTTTATTTTGCTTCTCGTTTGACATTTATAAATAAATTAGCACTTTTACAAACTTTCGACCAAACACTCTGATAATATTTGCAGTCAGTACCAACTTCTGCTTCTCAATTCTTCTAAAAGCAGAAGTTTTTGCAAACACTCCCTTTATTACTCGAATAGAACTCAAGAAATGTTTTTGATTGATTCAACAATAGGGATAATTGCAAAGGTTTAGCCTAATTTCAAAAAAATCCAGCTATCTTGTAAAATTACAAAAACCTAATGAGATAGTTAGTACCCACTTACCCCCTTGAGATTTGTGTTTGTTTTACAAATATCTCCTCAATAGGTGCAATTTGTAAAGTGAAGACATATCAACATGTACTTCGTAATTTTGAGTAACTGAGTTTTTGTAATTAAGCTAAAGGTCGATGGTAGTACCTGCAATTCTCCTAAATATAAATACTCTGTTACGAATAATACTTGTCAGGGTCTAAAGGGAAACAACAGAGAGTCGGATTAGCACCATAACAGAGTTCGAAGGTCACCTCTGTTTCTACTACATACAATTGATTTAGGCTACCTTCACAGCGACAAGATGTAACAAAATTGAATATTTCACAAAGACGTAACAAAATCGAATATTTCAAAAACCAAAAAGAAGGTACCTTTTTGTCTATAAAATCAGCCCAGAATCTAGCCTGAGCTCTCTGGTAAGGGTCAGAAGGCAACAAGGGATTTCTGTCATTCCAAACCTCCTCAATGTACTGAACAGCAATGAGGGATTCACAAATGGGTTTGCCATTGTGGATGAGAACCGGGATTTTCTTGTGAACCGGGTTCATTTCAAGTAAAAGAGGACTTTTGTCGAATATGTTCTGTTCCTTGTACTCATACTCAACACCCTTTTCAGCTAACGCAACTCTAGTCCTCATTCCAAACGTGCTAAAATAAAAATCTAGCAGAACCACCTCATCCACCATTTTTTTCTTAGAAGGAAACAAAGAATCCAAATGTGTAATGATCTCTTACCAAATGATAACATCATTATATAAAGAGGGAGGAGTGCTTGGAGTAGGTAACATTGTTATGAGCGGCAGACGCAGGATTAGTGAGTTGGGGGCGAAAACCTATTTAAAAACCTATAAAACTAATTTTTTTCAAAATTTTTTTGGAGGGGGAGGGGGCGCAAGTGCGATTTTTCACTAGTATAGATACAATTTTCAAATAAATAACAAGTAAAATAATTAATTTTAAAAAATTTTGGGGGCAGTGGCCCCCACTTGTCCCCCTAGTTCCGCCACTGATTGTTATTATAAAGTACAGTTCGATAACCTAAAGTTTTAATATAAGAGATAGTCTCACATAATATCGTCTCAACTCTCATGACTTTTAAATTTATGAGACGGATATACAAAACATAAAAGATATGGTTTTTTTGTTTTTATTTTATGAATTTGGGTGTGGGTTGAAAATCAATTTATATATGAGCAAGTCTCTTGTGAGACGGTCTCACGGATCCAAATCCGTGAAACGGACCTCCTAAGGACTCCGTCTTTAGAACATGAACCATGAAAATAAATTTAAAAATAATAATGAACCATAAAGAAACAAAAATAAACCCTAAAAACATGAACAATGAAGAATAAACACGAAAAACAAAAATAAACCCAAAAATAAAAAATAAACTCTAAAAAACTAAAAACCTAAAAAACCTAAAAACCCAAATCAATTAAAAATAAACCCAAAAAATAAAATAAACCCTAAAAAAATAAAAACCCTAAAAAAATAAAATTTGAAAAAAATCCTTAAAACTTTGTGTAAGAGCTCAAAGTCTCACGAATCAAATCCGTGAGACCGTCTCCACGCAAGTTTTTGCCATTATATATAGGACCCATCTCATATAAAATACAAATGAGACCGTCATATAAGTTTTTGTCTAATCATAATTTTCTAAGTTATCGGCTAATTTTTCTTCAAAAAAAAAAAAAAAAGACGTTTGGAGTAATTACTAAAAAACTCTACGATTTTGGGATAATTAAAAAGACCCAAATAAGTTTTGAAATTACATAAACTCATTTGAGGTTTGATTTCGTCTTATATATTTATCTCAATTGTTAGTTGAACTGATGTAATTTGTTAACATAATCAAATATTTTACGATTAAATACTTCAATTTTTATAAAATATCACAAATATTTCAAGCTTTTTATTTCGCATTTTACAATTGTATCCCCATGCTTTTGTCTTTTCTCTTTTTTTTTTAGGAAATTTGGTCTTTTCTTTTGACTTGTATAGTCGTATGCGGGGTGTTGTATTATTTTGATGAGATAATTATTTTTAACCACATGAACTTTACCCCTTTTTACACTTCACAACCTATACTTTTATTTTTAACCTTCTCGCATCCCGAACTACGAAAATAATTACTCTTTGCAACTTTTGGACCATTTTGCCCCTAAGTTTTATTCTTTAATAACAATAGTTCTAGTTATCCCTTTAAACTCTAATTTGTTGCGATTGCTCCATAAGGATAAATATATTGCATTATACTATAATCAAAAGTTTTTCACTCCTAAACAATTTGTTTTTCGGATTTTTAGAAATAAGAACCCGATTTTTCTAGAACTTGTTTTGTTCGTGGCATTGTTACACCTACTTAGATCCAGTCTCTATTCGAGGTTTTAAATGGATCATGTCGGGTTTCGACCTATAAACTCAACAAGACATACTTCTATCGGGATCTTATTTCAAGTATTTATCCGTATACAAATTGGGTCTTTAAATGAAAATGAAAATAGTCTATTACGACCATATCGAGCCCAACATGCTTAGTAAAATTAATAAATCCCTTAAAATTCATACCTCTTTTGACCAAAACAAGACAAGGGTTAAGTGGTTCGCAAAGCCACCCGATCGGAAAATTATCGCCCCCCGGATCGTTTGACGAATGACTCCTCATTGTTCAACCTCACCTCGGGAAGATGATCGCAAGTTATCCGACTCCTTGAAACTTAAATCAAGCCACGACGCCTTGGTTCGTTTCTACTCAAGGCGTAAAAGTAATTCTTCAAAGGGGATTGATCAATAGTACATCATGAACACATGTTGAACAAAAAATGGCTTTATTTTATTAAGAACTTAAAGAAAAATTTATTACATTAGTAATCTCCTTTTGGGAGGAGAATACTTGTTTAGCCTCTCATGTATGAGGCTTGCACTCGAAAACACATAAAAGCTTAAAAACTAAAACACTCAAAATATTACAAATTTTTCTCGAGACTTTATTATAAGAAAACTAAGGAAAATGTTCGATGTCCTCGACTTCCTTCAAATCCTGCATTTTATAGAGGTAAGTCCCAGGACTTCAAGGCGGACTTCAAATCTTGCCGATATATATGACGCGTCATTTGCTTACGTCATATCCCACATTATTGCCTCCAAATTGGTTTTCTTTTTCTCCGCGTGACTCAAATTTCCATGTGATGTTTGTCGGGGAATCTTTTAAAAAGTTGGTCTGCGTGGTCCCCGAGGAAAACGCGTCTTGTGAGTGGGCCTTTGTCCTTTCAACCGTATGGTCTGTCGGTCGGGTTTGGGTGGAAACCTTTCCCAAACTCGGGTTCCTTCTGTTCGGGGCATGCTTGTGAAGATCCGGTCGATCCAACGGCCAACATGCGCCATATTCACGAATTTACGTAAGTGTCTTTGCTCGCCGGAATCTTGTTTTCCCAGAGAATTCTCCTTTTGGTTTCAAGAGTTCCTCCGCAAATCCTGTGGTTGATCCATCATCGAATTCAAAAGGAAAGATCCATTCGCCGACTGCGGAAGAACTTAAATGGATATTTGACTTTGTCCATTTCGATTAGACAAACCCAAAGACCCCATGCTCGTCTTGTAGAAGCTTCGTCTTGAAAAATGCTCCTACTAACATCTGTCCTTCTTCCTGAAGGCTTTGCGCTTAATGTATTTTAAAGCATTTCCATCCGGTCTTCTTAGCTTGATGAAATGAAAAGCTTCATTAAAGCCTTTCTTTCTTTGGTTCGGAGCCGACCGATAAAATACGCTTCAAAATATCGCCTCGGCCAAATGTGGATTATTGGCCCAAGTCTCGTAAATCGCTTCCCCAATCCATTTCGGTAATTTTGAAATTTACGGGAATCACAGTGACACGGTATAGATTGAAGCTAAAGCTCCAAAAGTATACCATTCTTGTACTTCATTTGGATGACTTCCTGGTTTCATCCAAACTGGGGATACTTTCCGAGATATCAACCATTGTTTTCTCCGGGTTAATACCTTGTCTTGTAACTAGTTTCTCCCATTGCCGATATACCCGCATAGGAGAAATCTTATTCTCGTCGTTTGAACCTTAGATTTGCACATCGTGGCCTAAGATTCAACTCTCCCTCTTTTACCCCGTCTTTGGGTTGACTTGAAGACTCGGGTTGTGACACCGGAGCTTCAACATTCGCTACGATTTGTACATCCTCGGGGGATGCATCACCTGCAACACTTGTGATTATGGTACTTGAATCCATAACCTCCGGGTTAGAGCCCGTACTCTCTCGGCCCCTTTTTGCATCGTAGGAGATGCGGCTGGAAGAGAGGCCCTTGCGATCTTAAGAACAATTGTCCTTGAGCGGCATGCTCGTATTTGACTAGAAACGCGTTTACGTCACTGTTGAAGTCGTCCGGCAAAACTTACGCATTGAGACATAACGTCCCAAAATCTCGTTCTAGACTCTCCAGGTTTTCCCGAGATGTCTTACTCGTTTAAGGACCTCTTGAAGAACGCGTCCTTCCATCTCGTGTCAAGAAATCTGCAAGAATATTTTCATGAGATTTTATAATGACAATATCATAATCATAATATTGACATTGACTTGCCATCTAAGTAATCTAGCCTTTTCTCGGTTTTGATTCAATTTTGTTTTTCGTAAAAAGCCTTGACACTTGAATTATCAATTTTTAAAGTAAACTTTTTAGCCAGTAAAAATAGAGGCCATTTTTTAAAAGCCTTTCTGACTGCAAAGAATTCTTTCTCGTTAATATGCCACCGAGTTGCTTCACTAGGGGTGAATAAACCGCTGCAATATCTGCATGGCACTTCCTCGTTTGGTGTGACTTTCGTAAGAACTGCTGCCCACCAATCATCACCGGCATCCGTGTGTAAAGAACCGATTCATCCTCGTCTTGGGGAATCGCAAGTTTTGGAAGCTTTTTACAAACTTCTTTAAGTTGCTTAATTCCTTCTTGATGTTCATCTTCCCATTTGAATACTGCATCTTTTTTAAGTAATGGGCTAAACACCTTCCTGTAGTATGCTAGATTGTTAATAAACATTCCAACAAAATTAACAACTCCAAGAAAACTCAAGTCATTCTTGTCTTTCAACAGTATCCGAAATCCTCAGATCTTTTCCACAATATGATTCGAGAATAATTCCGATTCATCGATTTCAATTCCTAAGAATTCAATCTGTCTTGTTGCGATTACACGCCTTCTTTCCCGAAAGCACTAATCCTTCTTTGTGACAAACATCTCAAAATATTTCCAAATGTTTGAGATGCTCCTTCATGTTCTTTGAAGCGATAAGAATATCATCAATGTACACGAACATGAAACGAAATAATCCTTGAATAGATTATCCATCTTTCTTTGATATATCCGGGTGCGTTAGCCAATCCCATAGGCATCACGTTCCAAATATAGTGTCCTTGTGGTGTAGAGAAAGTCAGAAAACTTCTTACTCTCTTCCTCCATCCTAACTGGTAGAATCCGGACTTGCAATCGAACTTTGAGAATATCTTGGCACCTTTGATACGATTAACCGGATGTTCTCTCTGCTTGGGATATAGTATCCGTCAAACTCGAGAATGTTATTAATTCCTTGTAATTAATAACAAGTCTTCGCTTTCCTCTTTTGATTTCTCCATGGTTTCGGACTAAGAACCCCGGATTTCTTGTATGGAGAAACTCCTGGTGAAATTAACTTAAGGTCAAGATGTTCCTTAAGTATTTTTCTCGCGCATATCCTCACGATCCTCCTGGTTCATAAGGATTGGTTTGAATCTTACGAACTCGTACTCCTTTCCAGGTTTAACCCTTAAGGATGCTTTAAGCTTGTTTTTATCCCACCAAGCCAAAGGATCTTCATTATAATTCCTTTGGATCTTCTTCTCGATATCCTCGAGTGATATTTGCTCTTCTATGGTTACATCACTCTGTGGATTCTCCATTAGACTCATCCATAATTCTCGCAACGGCTTCCGGTGACTCGTTCTTCTCCTTGTACTGCGAATGAATACAAGCTATTATCCCATATCTTCCGATCCTTTTGGATTGAACCAAATTGTCTATAGGATAATAAAGCTTCACCAAATTTCCTTCGATCCGCCATTTTTGGATTGCGAAGTTTGGCTTCATCACCACGCTTTGCCGAAAATTAATGGGCATTTTTCTAAAATGCTTCCCACGATCTTTGGACAATAATCTTATGATCACATAAGGTTGTGAAAATAAGTCTTCTTGTCTCATTCTCCTGTGTGAATCGCTTGAATGTTTGTAGGAAATTATTTCCTAGCAAAATATCTCTTTTTGTATCATGGAAATAGATTGGTGGCGTCTTTACTTTGTACCATGGGGTACGCCGCTCCTCCGATCATTATTTCGCTTGTTTAATTCCTCTCATTAAGGATAAGAATCCTTTTAGAGAAATCTCTTCTGCAATGGCTGGTAAATCTTCTCCAATTTCTTTAGGAAAAACATCCGCTTTGAGATATACATATTAGGCACTGAATCAATATAGCGTGAAAATACTCGGCTTTGTATTCACATATAACATTCCAATAGAAATGTATATGGAGAATGGACTAGTGGTCATCTCGATTCTATATCTTTTATTAGCCACTGTGAATTCCATTCCATCTTGTAATCTCTCCCAAGGTTTATGCTCCTCAAGAAATTCAATTCCCGGTATTAATTGTTCCGGATCTTTCCCCGCAACTCCCGTGATAGTAAGCTCAATTTCTCCTATCTTCGAGGCTTCCTTGATACCTTCCAACGATTGGTTGTTGGAGATAATATAGAACATCACAAGGAAAGATGTTATCCTTTTGAGTGATGTCGAATATTACTTCAACCTCTCGCCATCATTTCGGACATTTCGGCTCTCTCCCGTTTTTTAAATACATCGGGGATGCGCTTTGAATCGTACTTGGTCTCCTTTCTTCCCAACGGCTGCTACTCACCATTCTCCTCTTCTTTGAAAGACATCCTTCTGGCTCAACTCGAGACTCCGACTTTTGTTGAAGACTCGGTTGATCTTGAATTATCATATCAATCTCCTTAATAGTTGGAGATTCAATGATTTACTCGTAACACCACCCTGGCAAAGTCCTCAAAGATTCTTGGGACTTCAATAAATTCCTTTCTCAAGAATACTTCGGAATGATGGGTATTCGAGAGAGCATAGGAAATCTTGTATGTGATTGAGTAAGGCCTGTTTCCTTCTTTCATCAAATCGACTCTTTTGAAATCTTGATGAAGGGTTAGGACTCTACTGAAGTCTCGATCTCCCAAATTGTATGCAATTCTAGGATAGACATTAAATGCCAATTTTCCTGCATACAAATTTCCTGTAACCGCTCCAAGGCATGAATCCTTGAGATGTGAGATTCGCTTGTCAAAAATAGCAAGATTGAGTGGCGAATCTATTCCTTCTTTGAATGTTGCCTTAATAATGACTCTTATGGCTCCAATGTGAATCCATGAGAGTGTATTAGCAACTTCTCTCTTAACTCGCTTTTGATCTCTGTATTTCTCTAATAGGGACCAACGCATCTCGATCAGTTTCTCAGAAACTCCATCGAATGGCAAGTTCTCCGATTGTTACCCTATGAATAATTTGGTGTTTTTCACATTAAAACCCAATCTTATCCAATGCTTTTTCCATAGCTCCGATTGTAAATCCATCATATACTTGAAGCTTTGGATCTTCCTTCATGATTCTCATAAGAGTTTTATGAGAAACCGTCGTGTGAGAGAGGAATCTCGACATATCCTCCCCGATCGTCTGTTGAAGAATTTCTTCTTCACTCGATTCTGAGCCGAGTCACTTCCATCATCGAGAATAGATCTCTTCTTCATAGATGCTTTCATTTGAGGGAATATCCTCGAATTGATACACCGTATTAAATCTCGATAATAGATGCGACTTCTTCGATTTACGGTGTAGCCTCGAACCCGTGCGATTCCTCGTTTACGGTTTATGCTGACAATCCGTTGAGATATGTCCTCTTGCTCCGCAGTCCAAATTACAATCTCTCAAACTTTCATTAGCTCGGGTATGAGCTCGTCCTGAAAGTTCTTCTTCCCGGGGTTCTCACTGTACTTGCTTGATTAGAACCTGATGATGAGGTTCTACTCCTGCTTAGTCTTTGGTCTTTGCCCCGATTTATAACTTCGGGCTTTTGTTTTGACGAGAACCTTCTAGGTCTCCATGAAGACCTACTTCTTTTGTTGTTGCTTCTCGGCGGTATGGATGGCTTCTCTCCTTCTTCTTCTTGTGCCGCTTGGTTGACCTCCCACAACCGTTGGGATATCATTATCCACGCAACATAGAGGAATCTGCTTTGTTAATTCCTCTTAATCTCTTGTAATTCTGTGTAGAGTGCTTGATAACACCATTCGATAACTTGGCCTTTAGGAAAGACATTTTTCTCGCCCGCTTTCTACTCACTCCACCCTTGTATTCCCGATAAGCATTTCTCTCCAAGGACTCGGGATCTTGGCAAAGAATAGTTTGTCATGCGAAACTTCTTTTTCCTCAATCATAGATTTCCACCCAGGTATTCGGTGAACAACTTGATATATTCGTCAATATGACAAATATCCAGTAACTCGAGGCTATAGAGGGCTTGTTTATATTTCTTTCTTTTTTCATCCTCTAATCCTTCGAAATAACCTGTGCCGATGAACTGGATTTTGAATAGTTTTGCCATACCATCGACAATTCCTTTAAGTGATTCCCCTGATGTGACCGAACTCTTCGTGACTGCATCGGTCATATCCCGAGCAATCTTCACCGATCCTTCAAGACTCATTTCAAGAAGTAAAATGAATGAATCCTTCGTAAGATCGAGGGTTCTGCTTGAAATTCTCATAAATGAAGCCCATTCATCAATGAGAACTTCTCTGTTTTTAAAATCTGGGATGTCCAGATTTAACATCAACCCATACGGATGTATTGGGTCGAGGTGCGATCTTCCATAAGGCGTCTGATAAACATTCGGCCTTCCGGTAGGTTGTCTGGTTCCCGCAAGAGGGTTTCGACCTCCTGTCCCTGAAAGTGGATCTTCTCCTGTCGTGAAATCCTCTACATGTGGCATCCTCTCGTCCCGAGTTCCATGATGCGAACCCGTACTTTCTTCGACGTTAGGATTAACTGGTGGCGGTGGAGGAATTGGTCTACCTTGTGGGTCATAGGTAACCAAAGCTGATTCCTCACCTGCGTTCATCTTTAAATCTACAATACCTAATCCCGCGAAGGATTCTGCCAGGTCGTGTAGATCTTTAAGATTCATCTTTTCCATATCCATCTTTTTAATTTTTGATGGATTTCCCTTTGATTAGAGCAATGAGCTTCTCCTCATCCGTCATTTTTCGTATGACTTCGGTTGGTTTCCCCTTTTGGTGTAAATAGGTCGTCCCCAAAATCAATACGTTTCCTTCCTCCGGATGAACTCGGTCTGTCCTCCAGGTTCTTGACTCGTTTTTGAATATCATGAAGGAGTTCAAGAGTTTCCTTCTGATATTTCACCATCGTCTCCATCTGGTTCTGGATCTGATGAACTTGTCTTGATAGATGAATATGGCGGTTGCCATAATTCGCACCGTCTTCGGATTTCTCTAAGATCTTCGGAGATCTTAGATTTATCTGGAAGTATCTCGCTCCACTCCGGTATTCCATCGGGAATCATTGTTCTCGATGGGAATTTTCATGAACCGTTTCTTGAAGGTTCATCAAGTGAACATATAAGTGCAGTTAAGCATCCAGAATCGCTTATAATATTCTGCTCGCATTTTACATTGCCTTAAGGTTTCCCCCTCGGCTCCTGCCTTCATTCTTTTCTTCATGTTGGTATTCCCGATATGAAACCTGATCAAGGTGTTCTTGTGCATACATCGTCAATATTTGACGATATGTCCTGTAAGGTGTACATCTCGGACATCGGTCCGGATCCATAATCTCGGAGTAAATTCTCCTCACCAATTGTTAATTACATAAATATAATAAATTTAACTAAAAGTTCTTAATAAACCAAGGCTCTGATACCATTTTTCGAGGATCGCAAGACCTTTGGGAGTATTTAAGAAAATGCAATGAAATTTATCGTCCAGGTTGCAAAGTGTAACAACTTCAAAGTTTAGAGTGTAAACTACAAACCAACTTTCCTGAAACCAGGGGTAAAACCGTAATTTTATGCAAAGTGTAAAATTTTGTAGAGTTTAGGTTGCAATCGGAACTTTTCAAAGTTCGGGTTGCAAAGTGGAAAACACGTATAGTTTGGGATGATTTAAAACGTTATCCCTATTTTGATTTCTTACCTTGAAGTTTTGTCTAGCTGGACATCACGACGCCATTGCACATGTAAAATGTTTAATACGATACCTTAACTACCCCTAAATTCTTTTTTCTTAGTATTTTTTTTTTTTTTTTGAGAATATTTTTCTTAGTATTAATAGTCAAACTTAGCACACTTTTTTTTTTTTTTATAACTCGACTTCCGGACCGACGTACAACCTAATCCTCCTATAATCGAACTAATGCTATTTAGTATGAGTTCCCACCAAATCTTTAGCGGCTCGCATATGCCCCAGGAGCAATTTGATGGAGTAGAAATTTGAACCACTGACCTCCATTCCATAATTACTTGTGGTGGCCAGGTGGGCTAAGCCACCTAGTTGTCAAACTTAGCACTCTTGTTACAATCCTAGAAAACACAATGAGTTCATTCAATGACGAGAATCATATAATTTCGTGGCCCATAACAATTTCACAAACAATTATGAATTGAAATAAAATTAATACAAAATTAGTATCAAACCTTACTCGATTCAAATATTCATGCTAACTTGGTCAAACAATAAGAATGTTGGGCTTCCTATAACATCAAAAAGGTGTAAATGTAGTCGAAACAACTTAATTTTATGATAATTATGTTTAAATTATAAAAAATGTATTTAAGGAATGGAGTATTTATAATAATCAACTTTATCTTTTAATTTGCAAAATATTTTTTGATAATTATTTATCTTTTTGTAAATTTTTCTATAAGCAAAAGTTTAAGTAAAGAAAATAAACTTCAAATGAAAATTATACATGTACAAGGACGTCCAATGCATTACTTTTTATTTATTCTTTATTTTTTGTAACTATCCCAAAATGACATGCAACCATAATCATAAACTAGTTCTTGAATTTGTGGTGCGGAGTTTGGATGGGATCTTCTATTCAAAAACCGTGTTTCATCTCCTATTCCAATTATGTGGATGATGGACACGTGTATTACACTTACCATGTTAATTTTCAAGCATAAATCAAGCATAAATTGAAGGGTTCTAAAATGGTAAGTGATACACATGTCAATCATCCACATGATTGGAATAAGAGATGAAACACGGTTTTGGAATAGAAGATCCCCATCTGGCGAGCCTAGGGGCAAACATGCAAGTAATTTAGAACAAATTGCCATTTGGAGAGAGTACTAAGTTTTTATTAAGTCCCGTGTAGTTAAGATTATCTACTATCTACTATCTACTATCTACTATCTATCTACTATCTACTATCTACTACTATCTTAAAAAGTCAATATTTACTCGTAAAAATATAGTTAGACTAAAATAACCTCAATTAAAGTATTAAGTGGATTATTAATACTATTCTAAATGGTAAAAATGTAATTTCCGGGTCTCTCAATGGGCGAGATAAGTGGATTAATTCTAAATGCATCCTAAAAGCCAAAGTGGACCTTCGGCTACGAAGAGCGGAAGAGGCATCCATGGGCATCCAAAAGGCAAAAATTAAAAATAGTCGAGCGGGTGCAAAGATCCAAATCGAGTGAACGGCTTCAAAGCGTAAATCAACTATTGGGCTTCAAAGGGAGTTTCTCGCTTTCTATTGCATCTATCATTTAATTCTACGAGACGAGGAAGGAAATTGTGAAGGAAAACGGTGGTGAGCGAATTCAACGCCGGAGTGAAAGAGCGATTGAAGAAATCGGTGGCGACCAACAAAGTGGTAGCGGTCAAGCCCAACATGGGCTTCTCGAGGAACGAAAAATCCGATTTGGGAGTCACAAGACGGAGGCAACGGGTATGTATATATATTTGTTTGTTGTGTGCTTTTTTGGGCTCTTTTTCTTGTAATCAATTGTCCGCATCGAAGTGTTATGTGTGTGTTTTGCATTTTGAGTGTCATGGAAATGGTTTAAGGCTCTAATGGTTGGATGAATTTGAAGGAATTTGGGTAGTAATAACTTAGAGATATTTGATGATGATCAAAATTGGGCGTGTTTCTCTATTAGTCTTTGCTCAATCTTCTCGACGAGATACATCTCAAAACCTTTTCATTCTTGAGGTTCGGTATGGATTGGGGACGTGGTCACCGATTAAACAGTTTTGATTTAAGTTGTATAGCTAAAGATCATGGGCACGAACATGAATTAGGAATATCTCGAAAAGAGGAACCATTGATCCATTGCCATTCATTTGAAGTATCTTGATAACTTTCATACAAAAAGGTTTTTATTTGAACAAAAATAGATGATTTCTTTCTCTTGACTATATATTTGTTGTTGTTTTTGAATTGCCGTTGTAGATTCCTTCTATTAGCTCCTGTTGGGTGGCTTCGCTTGATCTTGGAAAAAAATTTCTATAATCGATTTTGCTTTGTGCTCTTGTTATTTGCCTGTCCCGTTTTCTTCATGACAGTTCATTATGAATTGTCGATCAATCATACTCCTTTGTCCTGGAAATCTTGTGGGGATATAAATTCTCGGTCTCCTAAAAGCTAAGTCTCGGCTATTCTCTCTTTGCAAGTTTTTCTTCCACGAGATCTTAAAATTCGGTATTCGCTAATGAAGTTTGTTCACTAGCTTCTCTTTTTTAAATACTCATATTTCTCTTGTGTTAGATAGACCATGATATTTGATGTATCCGAATTATTGATGTAGCGGCGTGCTTGAGCCGAGATGGCAAATGCTTCGCTTCCAAATTGTATTCCTTTGTAAGTGAGTTGCAACATCCAAGAGCACGCTCTTAAGTCGTAAGACTAATTTTAGTTTCGATCTCATTCTGCATTTATGAAGTCAACTAATTGAATTTCTCATATTTCTGATCGGGTCGTCTATCGTGGTCCATTCTTGGTCATAACCCATTTCAAATTCCCTCTATTTGCTTGAAAATTATAACCTGGGAGCTCCATTTCTAATTCCTCTATTTGCTTGAAAATTATAACCTAGAAGCTCTTTGTCTTAGTTTTTAAATTTTTAGAAATAATTATAAAGATAGTGATTCTTTTGAATTTAAAACCCTTGTGCATCAAAACCTATCAAATGCGTATATATATTATATATAGATCCGTTTACATGTCAATACTATGTTAAGAATGATGCTTTAGTTTGTCTTTGGCTGATTATACTGGGAAGAAACCTAATTTGGTTTTCATGCTATTGATTTGGGGCCTGGAACCACTAAGACTCCATCAATAAGCGATTAAATCTAGGCATATAGTGTGGCCGGAATTATTGGATATAGGCTAGGGAGATAGGATGTTTTTGGCATCCTGTGGAATTATGTCTTTGCAAGACCATTTTAGTCATACCACCAAAAAATGTAGGATACTAAATGGCATCTCTTAGTGATTCAATCTCATCATTTCATAAACTTTTGCAACTTTTGAATGAATTGAGTATTACTCTGTTATGTCACTTTCAAAGTTCATTATGTGTTTAAATCTTCTTGTTCTTAATGGAATTGGTTATTTTAGCCCAAGATATTTCACTTCCAAAACGAAATAGTTCGGGAAGATTCAATTGGCGAAATGCATTTATCGATTTAAGTTTCTTTCTCGCATTGCCTAAGTTTTTAAGTAATTTTTTCATTTTTGGTTTCTAGGTTCACTTGTGGATTGAGGCGCCTCAAACTTCCTCGAATTGTGCGAGTTGGATTTATTCATCGAATTCTTCTCGGTGAAAAGCATTTGTATCAATGTCCTGTATATAGAAGAACATAGGTTGTTATCTTTTTTCATCTTTTTTGGATTGGTGCTTCATATCAACTTTTGTTGCACATATACGAGAAGGGGTTGAGATCACGGTCGATGATGACGGCATTGCTTTTTTTTTTGGGGGTGAGACTAGGAAAGATGTAGGCCCTGTAAGTGAAACGCAGAGTTATTAGATTGTGGCTAAAGGCGAAGCAAACTTGAGGTGAGTGAATAAATGCTTTTATCTTATTGGTTTTGTTAAATTCTTTGGAATGCTTTAATGTTATGGAAATTATTCTTTGTCTTGATGACCCTTTTTGTTATTTGTTTATGTTGATATGTCTCAGTGAGTCTTTTAGTTGTTGAACTGTTTTTTCTCGAATAATTACAAAGATCGATTCTTCCGCATTTTTGAATATTAATATATGCGACTTTTTCACCCTATAAACCACGTCTTGTTTTTATTGGATGCGATCCGATTCATTGATTGCATAAATTGATACTTTTACCCGTATTTTGTGGATATATTGAATATTTTTAGGTTGGTGCTTTAAGGGATCTCGATTTCCTAATCTTTGTGGGAATCTTTGAAAAATGCGAACTTGAAACCAATCCAAGTCTAAAAATTTCTTGCCTTCTTTGAATCGTGCTTCTTGATCACGTAGCAACAACGATTACATACTTGTCAAATCTTTGGAGTATTACACCGATATGAGTACTTTGTAGAATTGTGATAGAGCGGCCATGTCAACTTTAGGGATCGGATGTTGAGTCGATGTAAGTTTATGTCTTGAGTTCAAGTAGTTTTGTTTGATGCTATTTCGAAATCATGCTTTACGTAAAATATTATTTGTATAAATATACTTTTCTATCAAAAATCATATTGATGCAATTACAATAGGTGTTGAATTTGGACATTTTCTTTTGAGAAGTGATAGGAGTGGATTAGGGTGTTAATGAAACCAAAAAATAAATGGAACTTTTAGTTTGCTTGCTTTATGTTTACATTCTTCCACACATTCATATCCTCCGCCATAATCCCGATTAGGATATAGTGAGGGTTTGCTATCACTAAAAAGAAACACTTTTTAGTTTTTGGCTGAAAAAAATCACATTGTAGAGAAAGGGTGCTTTAGATTTTTGCTCAAATAAGGGAATGCTTGATGTAACTTTAAATTGTGGAATAACTTTTCTTTTTCATATGACCATTCGATACTTGACCTTTGGTCTATCGTGATTGTTTTAAGCAATCTAAAATTTAGGAACAAAAATGATTTAGAAAGAATGTACTTTCGTGATTGTTTTAAACAATTTAAAATTTAGGAACAAAAATGATTTAGAAAGAATGTACTATTTTGAAATTGCTTGTCGATTCAAAAGACAATCCCGATTTTATCTTTTGCAAATTTTGAGGTCAAAGGAAAGTGAGTCGTAGATAGTGCAACAGAGTGATGATACCATATTCTACTAAAGGAGTCGAGTTTTCAAAGTAGAATACCAAATCTGTGTAATGTCTTTGATGTAGTGATTTAATATGCCATTTCGCTACTTAAAATCTTCATTGACCATGACGTATGTTGTCCCTTTTTTTTTTTTATTTTTTTGTTATATATTTCTGGGATGTGTCCATTTCACTTGGATTTGACGTGGATTTTTGGATATTGTGAAGCCCCGATTTTTCCGAGCTATTAATTGATCCTTATTATCGTTTATACTTTTGATCGACTATTTTACCGCGTCATTTTGACGGGTAATTATTAATAATATATACATTTTGTATTTTATTTTATTTTATTTAATTACTTGTGATCATGATCTTATTTAATTCTATTCATCATTTATGATCACTTGATTGATCATTATTACTATTTTTGTATTTATTAGTCACATTAGAATTTTAAGAGACTATTTATTTTAGAGACTTTTACCTTATAGAATTAAGATTTTGATTTAGATTAAGTGATCATGAGACTTACAAGTGATCAAGGAAATCACTAAATATTTTGGAGATTGATATATTTCATCTATTATCATCAAATTTGGGACAAAAAAATATATGGAATTACCATATTGCCCTCATAGTGGACGGCCATGGTGGTATTTTTGGAGTAAAAATATCATCCAACTCTTGTACACCTACACCATATATTAGTCATCTTGTGTATAATTATATCATTAATTCAAACATTATACACATCATCTTATACACCAATTCTTTATTACTATTTTTCCCAACTTATTCCCACTTTACCAACATTCTTCTCAATATTCCCCAACACCATTCAAGCCATACTTTGACTTGCAAATTGTCTCCCATGCATGAGGCAAATTGCAAGACACAATTTGAACAAAATTTTCTCTCCTCTCTCCTTGGTGTGGACGGCCATATGGCCTATTACACAAAAAAAAAAAAATCATCTCATTTCATCTAACACATTTATTCTCTAACAAAAATCCTCCTCCTTCTCTCTAAAAACTCCCAACTTCTCTCTATTCTTCCTTTCACTTTCTTCTTCTATACTTAGAAAATTTTCAAGATTTTTCCTCCCTATTCTTCACAAAAATCGAACCATCACTATACCAAGGTAAGAAATTTTAGCTTCAATCCATTTTTGATATCACATTGTTCATCTCTTCCACCTTCTTAACTTAAGTTTGAATTTGGTTTGAAGGTACATTTAGAAGACCTTGAAGATTAGAGCTTGACAACATTTTTGAAGAAGGAAGAGAAAATAGTAGAGAAATTAGACTACAAGGTAAGAATTGAGTACTAGACCCCTTCTTCCCTATTCTTTCTATTTTTTCAAATTTTAACACCCCTTTTTCATTTTTGAGAAATAGGGGCTGACCTTAGGAGATTTTGGAGTTGAACCAAAATTTCCAATTTTTAAGCTTCAACTAGTCTCCAAACATCCACTACACAAGGTAAAGTGTAGTCCTTCTCATTTCCTTATTTTCTTCTTTTTCTCCTTAATTTTTCTCTCATTTTTCTAACTCCAAATTTTGATATTTTCTTGACTTAGGGGCTGACCTAAGAAGCCTCATCCAAAAATTGTGAAATTATCCTTTTATTTCACAATTTCCAATTTAAGGTGGGTGGAAAAATATTTTCCAACTTTTAGGTGTTTTGATTAAATGCATGTAGAAAATTTGATCATGAGCCTTGAGATATATATAATCTATGTATTGCATGTCAATTTTATATATCAAATCATGAAAATTCTCAAGAGTTGCTCAAAATTTATTGAATTTTAGGTGCATGCATGTACACTTTAATGTTCTATTTGATGAATTCTTGTATGTATTGGACATGCATGTGTATGATCTTTAAAATATATGTTTTGGATGCCTTATAACCTGGAAAAGTCGAGCATAATTGATTAAATTTCAATTTTGGACTTAAAAATGTAAAAATGGAAAGTTGGTGGACTAAATTGCAAGAAAATAAAAGTTAAAGGACCCCTCTGCAAATTTCAATTTTTGGGACTGTTCTCAGGTTCAAAAATGACTTTTGGACATTTTAATAAAGTTTTAAGAGTTTTAAGATAAATAAAATCAACCTTTAAAAGCCCAAGGACTAGATTGTAAAATTTTGAAAGTTTAAGGGCTACTTTGCAATTTTTAAAACTGTACCAGACCTTAACTTTAAAATTTGAAATTTTTACTCTTAAGGTACTGGGAATTACATATTTTAAAAGTATTCCAAAATCCAAGTGGTTAGGGCTTGGAAAACAATTTTTCTAAAATTGAGGGACTAATGTGTAAAATATTAAACTTGAGGACCCAAATGAAATTTCCAGGACTTATGAAGCCCATGCACCTGGAAATACTAACTTAACTATAACTTAATTATATTTTGGACCCAAGGTTCAAATTACATGACAATTGGACCCCTAAAAGCCTTAAAGACAATTAATTTAAAATGGGACAAAAATGATATTTTCAAAAGTTAAAGGACCTACACATATTTATTTTAAAACTGCTTTTGTCCCAATATCCCACTAACCTTAATGACATTTTCCAACTAGAATCACATTAAAAGCCCTTCCGGTTTGTGAGTTCCGATTATTTTAAACTTAAGGTCCGAATTGGCAATTTTTACAAATTTGGGGCCAATGTGAGAATTTTACAAAAATCTCGACCTCAAAATTTTAAAAACCTGAATCTATGGACAATTTGGAGAATTTAGGAACTGACCTCTTAATTTTTCAAGGTTGGGATATTTATTTATTCAATTTTTAACCCCAAAAGTGTTGGTTTTTACAAAACGGGGCTAAATTACAATTTTTCTTTTATAAAGGACCTAACGCAAATTATTTTCTCTTTTACTAAAATAGCCCTGGACCCTCTGACTTGGAGATTTAATTAAAGTATTTTATTTTCCCAAAAACTTTTGACTTATCGGATCGACTTGACCGATTAATACCCGATCGCGGAGCGACTTCCCCGCCTTGCGATTTGAATCTATAATTGGACTCGTGTTCCACCTAATCTTTCAAGATATCGAAGGTTGCTTATCCTTACGATAATCATCTTCATCCAAAAACTCCACCAACGCCATAATTGCCACTCACGTTTTTCAAAAATTTTCCTAAAATCGCTTCCCTGAATCAATAATACTCATTGCTGATTGGTATCGCGAATTGTAATTACTTTCTGCCGAGTCAACTTGGTGTGTCGAGCTCACGCGTCGGAATGGATACGTCGGGGATGGAACCGGGCAGCTCGGCTGCTATTCCACTCTTCCCCCATCGCCCTAATCCCGCAACCGAGGGACGGAGTTTGTCCAAGGGAAGCGGTCGTAGATCGAGGTATAATCATGATTATGACAGATCCGGGGCCTTGCAAGCTCCACTGTGGATTTTGTCTTTGCCTACGAGCGATAAGGTGCGGTCTTGGACCATACTTGACCGGGAGTTACAAGAAAGAACGAAGGGATCGCTGTCTCGATCCACACGATTCCGGAGTTATCGGACCGTTTTGGTTGCCGTTACATTTCCGCACGCAACCGCTTACCTGCTTTGCATTGGTTGGCGCTACAAATCCGTATGCAACCATTAATTGCCTTGCATGGGATTGGCGTTACACTTCCGCACAATCTACCGTCTTGATCAATCACATAGTGCTGTGTGACCATGAATCTGTTTTCTCAAATCAGTATAAGTATATTACTTAAATATTTTATCACGACGCTTATGAATCGTGTGTGAATCCATGCATCATACTCACGCGTTTTCATATAATCTGTTTTCTCACATTAGCTATCTTTGCGCCACACTTGCACACGATCACCCCATCCACCGAGATTTATGTCTCATCCCCACCTATTTTCTAACCTTAGATGAGGATTTCGTTGAAGATCTTTGAACCCAAGCTCTGGATTGAGACCTTGTACTACGCTTGTTGGATTTACTATTTCTTGTTGTTGATTGGACTCTTTTCTTATGTTGTTGTCGGACTTTTGTATTTCGTTCCATTCGGGTTTGTAATTAAGGGCGTAGGATCCTTTGACTTTAAGTTGCTATTTTGTTGATTTTCGGGTTGTAATTTGGATGATGGATTGTAGACTTTAAGTTGTAACTTGTATCTGTTATTTATTTCACGCTATTTAGACTTTCTGTCTCATTGGGTTCTCGTTGATATTTGTCCTGGACTTTGTTTTGGTTATTGTATTTAAGTTGTGGATCGTCATCGCGTCCGTTTGGGGCGTGACATATATATTTTTCCTAAAATTTAATAATTGATGGTGTTATAATCGGTAGGTTGTTTGAAGCTCGGATCTTTAGGGGCGTTTAGTTTATTATTTTTAAATCGATTATACATTTTATTTGGCATGAGTCTGTTGTTTTAAATTTTTAACCTCTTTCATTGTTATTAATTGCGATTTCGGGAAGGTCGTAGCAAAACTTCGATTTTCTTTCCTTTTGTGATTTTCATTATCTCAAGAATTTGGGTTTAGGTATGTGAATATAATATAATTCCACTTAATCCTGTAAAAATGCTTCTCATGATCAAGGTCATATATTATTTTTCTTTAATTTTTTACAAATCACAAAACGGTCACAATTTTGCAAGTGGATTTGGTGGAATTGGAAGTATTCTTCATTACTAGCTTCAATTATGATCATTAGGTGAGGTGTCGGATGATGGGAAAGTATATGAAGACATTTTGCTGGTTCTTTTTATTTATTTATTTGTTCTTCTTTAGTTACTCAACTATCGATTTTCTCTTTGATGGATCTCCAAGAAGCTCAAGTGTATGCGAAAGATCCTGCCACTTCTTGCTACACATATCTTTTTCTAACCTTGTGTTTTTCTTTGTTTAATTTGGCTTTATTGGTATACATTTTTCCTCGTTTGTGAAAGAATAATCGAAAGTTGGCGCACACAAGATCATCAGCTTTTATCTTTTTCATATTTCAATCACGTACCACTATTCAATTACAAATTAAAAACATACGAATTTCTAATGGTTATATTTATTCCTGGACAAACAATTGATATTAAATCATTAATAATGTTTGGCTTTAAGATCTGATAAGTGATTGTCTTACTTATAATGGGTAATCTTTACGCAAATAGGATGTATCTTAAACTCATAAATTAAAAGATACTTCTCCATTTGATAATGTTAAATCCTATGAAGTGTGTAATGAGGAAATGTAGTATTATAATTGGACTTGATGTGGATCTCATATTTAGGGATTTCATAACATAAAAAGTGTGGGCGGTGGTAATGGGGCCTCATATATCTGAAGTTAGCAAATTTTTAGTTGGGAATCATAGACAAGTCCGACTTTTCAATCTTTCAATGCATTACACATGGCTTGCTCAACTATATATTTTCTTTATAGTTGTATATATATCCAACCATTTATATATATATATATATCCATCTTTTGAAATATCGGTTGTGCTTTATCAAAATCGGGGTAGTACTATTAGTACTTTAGTAGCAAGTCTACTCATTCATTAAGCGGGGATGCAATACATTTGATGGAAGATGCGAGTTCTTTGAACAAAGCTACCATTTACAAAATGCATCACAAAGTTCCCGTTGTTGGAACGTGGGTATGAGTTTGGCTAATGGAAGCAGAGAGAAAAGATATCTTAAATAAAGGTGGAAGCCTAAAATAATATATCTTTGAGACGTTGTGAGTTTATATCCTATAACAACATTTCTAGAATTATTAGTTCTAGAAAATCAACAATAATTAGTAAACTAAGCATCTTTGTGAATCTTAAGGACCAATTTTCACAATTTTATTTTAATTAGTCGAGTATGTAGTAGGATTTAATTATGTTTATTTAAGTAATTAGTGGGCTTTAGGCCCGTAGGGTTCTGTTTCTATTTAAGTGTTATTATTTCATACGGAGAGAATTCAATTAATCATGTTTATCGGCTTTAAGCTTGGCGGGAGATTTTCCGAGGAGAACTTTGTGTTCTTCTTCTTTTTTTGTATTAAATCGATTATTGCTTTTCTTTCGATTCATTTTACCTTGACTCTTATCAATTTTTTTAGAAATAAAATTGTGCAAATCTGTCCTTAATCGAGGATATGCGATGCACGAATAATTGTCTCATAAAACTCGAATTATATTGTGGTGCGAGAGGCACGGAATATGCGCGGGGACGGAAGATCATAACGCATACAAATAAATGAGCCGAGAACGGCCGTCAACTCACACGTTAAGTGAGACAAAGCTTCGTCTATTGTGGACAATGTGACGACGCATTTTAATGACATTTTTGGGCTTAAAGGTAATGCGGCCAAGGCCGATGTACTCCACTTCTTATCGGGAATGTGAAAAACACCCGTAGAAAGGTGTTTTATGTGGATTAGTGGTTTTCGTCCATCTCAACTTCTCAAGGTGTGTCCCCTAATCGTATGCTAATATATTCAATTTAAGTGCTTCTTTGATTTAGGTTCAAGGGAAATCATATAGGATCATCTGTTGGTATAAAAATATCACGTAGTATAGAAGAAATATGAGAGCATTTTCACGGAACATATATTTTCTTAATTAATAATAGAATAATTACAAAAACTACCCCCGAGGTTTGGGTTAATTACCAAAAAACCAAAAACTTGAAATTACATAAAATCCTTGAGGTTTGATTCTGTGTTAAATGTCGGGAGTAATTACAATATTTAAAAAATATGAGAGGGTTTTGAATTATTTTTGCTTATGAAGGATATAAAGTGTAAAACCGAATCAAACCGAACAACGAGTTTTGTGATTTTTCAAAAAACTCAGGGTGTTTTTTTGTAACTAACCTAGACGTCGGGGTAGTTTTTGTAATTATCCCTTAATAATAAGAAAAAAAAAAAAGATCTCTTGGATGCATTGATGCTTGATTCTAATCTGTCTACTCTAAGTCAAGAGTCTAAATTCATTTCAACTCTTAAGTTCTCTCATTACGACAAGTTAATAGTTTTATGTTATAATGAAACGGAAAAAATAAAATTAATCATTTGATAAGCTCCTTAGTTTCACCAAGCAAGCCATAGAGGTAAAAATAAGTCCAAAGATATGAGTAAATTATGTCTATTTGTTATAGTTCTTATCTATTATTGTGGTGTTAATTTTGTGTGCCTCATAATGTAAGATAATTTTGTGTTGTTACATCATGTCATTATTTATTTTCTTTGGCTTTTTTGGTGTATACATTTATGATTTCGGTTTAAGTTGTGTTTTGCAAATTGGTGATTCCTTGTAATCTTTGAAAACATATTATTGTGAAATTGATTGTAATATTCTTGAGATTGAAAACGTGTTTTTTGTAAATTGGTGTTGAATGTAATACAAGACGCGTGTGAGGAGACTACAAAACTATTTATCGGATGCTCGGTAGATGAACATTTTATCATCATACATGTAATATATATATATATATATATATTAATTTTTCCTTCTTATAAGATTTATAATAGCATAATAGATGAATGTGGATTTTGGTGCAATAAAATTTTTCATATGACAATATGGTAATTTATTATTTTATATATATATTTTAGGGATAAAGACATAATTGCCCTACATTATAGGGAAAATCTCTCCAAATACGCTTCCATCTTTTTTTGGATCAAATACCACTGCAACCTTTTTTTCTCGGACTTTAAATACGCTACGCCTTTTTGTCATTTTGCGATACGCTCCAAACACAATTTACACGAACCATGCAAAGATAGATCTCAAAACTAGCGGATCTGATTGAAATTATAGAAAAACCTGAAGAAGAAACCAATTGCGCCAACAACTAGAAGAACAAAACAAAAAGGAAGAAAGATGACATTACGAACAACCTGAAGAAGAAAATAATAGCACTAACAACCGAAGAACAAAACAAAAAGGTAGAAAGAAGCAAAATCACATCATTCAACAAGAGAAAAAATGAACAAATCGAAAAACAAAAAACAAGGTAATCAACAATTTTCAATCTCAAAAGCTTTGCGTATAACATTGAATTTCATTGCTTCCAAAGTTATTACTTTTTTCTCTGCTACTAATTTTCCTTTTTTTCTTTGTTTTCAAGTTTTTTTATATATTCTCGCATGAAATTGATTGTTCTAGCAAATTTTTCATTTGAATTAGTTGAATGTGTTTCTTCTAGATTCAAATTATTTCAAAATTATTTCGTATTTGTTTCGTGGTTGCTTAAATAATTTCTACAATGTATATGCTTTGGATTTGCAATAGAATTGTCAAACTTAACAATCTATTTGTAGTTGTTTCAACCGATTGTTTCGAGTTGTTTTGAAGTTTTCTCGAACATGTTTCAAACGTGTTTCAACTAATATAATGTCATTGCTTTTCTTATTAATTTCTAAAATTGTTTCAAAGATGTTTCGAAATATTTCAAATATATTTCAAAGTTATTTCAAACATATTTGCGGTGGAAGTTGTTTTAGTCGATTGTTTTAGAGTTGTTTGTAAAATAATTCAAAAAATGAGATAGCTTAATTGTTTCAAGATTATTTCTTAATTGTTTCTTACATGTTTCAAGACCTTTGCTTATGGACAAAGAAAATGGTAAAAGCGTAAAAAAATAAAAAAATCACCTAAGTCTACATAAGTCAAGTAAAGCGTAAACAAAGTCATATGAGGGTTAAAAATGTATTTTTCCTTGAGATACATATGTAGGCAATCTCACTTTTCATTATTTGGCATTAATTCTTGGTTCCACAATGTCTTCACAAGGTACCATATTAACAATATTTTATAATAAACTAAATTAAATTAAATAATATTTTATTTTAATTAAATTAGTAAATTCATATGGTTCACGTGCAACGCGCGCACCTTACTAGTATCACATAAATGTCACCATCTAATTGGGAATGGTATATTGTATATTATATCCAGTGCCATCTTCTTCTCTCTCCCTCTCCACGTAAAGCCTCCCCTCCCCACCGTTTTTTCGCTTTCGATGATGGCTGGACAACCAACGACGTCTAGTTGCTAGTCGATCCATTAATCACTACAAAATAAATCGTGTTTAGTGACGTTAAAAATTTCACTTGGTGACGCTTATTAATGTCACAAGGTACATTATCTACGCTTTTGAAAGCATCATGAATTGCATTGTTAAATTTGATGTCACGAAAATATCTATGGCACAAGGTCTATGAGTAGGTAAAATTCATTTCTTGACCTTTTTATCAAGTGTGTCATTATGTGGTGACGCTATTTTCTGTCACAATTACTAAAGATTTAATATATTTTAAATGAAGTTTTGGTGACACTAAAAGCATTGTTAAATTTAGGGACGCTATTGAACGTCTTTAACGTCGCGGTACTTTTGAAAATTAGTGTCATTAAAAGTGTGACGAATTTTACATTTCTCGATTTTGTAAAATTTATTAGAGATCATTTATTTATTATTTTTTAAAAAAAATTAAAATTAATATTTAATTTTTGACTCATTTAGAATATATATTGTTAGTCAATTATACACCAAAAGGTCTCTATTTATTAACTCTCAACATCATTCTACACTTCAATCTTTCGATGTGGGACATATATTCTAATTTTTAACTTCGTGACACTTTTTAATAAGTGTCGTCATTTTAGTGACACAAACAATAAAAGTGTAAGTAAATTTTAGAAATTTGGCAACAAATAAAAAAGTGTAAGTAAAATAGAAAGTGTCATAAATTTTATGACGCTTTTTTTAATAAGTGTCGTCATTTTCATGACATAAAATAATAAAAGTGTAAGTAAATTATAAAAATCTGGCGATAAATAAAAAAATATGTAAGTAGAATAGAAAGTGTCATCAATTTTATGACAATTTTACTAGGCGTTATCATTTTAAGGACACAAATAAAAAACATAAGTAAATTCTATAATTATGGTGACACTTATAAAAAAAAAAGTCGGTAATTTTATTAAGATAATGTCACTTCAATTAAAGTGTCATTAAATTAACTAAAATGCTAACGCTTTCTAGTAAATGTCACTAATTTTTGTATTTTACAACGCTTTTTAAAAAGCGTCATTAAATACTTGTTTATAATGACGCTTTTTGGTAGTGTCATTAAATTTGTGTTGGGATAGATCATTTTTCTTGTAGTGATTCCAACCTAGAGATGTCTTTTTACTCTAGATCTGAATAATTTTTATACTTGGTTCAAATCCCAGGCTCTGGGAGGATCTCATGGAAGCGGCGGCGGTGGTCAGCAGCCATGGCCGGGCTCGGCGGCGGATGCGGTGGTTAAGCGGCGGCGATGGCGGTCGAGAGGGGGAAAGGTTTTTCTTTTCTTTTTCTTGTTTATGGTTCTGCTTTGTTTCTTTTGTTGTCTTAGGTTGAAAGTGGCGGTTTTTTGAGGTGGCTATGACAGGGTTGAAAGGTGGTGTTTTTACTTGTCCGATAAAGTGGTTTTTTGTCCCAATAAGTGGCTTTTTTTCCCATTCTTCTAAGTTTATAAATTTGTCCCTTTTGTGGATTTTGCTCGAAGACTCAAATGTGCCTTTACGATGATATGCAACAAAAGCGAGATCAAGTTCTTTGATACATGTTTAGTCAAAGACCTTCACTTGCGAAGTTCAATCTAGGGATTATTTAGATATGTTAGGTTTAAAGTTTGTTTTAGATTTGTATAGATCTATAATATATAGGTTTGCAATTGTTTTACATTTGATGTTGTAATTAGTTGTAAGTTTCTTCTATTAAATGAATGAATTTCATTTTGAATAAAAAAAAATGAATGCTTTTATATTTGGCATTCGTAATGGTCTTTAAGATTGATTATCAATCGGTGCATCTTTGGTATAATATAAATTTAGCACATTGAAATCTATTCACTTTTTAAACAGTTTCGGACATCTTATCAAATCTCATTTGTTCGATATATTGAACCAATTGTGCAGGTTATTGATAGCTTGTGGATTGATAGGTTAGTACCTCCTCTCGTCGAGCATTTTAGTTGTTGCTTCATCGTTTTAAGGTAACAACTTAAACTTAATGTATGTATAAAGATATGTATTTATATATATTGCATGTGTGTATATTGGTATATTTATGAAATTGAAGGAGGAGGATGCATGTTGATATATAGTGTTGGTGGATGAAATTTGATGTATATTTATAATTTGGTTTTGAGGAGATGATGATAAATGTTAGTTAATATATTTTAGGATTGTTCTACAAATATTGTTTTGAATGATTTGCTAGAATGTTGTTTAATTTCACGTATTAAGACGCATATCTATATCTTTGTTGTTTGATTTATATGGATCTCATGCATATGTGCTCAAATATCTTAGACCAGTTTGGAATTTAGCATCAAAATTTGTGAATTTCACAATTTGATACTAAATTCTGAATTGCCCACTTCTTTGGACACTTCTCATGCAGGTGATCGAAGCGATCGCGCAGCAGAAATGTGGCGGTGGCGGCATGCGAGAGCGATTGGAGAAAAGGCGTCATGAGCGCAGCGGCACCGGAGGACATATGCCTCCTCCTTGACGATGCCATGGACTAATTGGACAAATTCTATAGACATTTGTATTTTATATTTTAATTAGATTATATATGGATGTATTGCGATTTCTATAACTATAAATATTTGGCATGGATTTTTTGTAAAATGAATATTATATTGGCTATTATTGATAATTTATATAGTATGTAAATGAATTTTCGTAATTTGAACGCGGATTGTTTTTACGAGGTTTTTAATTATAAAAATAAAAAAATAAATAAAATAAAATAAAAATAGCATCGAGATACATCCGTCGCTATTTGCTAAATGTAAGATGATTTAGCGATGGAATAATCCGTCGTTAGATTTAGCGATGGACAAACCATACCTATTTAATCACATTAGCGGAGAACTTACCGCTAATGTTGAAACAAAAAGTTAATTGACGCCACTTAGCAATGGATTTGTCCGTCGCTAAAGTTATCGCTAATTAAATCGTCCATTCATCACTCTAATGCATGATTGGTGATAAATTATTATAGTTTTAGCGACGGATGTTTCCATCGCTATTTAGCGATGGATTAGATTATCCATCGCTAAGGAATTAACGACGAGTTAAATAAAGACGGAAAAAATATGTTGCTAATCCGTCGTTAAACTTTTTAGCGACGGATTTTATAGGTTTAGCTATGGAAATTTCCTTCGCTATTTTGCGATTTTCTTGTAGTGTAGTGTTAGAAAAATATTTTTATCAAGATTTTGATGATTTTGTTTAAATATGTTTTTACACCAAAAAATATTTTTAAATGTTGTCCAAATACTCCCGAGAGCGATCTAAAATGCCTTTATCTTTTCGGAGTACTTCTTGAAGTTTATTTTTGACAAAATTGGACAACACATAAATGTTTTATCATGATTTTAATGATTTTGTTTAAAAGTGTTTTTACATCAAAGCAATGTTTCGATCATAAGAAAAAGAACCAAGTCTCTATGCATGTTGGTCATTATGCTTATAGAACTATTACATGTTTCTATTGTGGTAAAATTGGTCACACGACTAATACTTGTGGAGTTAAAAATAGTTCTAATTATTATTGGAGACCTAAAAGTCTCAATGTTAATCCCAAAGGACCCAAACACTTGAGGGTACCATAAGAAAATTTTATGTTAGGTACTCGGCGCAATAAAAATCAAAGGAGTTTGAAATTGTCATATAGACAACGAATGATCGCGCCATATGATCGAACGAGGAGATATTATCAACAAAATTATTTTCAAGAAGAAGGTATAATCAACAATGGGAAAAATACAACCCTTGGCAATGTCGAAATTGATAACTCTTATCCTCTTCTTGAAGTATGCATTTCATATTGTGTTTTATAATTATTGCACATTTTTATGTCTTTAATTTTTTGTATTGATCGTCAAAATTCTTTATAAAAATGTTTCCTAAAAATTAGGTCTCAATTTTATACCCTAAGATTTTAAATTTCAAAAGAGACCTTAAATGGATTTTCAATAAGCACTTATTTTATCAAACTTTTGTTGATTCCTTAAATTGCATAGTATGTGCTACTTGTCCAACTTCTATGTTGTTTTATATTGTCTATATTATTCGATATTACTATGCTCTTGTGCAAGATATTTTGTCAAGTTTTTGCGGGAAATATTTTGGTATTAAGGACCAAATGATCGTAGACTTATCCATGACCATCTACGCATAATGTGTCAAGGCAAATAAAATCGAGGTATGTTCATCAACTTATCTTACTCTTATAGACTCGATATTCTTCATGCCTTATGCCTATGTGCTCAATTTCAAAACAATCTCATATAGGTGCCATTAAAAGAATTTTTCAATATTTGGAAGACACTCTCTCTTATGGCTTGTCTTATCCAATGTTTTAAATCGTACCTATTTCTTTTGGGATAACAAGTCCTAGGTATATAATATTTCTCAAAAATACGATTCTTCATAACCAAATTAAACATACTTGAGATTTTACATTTTCTGGGATTGCATTTCTTAACGGAAATTTGAGATGTTTTTATTTTTGTCTCAAGATTAACTAGCGGATTTTTTAAACTATAACCACCCAGTCTTTTACCTCAATTCGAGCTTGTTTAGGCATAATGTATATTGAATGGGGCTATTATTGCATTTTGTGCTTTTAAAACTTAGGGGTGAAAAATCGCATTTTGAAATCAAATCGAGCAGTGATCAAATGCACAAGCTCGGTCGACCAAGAAGGTTGACCGGCCGACCATGATGTCAACCGTCTAACCTCTTAGTCGACCGGTCGCATGTGCCAATTTTTCGGTGTTAAAATATTTATGCTCTTCATTCGATTTATTTGTTCTATTTTGTATTTTTCACACGCCTTCGCTCAATTCACACACAACTCACCAAAAATGATTTATTTCTTGTATAATCTATATTTTTGGGTTTATAGTACAAGTATATCATCCGTATTACTCGACTCATCCGATTGATTGGTTAGTTTAATTCCTCTTTTAATCTCAATTGGGTTGAACCCTTGAGAAAATGCTTATGTATTGATTTTTGATGGAATTCTTGTATAATTGTGTTGTGAATGATGATTATTGATGAATGATATTTATAGAATTGCATTTGGTGATGAATTTTTTGGCTTAATTGAATTACAAAGGCGTTATATATCTCTTGTTTTATTCGACGCATGCCAGTGTTCGACAAAATATTTCTATGAAAAATTCATCACCTACATGATTCGCTCGATCTCAAAAGTCTTATAAGTTTATAGAGATCATGTTTTATCAATCAAATGAGCATTTGCTAGTCAAGTGATCAACTTTTCCCTTTTATTTGGAATTTAAACTTCATTGTTCAAAACGCTCGATAAATTGATTAAATTGCGAACTTTGATATGATTATATGATGTTTTTATATTGCTAACATTCTTTTTGATGATTCCAAAGGGGAAAATAGGAAAAACGCTCATACGCTCAAAGAAGCGAGAATAAGCTTGCAAAAAAGCTATAAGCTATGACTCTTAAAAGCCAAAAGTCATGAATGACACTTAGTCCATTTTAATGTATTATGGACTTTTATACTTGTCTAATGATGTCTCTTTAATAGGGGAGCTTCTAAGCTCACGATATTCAAACTTATATTGCAAAAGCTAAAGTTTTTATCTTGTAGTTGTTTGCTTTTACTTATTTTTGTTATGCATGTTGATAGGAGCACTTTTATAAATTATTTTTGAAAAATCTTTCCTCATATCCTTGTGTTTTTACTTATGATAAATTTCGCTTGTAATGGATTAATGTTTTAGACCGGAAAAATGTGTTTTGTTTTAAAATCGATCTCCTAAAAATTGTTTTAGTTTGTAATCATCAAAAAGGGGAGTTTGTTAGAGAAATATTTTTATCAAGATTTTAATGATTTTGTTTAACTATATTTTTACACCAAAATAATATTTCTAAATGTTGTCCAAATACTCCCGAGCGATCTATTATGACTTTATCTTTTCGAGTACTTCTTGAAGTTTATTTTTGACAAAATTGGACAACACATAAATGTTTTATCATGATTTTAATGATTTTGTTTAAAAGTATTTTTATATCAAAACAATGTTTGAAATATTGTCCAAATACTCCCGATCGATCTAAAATATTTTTACTAATTTTTCTGAGTATTTCTTGAAGTTTATTTTCGACAAAAATTGGACAACTCCTCTTTTTGAGGTCAATCTGGCCTTATAGGGCATCCCGTATCGAAAGTTATGGAAAACAGAGAACAACCTTGTTTCTTGAAAAAGGGGGTAGATCGGTCCACCAGGAATCGGCCGGTCGGCCGACCTGTCGAAGATGGCTCTTTGTTTCGATCTTTTACTCAGTATTGAAAAATTAAGAGGGCAACCGCCCAACAGGGGTCGACTCGGACCCCCGACGACTCCCCCCCCGTGTAAAATAGTGCGATCTATTTTCAAAATTCTATTTCTACTCAACTCGGTCAACATAAGTTTTTGACAAAAAAATTCAAACCGTTGGACAACCATTATCTGCATGATTTACTTTAACAAATTTGTACAATATTCTACATCTTGTGATCTTCTTTTTGTACATAAAAGTGGAGATAGAGGAGCCTATGTTGGAAATCCAATCCTCAAGACTCTCCTATAAATAGATGAAGAATTGAAAAAACACATGAAGAGAGAAAACAACAACAACACAACAAGAAAATCTGCAAAATTCTAAGCTTTCATATTCAACACTCTTGTTGTATTTATAACCTATGTATTTCACTTTCACATTTTGAGGCCTAGACTTATTTTTTTTTACACTTTCACTCAAAATTGTATTATTCATTATCGAGTTGTAGTCTTGAATTTTGGATTCATCATTCAACACAAGATATCCTTGTGAGTGTTCTTGTGATAAGAACATACTTGGGTGATCTAGGTGTTAGGTGCAAGAAGATTGTGGTAATCTTCTTATTGAAGAGTTTGGTGCTATTTGAGGTGTTGAAGAATTTGGTGTTCTTCAAGGTTGAAGATTGTGGTAATCTTCATAAGGTGCCGTAGAAGATTGTGGTAATCTTCAAGGAGATTGTGGTAATCTTCAAAGAGGTGTTGTAAGGTGATGTTGTATTAATTGTGGTAATTAATAAAATCTTTTTTTTTTTTGAAATCCATCCCTGAGATACTTTGGGGTGGTAGAGGATGATGCCCTAGGTGGGTTGAACCTCTATAAATCGACGTGTATTTTTATTTCCGCACCTACATTCTTGTCTTGGATTATTACATTCGAAAAAAGAGGGCATAATTCGAAAATCGGCATAATCTATTCACCCCTCTAGATTATCATAGCCACTTGGACTAACATGTAAGTTGTAGAACCATACATATATGATTTACTCCCTTTTTCCTGGCAAATAAAGAATCCAAAATCTTCTTGATTTCGATGTGCAATTGCTTTATAATTATAAAATATACACTAAGATCTTTGAAATCGATGGAAAATACACTTACAACCTAGAGTTTTATTTCTAGGTGGGAGATCAACCAACTCCCAAATGTGATTTTGTACAATCGATTCTATCTCACTTTGTTGATAACTTCTTTCCTAATGGTGCTTCGAGTTTGACATTGCTTCTCGCAAATGCCTAAGGTTCATTTTCTTCCATGTATGTTAGAAAATCGGGACCAAATGATGTCGACTTTACCTGCTTCTTTTCTCCTTGGTTTTCATCATTTTCATGAATCATGATTAAGATTTGCGATATCATAAGTCCTCTTATGTAAATCTGTTTCATGTTTATTTTTGTTTTTACATGGAAAGACATTCTAAAAAAACTCAACATTCCTTGATTCATTAATTACATTTTCATGAATATCGGGAATGCCTGGCTTGTGCATAAGGAACCGATATACACTCTTGTTATGTGCATATCCAACAAATATGCAATCAACTGTCTTAGGCCCAATTTTAACTTGTTTAAAGCTTAGGAACTTCTACCTTAGTCAAATAACCCCACACTTTCAAATGTTTATAGCTAGACTTATGTCCTTTCCACAATTCATATGGAGCTTTATCCATTTTCTTTAGTGGAATTTTATTAAGAATGACATTGGCGAGAGGATTGCTCCTCCCCACAAGTTTTGTATAGTCCTAACTTATCAACATAGCATTCATCATCTCTTGAAGAGTCCGATTCTTGCGTTCAACAATTCCATTTGATTGAGGTGAATATGGTTGTAGTAGATTGATGAATAATACCAATTTACGAACAAAAATCATCAAATGGAGCATCACATTCTCCACATCTATCACTTCAAATCATTTTTATTCTTTTGCTAAGTTGATTTTCTACTTCATTTTTATATATAATGCTTAAAAGCATCCAAAGCCTCATGTTGGTTCTCAACAAATATACATAACTCTATCAAAGTAATAAAATACTTTTTACTACCTCTTGTTTGCACAAACTTCAAATTACGTATATCACTTTGAAATTAATTCTAAAGGAGTGGTACTCCTTTCAACAGAGTCTTATGGTGTTTTAGCTAACTTAGCTTCAATACATATTTGACATTTATGATTAGGATAAATTACAAATTAGGCAATAAATTTAAATTCATTATTCTACGAACAAATTTAAAATTTGCATGCCCTAATTTATTATGCCGCAAAAAGAAGACTCAAGCATATAAGTAGAACTACGAGTAGTATTATTAATATTGGCTTTTGGTACCACCATGAAATACTAAAATTCCACTTGTATCTCAACTTGTCACCTTTAGGCAATAATTTTTCATTCACCCGGAAATAATCTTTTGAGCTCAAACACATTTCCAACAAATTATACATGTACAAGGACGTCCAATGCATTACTTTTTATTTATTCTTTATTTTCTGTTTTCAAAAGAGCTCAAGTCATATGTAAAATCATTAGGTTCTAGAACCATACATATGATTTACTCCAGTTTTTCCTGGCAAATAAGGAATTCAAATTCTTCTTGAATTCGAGGTGCAATTGCTTTATAATTATACAGTATACACTAAGATACTGAAAATATCATTAGTTTAAAATCGATCTACAGAATTTAATTTTTTTATCTAATTAAAAATAAACTAAAAATGTTAACACAAAATAATTTTTAAATATTCAAAATATATATCTTATATGGCTGTGATATGCTCCATATCTTTATCAAAATCAATTTAAGGGTCTTCAAAATTCAAAATATTTGTGAATGAAAGAGGGTATATAGGCGTTTCAGAATACATCTTCTAAAAATAAATCTTCTTGCTTTATATCCTAAAAATAAACCATCTATTTAATTCGACATGCTGCAAATTATCACTTGCATGTTTTATTGGTTAAAAGGTTGGACCGAATTGGAAAGATGAACTACGTTTTCTAGAACATAGAAAGGTTAAGGGTAAATTGCAGTTTTAGTCCTGTAACTTTGGGGTAGTTGCAATTTTAGTCCTTTATCTTTTAAAGTTGCATTTTTGGTCCTGGACAATTTTGCCCTTATGGCTAAATAGCATTTTTGGTCCTTTATCTTTCTAACAGTAGCAATTTTAGTCCTATAACTTTCGAGCATTAACAGTTTTAGTCCTTAATACATCATAGCTAATTTATCTAGATAAACGCAGATTTTATAGAATAAACACATTTTCTGACACCTATTTTGTTCGTGGCATTGTTACACCTACTTAGATCCAGTTTCTATTCGGATGTTTTAATATGATTGTTCTAATATGTTATCTTGTCCTGGTGTTCTTGTGCATACATCGTCAAAATTTGACGATATGTCCTATCAGTGGCGGATCCAGGATTTTTGAAATTGGGGTACGATAGATTTAAAAAAAATGCATATAAATATTGTTAATTATTTAAAGTCATAGTACAAAATACTTTTTAAAATTTTGTAAAAGTTGATTATATAACCGTACATAAAAAATTAATACACATATATAAAAGAAATAATTAGAATAATTAAGAAAACAAGATATAACAAAACACAATTTTGGTAACATTATTGATATTATTAGATTTTTGTTTTTTGATATGTTTAGTTTTGTAGGTTTTGACTTTTGCCATGGTTTATTTATTGAAGTTGCTAAGTCAATCTTTTAATTTTTTAAATTTTATTGTGGAGATCTGTATTGTTTTATTTGAATTTTTCAATTCTATTTTTACTTTTTGTAAAAATAGGGGTACAAATTTATTATTAATTTTTTCTTTACTAACAAATATAGTTGAATTTTTTCAATTTGGGGGTACAGTTGTACCCCCAATTTTGTACGTAGATCTGCCGATGTGTCCTATAAGGTAGACATCTTGGACAATTGTCCAGATCTATTTTCTCGGGAAAAATTCTCCTCACCAATTGTTAATTACATAAATATAATAAATATAACTAAAAGTTCTTAATAGACCTAGGCTCTGATACTATTTTGAGCAAAACACTTAGTCAAATAAGCCATTGATGTGTATAAGGGTATTCTTGGTATTTTGAAAATATTAAATAAACCTAGGGGACCAATTTTGCAACAACTTGAAACTTATAGGACCAGAATTGCTTAGGTATGAAACATATAGGACCAATTTCGCAAAAACAATCAAACTTACAGGACCAATTTTGCAAACTCAATACTTATAAGACCGAAATTGCAAACTGCCTATACTTATAGGACCAATTTTACAATTTTCCCAAAGGTTAACAAGTTGTTTACCATGAGAATAATTTAAGTTTCAATATTTCTTTTTCTTTTGTTATTGAAATTTAGGGGTTATGTGAGTCCAAAAACAATAGGGGTTATGTTTTTCACTAACACTCCTTAATTCTCCAATTACTACTCCCAACTTATTAAAAAAAAACTATCACCTCTTAATTCCATGAAGTCGAATTCTTATTCTAAAGTGTTCCATTATGTTTTCTAGTGTCGCCATTATATATCAAGCATATAAAATGATGTTATCAATGTACACATATATATCTTGTTTAATACTGTTGAGATATGAGATGAAATAAGGGTTAATTACAAAATGCACTCTTAAGGTTTGATCTAATTACAAAAAATTCAGTTAACTTTTTCAAATTACAAAAATACTCTTGAGGTTTGTTTTATCTAGCATTTACCCCTTCATTAACAAAAATATTTCAAATTCCCCTTCATATTTATAAAAATATTATAATTTAACCCTTAATTTTAAAATTGAATCAAACCTCACGGTGTTTTTTGTAATTTTGAAAGATAATTGAGTTTTCTTGTAATTAGGTCAAAACCTCAAGGATACTTTTTGTATTTATCCCATGAAATAATGTTTTGATAATAATAAAAGGATATATATCATGTGATGATATTGACTTCATATAAAAACTTCACTAAAAGGTTAGGGTAAATGGGTAATGCATTTTACTACTATTCTTTAATTTAATTGTGATGGATAAATCGCGTCTATTAAAAAGAAAGGCTTCATTCCTTAAAAAGAATACATAAAAATAAAGTTAAATATAGAAAAACTATATTTTAAGATAAATTTATAATATCGTGTCAAATTATTATATATTTGTTGTATTCATATTTTTTCAATAACTTTAGGTTGATTAGGTCGCATTGTCGTATCATTTCAAATATTTCCATCCCTACAAAATTGTAAAATTTAGGCTTTTCCATCGATCCCATCGATGCCAGTCCGCAAGCAAGGACTAGCTAATCCCATGACGATGAAAACATTAACGAATACTTTGTGCATTAATCTTTGAACTCTAGAAGATACCTAATTACCTAGTCCTAGAAGCTTATACTATACACTCGAATAATCAAGAAGAGACACACTACCCAACATATAAATTAGTCCAAATGTGGACCAGCACAAATTAAATGATCAAAAAGATAATTAAACCCTACCGACTCAAACATTAATTAATTTTTTTCTATAAATAGCTAGTCCAACACTGGACAACCCACATCCCATCTTATAATAAAAATACAAAATTAATTAGTGCACATTTCATAAGTTTTACAGTAATATTCGTTAGTGATTATTCAAGAAATGGGTGAAGAACTGATATTGTTGAATTTCTGGCCAAGCATGTTTGGTGCAAGAGTGAGAATTGCACTGAAGGAAAAGGGCCTCAATTATGAGGAAAAAGAAGAGGATTTGCCAAACAAAAGCCCACTGTTACTGGAAATGAATCCAGTCCACAAGAAAATCCCAGTTCTAATTCACAATGGAAAGCCAATTTGTGAGTCACTTATTATAGTTCAATACATTGATGAGATGTGGAATGATAAAGCCCCACTTCTTCCTGCTGATCCTTACGCAAAATCTCAGGCTAGATTCTGGGCTGACTACATTGACCAAAAGGTAAGTTTTCTTAAATTTTAGTACGTGTTGTAAATGTTTCTCTTAGGCTAGAGCAACAGGCAGAATTTAATTTCTATTCCACAAGGTATTTATTCATCTCATTTAAATCTAAATATATTAGGTGAATGTTTTTTTCTTACTACTTATTTTTTATTTTTTACATCTATATTTTAGGGAAATTGTAAAATTGGTCCGTAACTCGGTCTCTTCATACATTTGGTTCGATAAATTGTCAAATTTTGGTTTTAGTTTAATAACATTAAAATTTGGGACATCTAAGTACGATTTTGGCCGGAAATTGCTGATTTGGATTGATGATATGGATAACAAATTGAGAATTTTTTAAATTTGTTAGGGAAATTGCCATATGTTTGTTGACTATATATTTAAGTTTGAGGAAAAAATAAAAAATTAAAATTAAAATGACAAGTAAGCAAAATCAAAAAATCAAATTTCGATGATGGGATCCCAGTAATTTGGCTAGATCTTCTCTAAAGCTAACTTCTTATTTTTGTTTAATTATTTTGTCAAACTTATATATACAATTAGCGAGCACACGCTTATTTTCTCTCCAAGTTGTAAAATTACCTAATTTATTGTCCATGTTTCCTGCGAAACTAGAATTTTCTGGCAAAACATTGAACCGATGTCCCAATTTTTTAAAATTATTGAACTATGACTAATCTTTGACAACTTATAAGTGAACCAAAAGTTTAAAGAGGTCAAGTTACTGTATACTCTTCACAAATTTCCCTATATTTTAATTAGGTAAAAATTAGAGTGTACCCCAATCATTGTTTTTATGTGGTTTATAATTTATTTATTTGTGTCCCTTATAAAAAATTCTGGATCCGTCCTTTATTATAAGCATATGTTGTGCAGCTTTACAACGTCTGCAGTAAAATAGTATGGAAGAAGAGCAAAGAAGAAGCAGAGGAAGGTAAGAAGGAGTTGATTGAGATTTTCAAGGTGTTGGAAGGAGCACTTGGAGACGAGCCTTATTTTGTAGGGGAGGCGTTTGGATATGTGGATATAGCTCTTATTGGATTCTACATGTGGTTTCATACTTATGAAACTTGTGGCAATTTCAGTATAGAAGCTGAGTGCCCAAAGATCATTGCATGGGCTAAGAGGTGCTTGGAGAGGGAGACTGTCTCCAAATCTCTTCATGATCCAAACAAGGTGTATGATTTGGCCATGAGCTTCAGAAAGAAGTTTGGATTAGAGGGCTAAATTTGGCAATTCGAATTTTATGCTGTAAAATAATATTACATCTCATTCACTAATAATGTTACATCAATATTTGTTGATGAAATGAAATAATGTAGAAGATCTTATATATACTACCTCTAGAATTGAATAATGTAGTAGAATAAAAAGAGACACTTTGTGTGTCTTGGTGTTTCCCATTTGTTTATATGAAGAAGGCATTTTATTGTGTGTGATATCACCTGTTTTTAACCTGACAGTCCTCTTGTTTTCCTTATAATTCTTAGAGAGGATTTTTATTTGATTTGTACATGGGAATTTGTGGATGGGATCTTCTGTTCTCCTATTCCGCCGTGCGTATGATTCACATATGATTGTCACGTGTGTAACACTTACCCAATTAATTTTCAAGCATAAATGAAAGTTAAATTTGTGGGTTTTAATAAGGAAAATATTATACACATGACAATCATTCATGCAGTGGAACAGGAGATTCTGTCGAGGGAAAATATGATATATAATAGTGCATTTAGAGTCTTTTTTTTTTCCGAGTACTGCATTTTGAGTTTTTAACTTTTGTGAATTTGGGGAACCATTTCAATCATAAATAGACAAAAGCCTAATAATCCGCCATCATATTTAAGTTTCTCCAATTTCATTTGTCAGCTACTTTCTTTCTTTCTTTTCGCTTGTCCTAACTTTTTGAGCCTTATGTTTTCAATCATTCTTATGTTTTCAATCATTCTGCTATATAGCAAAATTATTGTTATTATTATTATTATTATTATTGTTTTTGACGAAAGCAAAACTATTAGATGCCCGATAATATTAACTAAAGAGAACCATTTAAACGATCAAAGATTGTAGGCCTAGTCAGGTCAAATGGTTTATGCACCTACAACAGCAAAAATCGTCTTTCACCAAGGGTTTATAAATATCTAATTTTCAATTATTTTTGGAGGAGGGCAACACAAACTTTTTTTTTTAAATTATGCACTTAGGTCATTTTTTTAATACCTTTAGTAGATCGAAATTGAAATAAAAGGATTAATTACAAAAAGTACCTCTGAAATTTGGGATAATTAAAAGACAACCAACTAAGCTTTAAAATTATCTTTCATTTTATTTGAAATTATCTCCTCCCCTCCAATCAGTACTCCCAACTTATTAAAAAAACTAAGCTTTAAAATTTAAAAAGTGCCCATGAGATTTGAGGGATTGTGGTAAAAAAAAAGTTGTAATGCTTCTCCGCCGGGACCGGTCACTAGGTTTCGAGGGCTGGAGCGGAAAAAAAAATGGGCCCCTTGTGTTTACATAAAAAAATAAAATATAATAAAATCAATCTTACATATATAATTTTTTTGATTTAACATAAATAACAAGATATGTAATAACAAACATATCATACTTCACCTTTAACATTTCGGTCTTATTAAAATAAATTACGAAAAAGATTGTTCAATATAATTGACCATAGAGAAAATAACAAAAAAATAAACAATTAATAAATTAGCTATGAAAAATTGATCTTTTTGCATTTTTAAATTCTTCAGTTCTAGTTTTTGTTTTTGCAAAAAGGAAAAAAAGGCAAATGTGAATGATAGACTGAGGACATAAAGGTAGACGAGTCTTTAAATTCTTCATTTATATTTTTTGGTTTTGCGGAAACTAAAAAAATAATTAGATAAAAATATTATTTAGATAGAAAGGTGGAGGGGAAATAGTTACATAGAAAGTCAAAAAGAAAACCTTTAGTTAAGTTTTTTTGGTTTGCAAAACCAAAAACAAAATAGCTGTATATAAAGGCAAAGAAGGAATTTCTGATTTTGCTTCACTCTGGGATAGGACTTGGGACCTATCGGAAAATAAATAGCAACACCGCCGCTAGGCCAACACACTACTTGGGTGGTTATTTCAATCTTTATTTTATATGTCCAATATATATATACATAGAAAATTAAAAAAAAAATCAGGGGCTCTTGGTGGCCGGAGGGCCACTGTGAGGCGGCACCACCTTGGCCGCCCCTAGAGCCCCCTTTCTGGCGTAATTCAGGAAAAAACATTGAAGGAGAAAAAAAAGTTGAAGGAGAAAATTACTCCCACCTATTTTGAAGCATTTCCCATAGTTTATGAAAAACCAAAGAGGAAGAAATGACATGTAAGATATTAGGAGGATTTTTTTACATTATTTAATTTGTGGAAATTGAAACAATTTTCAGTTACTTTTGCGTTTTTTCATTGGAACCTCAATTTTTCCTTGTTTGCTGATTGTAGACAGGGCGATCCCGATCTTTTAGGGACCCATGGCGAAAAAAGGGGCCTTTATATAATTATAAAAATAAAAATTTTACACATACAATTATTTTTTATCATCATCTAAAATACGAAAAGAGTGCAACACTTACAAACATACAAGGAAAAATAAGTAGCAAATAACTAAAGAAGAAAAATTAGATCTTCTAGCATATTTAGAAGCAAACTCATCAATAAGGTCTTCAAGATCAAGTTTTTCCAACATTTAATTTTCAATGCATAAAATTGCTAACCCGTTTAATCTTTCTTGGGACATAGTTGAGCGCAAATACGATTTTGTCAATTTTAGTTTTGAAAAACTTCTTCTATGAGATCTTCTGATGAACTCGCATAGTTAACAAAATTTTATATGCAATAGACACATTTGGAAAACGATCTAAAGTTTTGACAAACTCAAGAATTTCAATGGTGACTTTGTTTCTCTTGGTAAACACATTTGTAGCACTTGTAATTCGAGAAAATAAATTATCAACATCAATGTCAAATTTGTCACTATGTTTTAGGGCGGACTCAAGTTTAGCAAAACAATCATGTAATCTATTCTAATCCAAGGAATACAACTTCTTAGGATTAAACAAAAAACCAAACAAATTTTCAAAAACTCCCAATTGTTCAAATCTACTCTTTAAAGATGATATAGCAATATCCACTACAACAACAAAATAGTTAATCCTAAAAGATTCCTAAGCGATTGTGATATCTCCTCATGACAATTTTCATCAAACTGTTTTTTTCTATGTGTTTTACGTTTTTGAGGAAAAATATGATCAATTTCCATTTTAGATACAAGGTCTTTGGCTAAAATCATAGCCGATCGAAACCCTTCCTCCCTGTATCTTTCAAAATAAGAAATCAAGCCTTTCAAAATATTTATTGCGACATCAATTTGCATGTCTTCTCGATTGTAATTTTTGCTAATCAAATCAATTTTATTCAAAATATTATGCCATATAGTCATGCCTAATAAAAATTCAAAATTTTCTAGTTCATGAGTTGCTAAAGACTCAACCTCACTTCTAGTTTTGACATCTTCACTAACTCTTGCCAATTCAAATAAAGCTTCTCTAATCTCATTAGGCCGAGTTATTATGGTTGTAATGCTATTAATATGACTTTCCCACCTTGTTGTTGATAATGGTTTTAAAGTTAATTGATGAACATGATCTTGTAAAATCTTCCATCGTTTTGTAGAACCAACAAATAAAGTATACATGCATTGCACAACTCCAAAAATGAGACAAACTTTAATATAAGAATTTGTCATATCACATCTTTGTTAAATTAAGAGAATGACAAGCACATGGCATATAAAATGCTCTTGGATTGATTTCAAGAAATCTCTTTTATACACCTTGGTTTTTTCCTTTCATATTAGCTCCATTATCATAACATTGTCCTCTCACATTATCAATATCAAGCTCAAGTGATTCTAAAACATATTGTAATTCATTAAAAGCACTAATCCGGATGTATCATCCACTTTTAAAAACTCTATGAAATATTCCTCTACCTTTATTGGACAACTTAACATATCAACACACCGAATTATTAATGTCATTTGTTCATTGTGACTTGCATCCAAGTGCAATCAAGTATTCTTGAAAAATATTTTGCCTCTTTTACTTTTTTAATGATAGCACCTCTTACTTTAGAGCCTAATATTGAAATCAACTCATTTTGAATCTTATGACTAAGGTAATGATAATGAATTTCCTTGTTACGAATGCGTCTAATATGTTCTTGCATTACCAAATCAAACTCGCAATTAGTTCAAGTAACCCCAAAAATAACCATTATTATTTTGGTAAATCTTTTCATTATCTCCACGAAAAGCCAAATTACATTTAGCAAGACATTTCACAACATGAAATAATTCTTATTAAAACTAATTTCCAATGTTCTTTCTCTTTCTTAATTTGCAATTGTAACTCTTTATCAATTGTTTCATTCTTTTTCAATCTAATTTGCAAATCAATCCAAGTTCTCATATTGTTGATATGCTCAATACCATTCTCATGTTTTTTAAGTCTCTCATTTAAACGTTTCCAATCATTAAGACCTTCATTTGCTAGCAAACTAATATTTTGCACGATTTAAATAACTTGCAACAAAAACAATATACTTTATTTGCATCTTTTGAGTACACTAACCATTTTGTATCTTGATTCTCTCCATTGGGTAATTTTCTTGTATAATGAGAATATGAAAAATGTCTAGAAAGCCCATCTATCGGAAATTTGAGATTACTCTCTCTTATAGGTCCATTTTCTACCAAAATATCTCTTGTTTTATTATCGATGTTATCCCAAGTTCTTGGATCAAATATATTCAAAGTATGACTGTTTGTTCGATTCATTTTCATTCTCGATTATATTAGCAACTTCTTCATTCAAATCATCATTATCATCTTCTCTAAGTTCTTCTTGTTCATTCATTATATCTTCATTTATTTCTTCTTGATTACTCGATTGTTGTACTTCGTTAATTGGATCTTCAACCGAAGAACTAGTTTTAAAATTTTTATCAAGAGATCCTCTTTGAGTTTTAATCCTCTCATCAATTTTTTTCTTTTATTTCTTTTTTGATTTCCTGGATGGATATTTTCTTGGTAACATATTTGCACAACTATAAATTCAAATGTAAAAACAAAAACATACCACCTATTAATAAAACTAAAAATCAATCAAATGCAAACACTTAATATAGTCAAAGAACAATGAAACCTGATTGTGCTTAATCTCCCAATGGTATTATAAATGGACTTGAGGACTTGTATTTGAAGTATTACAAATCAAGCAAGAAATAAGAAGAAAGAAAATGCTAAAGTCGCAATTGTAAAATATATATATATTTTTAGATTAGAAACAAAGCACAAGAACAAAAAAAAAAACGAAAAGTCGAAAAATAGAGTATTACTACTTACAATCGCAAGCCCCAACCCAGAGGGCGGAACAATCTAAAACACGATAATCGAACGCGTGGAATTAATATGATGAAATGATGAAAGTTTTTTTTTTTTGATTTGTAGCGAGAATGGCGAACCCTAACCCTTCAAAGAATCCCCTTTCTTCGGCGTCAATTTGTGAAAACCGGTGAATTGTACAGGCTTTAGTTTGGAAATTAGGTATACTAATGTTTAATATGGACGTGTGATGTTTTGGTGGGCTCAATATAAATATTTTATAGGCCCACTAATTGCCTCAAGCCCAAATTGCCTTCATTAGTCCAGAAACACAAAACTTACAAATTTATATATTATATGTATATATGCTATATATAATTATTTGGGGCCCCCAAAAAATGGGGACCCATGGCCATTGCCCACCCGGACAATCCTCGGGCGGGGCTGATTGTAGATATGCCTAAAATAGTTGGTATCGATAAATTCATGGGAACATTGAAGTTTATATTGAAGTTACAACAATTGGCGGGAGTTTCATTGTAATCTTTAGTGAATAGTCGAAGGGTATATTTGTCTTCTCATCGGTTTATCGACTAGTGTAAAATATAAGATAGATCAAACCTCGGGGGTATTTTTATAATTTTATAATTAATTGTTGTTCTTTTTTTGTAATTACCCTAACCTTGAGATGTCTTATTTAATTAACCCTTAAAAGAATGGTAAGTAAAAAGATAAATCTAGACCTGGCCAAATGGGCAACCGAAACCGGGTTCAAAACCGGAACCGGAACCCTGGTCAACGGTTTCTAAACAGTAACCGTGGTCAACGGTTCCAAAACCGAACCGAACCGTGTAGATCGGTTCGGTTCCGGTTCTGTCTCAAAAACCGTGGAACCGGCGGTTTTAACCGTCGTTAGAACCGTATATGGAACCGTGATGGAACCGTTTTTTAAGGTTAAAACCAACAATCTTGTTTTGGTAAATACATTCTAGAAGAAATGTAAAATGTTTATTATGATATTTTTAATATTGCACAACGATTACTTAGGGAAAAAAGTAAACGTCGAGGGTTCCTATAGCTCAAATGTAGAGCTTGAGAATTATTTAACTACTTTTTTTCGAGTTTAGTGAAATAGATATTGAAGACTTTGATATTTTGAAATGGTGGTCACAAAGAACTCAACCTTATACAATCATCTCAATCATCGCAAAAGAGGTTTTGGCATGCCCCGTTTCAATCACAAAGTAGAGCAAACGCGTTTAGCTCGATGGAAATATTTTAGATGAATCACGCTCGCGTTTTTTTTCTTTTTTTCTTTTTATTTTAAACTAAATTGCTAAACATTTTATCTAAATAAAATTAAAAACAAAAGGTTCCGTTTAACCGAATCGGAACAAATATAGAACCGTGTTCCTTTGGAATCGGAACCCGCGGTTCGGTTTTGGAACCGAACCGGAGCATATAGGTTACTGTTCCGGTTCCTCAATTTGGAGGAACCGGAACCGCGAACCGAACCGAACCGGCGGTTCGAGCGTGGTGGCAGTCTAGATAAATCACTCCACGCTATCTCTGCGCACCATGCCACAAAAATGTCTTCCATAGACGTCGAAATGATGAATCCGAGTTCTTTGTGCAATATAGCGAGAAGATGAGAAGAATGTTGAATACAATTTTAGAATCGGGAATGCCTTCAAAATGGCAAAATACAAAAACAAATGATTACAATGAAAAATACTAGCTATTACAACTTCTTCAAAAGAACTTTCGTAAAGCCGGAGTCGAAAAGAATCTCTTTCGCAAAGCAATTACGTCCCGCTAGTGCTCACGATCGGCCCGACGTATTGCTTCCAAAGATGAAACGACTTACGTCTTACGCAGTAGTAGCACCACTAACACGAAGCTCCTTCGAACTAGAAAATATTGAAAACTGGTTCTTTGGACTCTATGTGTATAATGCGAGAAAATTGTTTTTTGAGGTATATGAAATCTTTATGAATTGTCTCTGTGTATTTTACGCAATGCACAACAATGAATTTATATACGACCAACACCGCATGAGATAACAAAAAGTAGTGGGCATTAATCCAATTGTAACATCCCGGATGTTACACCCCACTACTCCATAATAGACAAGTAGTGGGCTCTTTTCGGATGATCACTCTTGTGGGAGTTCTAACTCCAACGGTCACACGAATCGGGACACCTACAATGTCCCGATTCATTGGCTTCAACATCCAACAAATACTCGAATCAGGCCAAGCCCATTTTTGAGTGGCAAAACTTTAGTTGACCGGACCAGGGCCCAATAGGGCGGCCCGGCCCAAGGCCAAACCCAAGCCCGGTCAGTCCAGGCCCAGCCCAGGGGCGGGGCGCGCAGCGCGTGTGGCCCATTTGTGATCATCCACTTGTGTTATAGTTTATACAACAAATAATACCTTCTAGTAAATAAACTAGGATAAACTATGATTTGTATTCCATGTGGGATAAGGCAAAAGCCTTTCATTTCCTTTACATAATCTTTACATAATGCCCATTTATGTGGCTACATTCGTGTATTAATTTCTCACTCACCGAAATTTGGTTTTGAGAAATAAAAATACTACGAACATCTACTCGGAACATAGATTAATAATATATAATTTAATTCCTCCAAAATTAAATTCTTAGCCACCGAAAATTTGGTCAAAATCGGAGACGACGCCCACTTTCTCAAACCCAAATTTCCAACAATCCCCCATATGAGTGGAAATTAATGCGGCATGAATGCAAACACGCAACTTGATCCTCAAGAGACAATCTTTGCATCGGGATAGGTAGCTTATGGCTTTGAACCTTCCGTAGTCAATACTATCGGGTACACTTTGCGGCATAGTGGTGACGCAATACCTTGAACTATTCCTCCACGGTGTATACCGATTCAACAATACTAACACAATAAGGTCTCAACACCTTCTCGTTCTCATGTTTTGTGTCCGTTTTTGACCATGGACACCACTTTGGATTCATAAGTGTTACTTTGAAGTGGCCCGCACTTCTCACTTATATAGGTGATCTCCTATTCGAGTATCTGCCATACTCAACCTCAACAAGGTTTAGGAATCATTAAAAGTCAAATGACTTAGCCTCACCACAACTGCGGGTGTTGCAACACTTGGTATTGCTATCTAGGGATGGATTATAACATTGTCTCCAAGTGTTACAACATACCCTTCATAGTTTAGTTTTCCAATTGAACCAAGTTCTTGGGATCTCCGGTCATCATGGTTGGGTTACCACTATGATGGTTATTTTTACTTTGTGGACTTTAAGTCCATTCCCTCTAGCAATTTACCCAATTGATCTCGATTCGATCCTTTTGTCAAAGGATCTCAAATTGTCTTTTGACTTTACGTAGTCAATTAACATCACACCATTTGAGATCAATTGTCTAACGGTATTATGTCTCGGACGAATATGTCTAGACTTACCGTTATACATATTGCTCTGTGCCTTTCCTATAGCCGCTTGGCTATCACGGTGAATCATCACGAAGGCACAGGCTTCCTCCAACATGGAATATCTTCCGAGAAAGTTTGAAGCCACTCTGCTTCTTCACCACCTTTATCCAAAGCGATAAATGATAAGTGTGAGTTTTGCATGTATTTTGAGGTATAATCATGATAAAAATGGTGTTTAAGCATGAATAAACTCATGTAAAATAACGTATACTCACTCTTTGTGGAAAAGATATTACGCTTTGCTTATTTTGTAGGAATTTAACGATATTTGAAGCATTTTGGATACAAATACGAGCATTGCGAGGTGGAAACACCAAGAATCGAGTGAATGTACGAGAACGGAAGCCAAAATGAGATGAAGTTAAGCTTATAAGGTCAATACAAGGAACACACCGGTAGAGCATGCTTTAGGCACCACCCGTGCGCTCCTTGGTATGGCAATCGGGCTTGACACGGCGCACGGGTAGCTTTGTGCGTCGACGCACCACCCGTGCGCCATCGGAGAAAATTAATATACCTTCGGCATCACGCACGGGTAGATCGTGCTTGGGCGCACGACCGTGCGTGTTTGGCAAAAAACAGGGTTTTGCTACATGGAGGACACACGGGTAGCCCGTGCGGGGCGCACGACCGTGCGTCCGTCTGCTTTGAATGCCATTTTCTCGACAAAGACTTTGCCCTAAACTTGAAAGGGGGTATAAAAAGGTTTTTAGGGCGCGCACACCGGGATATTCGACATTTTTGGCTATAGAACACAAGACAAAGATTTATTCTTGGAAGAAGAGATCAAGGAGACAATCGGGTTGCATCGGAGCTCAAGAACGGAGATACATCGAGAGATTGTCGACTTTCCTAAGTTTTTCTTGCTTCTCTTGTAGTTTTAATCTTTCATTTTAGTTTGTCATGACTTTGAACAATTTGTCTATGAGTTGTTTAGACATCATGTGTAGCTAAACTCTTTAGATTTCCGGGTTTTGGAAGTAGATTAATGAACTATTGTGGAATGTTTTAATCATAGTTGAAGTTATTGTCTTGAAGCCTATTTGAGTACTTTGAGCTTATTTTTGTTTTATCACTTGATCAATGATTTAACTTGTTTGATATATTGATTCATAATTCGAGAGATGAGTTTCAATATTAGATCTTGAGTACTCGACACAAATATTTGCATGAATCGAGAGGTTTGTAAATATTTGTGAGGACATTTGATCTTTTAAACTTTTGGGAGTTGAATACTTCATGTTGAGTAGAGATGCTAGCATAGGTATTTCAATCTACGTTTTATATGTATCTCGAGAGGGAGGGAAAAATATTTTCGTGATCGTCTTATAGGAATATTGATAATAACTTGACTTTGATTAAATCGGACAACAAGAGGGATATTAATCGAAACCTTAACCCGGGAATCCATTTTATCATCTTGATACTTCTATTATTTGCATTATCTTAATCTTGTGTTTTTATTAGTCCTAATTGTCTTAATCTCACAACAACCATCATTTTACGACCGTCTAAATAAAAATAAGATTATTTTAGTTCAATACTTAGCATATTAATTTATTAGTCTCGTGGGTACGACCTTGCTACCTTTTTCTATAACGTACACCGTACACTTGCGGTGAGCTAAAAATAAAGGCGAATAAGTTTTTGGCGTTGTTGGCGGGACTAATACAATTTTTGGTGCTAATATTGTGATAGATAAAATTATTCTTAATTTAGACATTTTTAATTTTTGATATTTTTGGTTGACTTAAATCCTTCATTATTTGACTTGTTTCTTTTAGTTTGGTCCGGGTAGTGCATGAACACTCGCTCTAGGCGAGGAGATTTAATACCGCTCATACCGGAAGTTGAGGCTTTCGCAAGGAAAATTAGTGTAGGTCCCAAGGGGGTGTAAGGTTTAGAAGGGGGTTGAATAAACCTTACCAAATTTTCGATTTAGTCCTTTTAAATCTCTGAGTTGATTCTACACACCGTGTCCTTGATGGACCGTCGAATTAGTCACTCAAGAGAGTTAATCTCTCAACAGACTCAAATTTGAGTTGATGGAGTAACTCACCGTTGTTGGCTATAATTTAACTCAACCTGTGGTTTTATTTTTATTGGAAGACTTAACACCCTTATGTTTGATTAAGCAAGACTTTAGAGCTTGATTTAGTACTTATAATTTTATCAAATGGATAGCAAATTTATCGTGAGATATAAGCGATTAAAAGTGCGAGAATTTAAATGCTGAAATGTAAATGACACAAAAAAAGTTTTTATAGAGGTTCAAGATGGGGTAATTCTTCAACTCCTCTCTTCTCCAACTCCTGGAGGAATCCACTAAGTAATGATCGGTTTACAAAGTGGTAGCAGATCCGGATACAAGTCTTGATCAAAACAGCCGACTTGATCCTTAGGGACTCGATGCAGGAGACGCCTTGATCACTCACTTCTCGTGCGACTCGAAACCTTCTTCACAGGCAAATTGCCTTGTTACTACATCTGACTCACTTGCTCAAGCTCTTTGGATTTGATCACGAAGCCCTCCAAAAGCTTAAGACTTGGTTGACCTTGAACCTTTCTACAATCCTTCCGGAATGTAGACCCCTTGTTTTCGATATTTTCCTCTTCAACCGATTGAAGTTCTCTTTCCTTCACAGTGAGTGTTGGATTGATGTACTTCGTAATGTAGGCTTGAGGATTGAGAATGTTTGATTTTTCTAATATGCTTGTTTATCTCATATGTGTGTCATCTCTTTTTTTATCTCAAACAAACTCCTCGGCCTTTTATAGTGAACTTTCAAAAATTTGCCCGTTGAAGAGATAGGCTTATTTTTGAAAGTCACTTTGCGATCGTTGGCTTGCGATTCTTGGAATTGCCATTTCCTCGTATGAATTGTTCTTTCACCTTTTGAGTTCGACACGGTGTAGTGCTTCCCATTGGTTCATTCCTTTTGCACGCTTCGGATGAGCACTCCAAGAAAGGTGGTATGGAGATATTACTTGTTTAAGTAAATCTCTTAATTTCTCGTAAGCGGTTTTTTTACGATTATCTCGACTTGACGCATTTCCTTGCTTTCCCCCAGGTGACTTAGAGTCGACTTCCAATCATTGGATGACTCTTCCGTCACTTCAACTTGAGACTTGGCTTTTCTTGAGTTGACTTGATGATGCTCCACTGTTGCATCTCACCGCTTTTTCTTCTCATATGCTTTCTGGCGCTTCATCTTTTCTTATTCTTTCCTGTCTCTCTCCGCCATAGCCGAGTTTGTCTCTTGTTTTCTTCTTCTATTCTTTTTGCATACTCGGCGTTGGTTTTAGCCACTTTCAAATTTTCCACTTGGTCAAGCCCGGCCGACCAGAGATCCCTCCTTTCTTCCCCGGATCTACGTATTCAATATTCTTGGGCGGAGGCCTGGTCCAAGCTTCTTCATCCACTCATCGCTTCTTCCTCTACCTGCAGGGCGTATCTTTGAATCGGTCTTCTTTCCAAATGAGTGACCGGCGGAGTGACCAGCAGTGAGCGATCGCGGGTTGTCTGCTTTGTCGACTTCTTCACATAATGTGAGACCCTTTTCCCAAGATAGTCCCAAGCTTGAGCCATAGACATATTTGCAAAGTATCCTCGGACTCGGCGTTTTAAATTCATCGACCGATCGTGGCTCTGTCCCGACATCCGAGATGGCATAGGTGTCTCTGTCTCTTTGGAATGCCTCCGTGTTCTTTCAAGATGTTCATCACCCTGGCATCCATTCTTCCTTCCACTTCCTTCATCCCCGCTTCAATTGATTTTCTCTTTTGACCATAGATACAAGCAGTGTTGGAGTGGCGAGTCATGAGGAGTTTGCCGCTTATAATGTCACCGTGAGGACCTTGTTGGGGGTTTGTGCAATCATCAATGTCACATCTGTTGATCCTTCCCCTCAACAAGCTTTCCTTTCTTCTCGTTTCAAGACTTCCTCACCGATTTTCCTTCAAATGCTTCTCCTTTCTTTTCGGCTTGATTTTCTTTTGTCGCTTTAAGGTATTCCTCTTCCCCTTTTTTGGCATCATCAAAGGATAGAGGAACCCCAGGAACATCTTTGGCAAGCATGAAGTCGAGTCTTCGATGGTTGAGTTACGCTTAAAGTCTGCTGCGTTGTATGCAACACGAATTGGATCGAGTAGCGTTGGATTCTCACTGAAATCGGCTTCATCTCAAGAATGAGAAGGCTGAATTTTCTTGTCATGTGTTCTTCCAAACGCTGTAGATCATTTGTATGTTGCTCACGCAGCAGCCTTGATCTCGGCGGTGTGAGCTTCATGCATATGCTCAATGTGTTCTCTCGGCTTTGTCTTTGCATCGGTATTTTCGACTCTCCACACCGACTTGTTGAACAATTGTCAAGTATCTCACCTTCCCACACGCATTGTTTGCTTTGTTGCCACCATTCCCTTATCTCAATCTGTTATGCCTCTTAAATCACTGTAAGGGTGGCATCTCTGTTGTCCGATCGCATGTCCAAAGAGGCGATGCCTCTCCATCCTTTCAACCTCGGCAAAGAGTGCCTTGAACACTTCTCGAACTTCACCGGTGATTCTTCTCATGCGGTGATGGCCATACAAAGATCGAAGTCATAATCACCGAACGATGGTGTCGATGGAAGAACAGGAGCTGGTTTGTAATAGCGTGCTTGTTCGTTTCGACTCTTCGTGGAGTTAAGTATCTCCAGGTGAGAAAGGGAAAGATTCTACAAAAGATTCATCACCGCCAACCGATGCATTCGATGATAAGCGGTGCGCGTGAAGTTCTTTTGGGAATCGATCTGCTGCGACTTGAGGAGCCGAGCGGTGGTCTCTTGTTCACCGGGTTACGTTGTGAAGTAGACCCGACTTGCCGAGCCTCGGTGTTTTAACGACCGTTGGTCTCAAATGATTTCTCCATTTCGATGATCGGTCCTCGGCCTTATCGGAGCGTCATCGGACGATGATGAGATTTCCATTGGTGGCTCATCATCAAAATTAAAGGTTTGACGAGTAGTCTTGGGATCGAGACTTGCTCGTGCTTGGAACATCCGCACTTGTGTCTTTTGGATTTGTCATGGGGATGACTCGAACTTTCTTCTTCGCCTTCTAATCCCGGAAAAAGTGACATCGGGGTTGTCCTGGGAATCATGAAGTGCGCCGATCTCCTTCTCGGATGGGTCGATGATACCGGGAGGGATGTTCTCTACTTGTTCTTTACCCCGGAAGTCTCAACCTCCCATGGGCCTTCATTTCCTCCGGCCCGGTCTCTCTTTGCTGCGAGGTCTTGGTCCTCCCTTTCGGCGATGTCATGTCTTAGGGTCTTCTACGATGGCATCCATTGGAGTCTCAACCCCATGGATTGCACTTTCATCGCCAGTGTTAACTCCCGGTACATTCCTTCCTCGCGTGCCTCGATTGCATCGGCGGTGTCATTAGCCTTTCGGCTTGACCTGGCACCTCGAGATGAGGCAGATCTCAACTATCGAGAGCTTCGTTGATGGCAACTTGTTGTTCTTCTTGTGTTTGAATTTTCTCTACTTCGCCTCCTACATTCTTTGTGGAGTCATCTGCAAAGATCCTCCGACCTTCTGCGGTGGAGGGAGTTCCCCTCGGTGGCGCACCACCGAGTGACTTGAATGGGGTCACTCGTCTCCAAGCTCCCGGCTATTTCGATTGATTGCTCGGTAGTTGGGGCGGTGGTAGCACACCTTCAATAGGGGTTGGCTCGATTGGGGTCCCCACTATCCCGATTTCATCGCCATCTCCCTTATCGCCTTCTTCTCGAGTGAGTGGGGAAGTGGTAAGCGGCAACAACAGATGGCTATTTTTGAACCACTCCCATTAGATCGATTTCGGTGTGTTCGGAGGACTCTCCTGGTCCCTCCATTAATCTTTGCTCGTGAAGGATTCTTGATTCGTGCAATGCTTGCTGCGTTGCAACTCTTACGTAGCGGCGCGCATTCTCCAGTTCCTCGTCCACCGGAGAAGACATCAAGGAGAGGATGTGTGTGTTACGTGGTGCGGAGATAGGGCGGATGCTTGCCTTCTCACGTGCTTCGGCTTCTTGACTTGTTTTTCTCTCTCCTTGTCCTTGTAGATCTCTGCAGGATTTACTGTGCGATTGTCTTCATCCAGTCAGGGAGCACATGAGTTAAACCAAGGAAATTTAGCGATTCCTCTTCTTCTTCTATGAACTCGGGCCGTTGGAACTGTTCCCTTGACTTACTCAACTTCCATTTCCTCCACTCACGCAGACGATTTTGGATGTCGGGTAAGGTGGAGATAGGATCATTACATCACTATCCGCTCTGCGGGTTCTTCTTGTGCTTGGTGTGTGAGCTACAGTTGTGTCTTGGTTGCCTCTGCGATCGCCTTCAGAGACTTGGGCATGTTTCATCAACTACATCCGGAGACTCTCTTCTCCGGTAGTCTCCGGTATTTGTGCTAGGCCGAGTAATCGACTCACCGGTTTCTCCTGTTCGGACTCGCTTGACAAGTCTTCTTCGTCTCCTAGTTTGTACCGAGAGGGATTTAAGTTCGACGGTGTCTTCTCGAGTCTTGGGCGGTGGGGCGTCTTTGGTGTTTGTTTACGAGGAGCCGCCGTCTTGGCTTGTCGTTCTCCTCCTTTTGACGATCGGAGAAGGTATTTGTGAGTCCTTCTCGACCGCCGCTGCGGGGACACGGTGACATTCTTTGGGGCGGTGACTTCTCTGCGGGGCGGGAGCATGTTTGGTTTTCTTTCTTTGCGGGGCGTGATCTTCTTTAGCAGCGGGCGACTTTTCTTCTTCTTTGGAAGGAGGAAGTTAGTATCTTCTTGGTCACCGATTCCCCCTCACTGTGTCGACTCTCTTGGCGTAAGCTCGCTTCCGAGCGCCAGAGAGGTTAGCTCGAACATTCTCTTGTTAACATGGAAAGCCTTCCCATGCCTAAGAGGACTCCTTTCACCTCCAATAGCCGGCCAATCACCAGGCCATATCCCGGGGATCCTCCAAATGTGCCATCTTCTTTGAAGGACTTGTTCCCCACGTTCGGCGAGTCTGTGTGACAAAAACTCAGCCCACTTTATCTTCTTTTTCTTCGATGATTGCAGCCATTACAATCGAGCTTTGCCTTTGACAATTGGTCAAAGCGCCAAATTTGATGTCGATACATTTGGCAACTATGTCCAACAATTTGTGATAATCCTCCTTCAAATGATCTCTTGTTTGTTGTGTATATTATTTTATCAGCAAAGTCGGACTTGGCTATTTCTTTCCATGCGTCGGCCAGGTTTACATCGGCCTCTTTAATCTCGGATGCTCCTTCCCTGCTGGTATTGTGCAATATTCACCAAATCCTTGGCGATGATAGTCACCGCTTCCCGTGAACAGATGACTTGATTCCTTCATCGTGAATCTCGGCATTCACGTAGAATCGTGACCTCCTCCACATAGGTCATCGGATATTCTAGCGTTAGAAATGGTTTTAGTCCGGGGCGTTTCCAACTTCTCGAGCGATTTTCTTCACTAGGGTGTCATCGGACCCTGCTTCACCATTCCGCGAAATCCACCGTCGAACCGGTGTGGATTTGCTTTCCTAACTTGGTAAAGTCATAAGTTGGTGCCATTTCTCGAGGATTATATCAAGGAAAAACTCGAAAATTGATTTGAAGGTTGATAGGGTTTCGAGAGTATTTTGCCTTTGCCTTTTGAGAGAAAGAGATGAAACAGTTTTTAGAAGTGTGAGAGAGAAAGCGGACGAAAATGGTTTAAATATGGTTTATGAAAAAAAGGGCGTGCGGTTTTGAATTGTGATCGAAATCAACGGCTTGGATTTCGCACGCCTATTGAGCATTTCATGTCTCGTATTTAATGCGGCAAAGATTTATATCCAATCATAAGCTTGTGTGCGGCTTTATGTCGTACACATCATCATTATCTTTGACGTATTCCTTAAAACATTCCCGCTTAGTCAAAACGCATTGCGTTTTTTTTCACTTTGCTCATAAGTCATTCAAATTATCTCTTGGCTGATTTAACTCTACTTCTCACGATTCTCTTAGCGACTCTATCACCGACTTCGGTGTAGTCAGTCTTTCCGATCTGGTGATTCTTGAAATGATTTCATTTTTCGACTCTTTTTCTCCCCTTTTCTCGTTCCATTTCTCTTCTTTGATTTGTCAGTGTCACCAAATCAATTAGCCCCAACTCATGCTTGAGTTCTTCAAATCTTGACTCACATAATGGTTTTGTGAAGATGTCGACTAGTTGTTTATCGGTTGAGATATATTCCAGGATGATGTCCTTCTTTTCAACATGATCTCTTATGAAGTGATATCGACATCAATATGTTTTGTTCTTGAGTGCAACACGAGGATTTTGAGTGATTGCAATTGCACTTGTGTTATCACACATGATTGGAATTTCTTTTTCTTCAACTTCATAATCTCTCAATTCTTTGTCTCATCCATAGGACTTGGGCTACAACAATGCCCATGACTATGTATTCTGCCTCACCAGAGGTGGCTATTGAGTTTTGCTTCTTGCTAAACCAGGAAATTAGTCTTTCCTAGCATTTGACATGTGCCTGAAGTGCTCTTCCTGTCCACTCTGCATCCGAGATAGTCGAATCAATAGCCAATTAGCTTGAATCCACCTTCCTTTGGATACCATAGGCCTACTTCTTGGCTTCCTTTCAAGTATCTCGGTATTCTCTTAGGCTGCTTTGTCATATGGCTCTCTTTTGGAGCGATTGAAATCTTGCACATACACCTACATCAAAAGTGATGTCGACTGCTAGGGCATTGTGAGATAGAGCAATGATCCAATAAGTGCTATGTATCTTGTTTGATCTCTGAGGCTTCCCATCTGCATCCATGTCCATTTTGGTGATGTGTTCATTGGTATTTTTAGAAGACTTCTCCTCCATACCAAACTTCTTCATTAAATCTCTGGTGTATTTTGTTTGACTTATGAAGGTTCCATCCTTCAAATTGTTTCACTTGAAGTCAAGGAAGAATGTCGACTCTCCCATCATGCTCATTTCAAATTTACTTTGCATGAGGTTTGAAAATTTTTCACACACTCTTTGTTAGTGGATCCAAAAATGATGTCATCCACATATATTTGAACAAGCGGTATACTCTTCTTGTCTTGAATTACGAAAAGTGTTCTATCTACTTTTCCTTTTGTGAATCCTTTTTGAGTTAGGAATTGTGACGGGGTATCATACCATGCTCTGGTGCCTATTTCAATCCATACAGGGCTTTCTTGAGTTTGTATACCTTGTCTCCAAGAGTCTTCTGCTCAAATCCTGGAGGTTGTTCAACATACACTTCTTCTTCCAATAAACCATTTAGGAATGCACTTTTTACATCCATTTGATATACAATGAAATTCTTGTGAGTGCATAGGCAAGAAACATCCTTATAGCTTCCAATCTTGCTACGAGCAAATGTTTCATCAAAATCTATCCCTTCTTCTTGGCAATATCCTTTGGCTACCAATCTTGCTTTGTTTCTTACCCCACAGAGCCTTCCTCGTTCATTTTATTTACGAATACCCATTTGGTGCCAATAACATTTTGATGTATGGGTCTTTGCACTAATTCCCACACTTTGTTCCTTTCAAACTCGATTCACTCTTCTTGCATAGCTTGAATCAATGTGTGTCATCCAATGCTTGTGACACATCTTTTGGCTCTATTTGCGAGATGAAGCATGTGAACATTGCTTCTTGTTGAGTTCGGATCTTGTCTTGACACCTTCTCTTATATCTCCAATGACAAGTTACGGTGGATGGTCTCTCGGCCATCTTACATCGGGTTGGAGTGAGTTAGGCCGATTGATCGACTTGCGGTACCGTGTGTTCTTTGGTCGCTCTCTCGTAATTACTTAGCGCAAATTTTCCACTGTTTTTGAGATTCACTATCTCATCTTCTTCCAATTGATAATTCGACTTGACTTGACATAGAAGGGACTCTTACGTATGGTTGAATGATTGACTTATCGGTGACTCTTCAATGTCTTCTCCATTTACATTTTGCTCATCGAATACTACATGAATGGATTCTTCGTAACCATAGTTCTTTTGTTGAGTATTCTCAGAGGCTTTGCTTTCACCGAGTATCCTAAGAAGATACCTTCATCGACTTTAGCATCAAAAGCCTTTAGGTTGTCTTTGCCATTGTTGTGAATGAAGCATTTACATCCAAATATCCTGAAATATGAAACATTTGGTTTTCTTCCATCCAGTTTCATAGGGAGTCTTTGTCACCGTCTGTTTATCATACATATGTTTTGGGTGTAGCAAGTCGTGTTGATTGCTTGACCCAAAATCTTTTTGTAACCCCGTGACTAACATGGTCCTTCTTTCGCTTCTTTGAGAGTTAATTCTTCTTCTTTCTCGCTCCCATTCTGTGTGGAATCCTTGTCTGGCGATAGTTCATGACCAATACCATTCTCAATACAATCTTGAAGTTATTATTCCATTGACAAACTCGGTTCCTCTATCGATCTTATTTTGATAATGGTTTGACTCTTCTCATTTTGAATCCTTTTCATCACCGTGGTAGTTTTTGTAGAGTTTCTTTCTTCTTACACATGAATATTGTCCATGTATATCTTGAGTAGTCATCTACTACCACCAAGGTGTATTTCTTTCCACTTATCTTTGTTTGGTTCCACTGGGCCAAATAGATCCATATGAAGCGGATGCAATATTCTTGTTGAGGATGGGCATGTCTTTTCTTTGAATGACGACTTGATTTGTTTTCCTTTCGACATGCATCACATATACTCTCCTTCTTGTATCTCGAGTCCGAAGTCCTTCTACAAGATGACTTCTTGCCCTTGTTAATTGTTTTGAAATTCGGGTGACTCGACTTTTTTGTGCCATAGCCAACTTGATTGACTATATTCTTTGCTAGTAGACATGTCTTTGGGTGTTGCGATTGACCAATCCACTACATACATATTTTTTGTCTACATCCTTGCGGTACCACTTCATTTGATTCAATATCTTTGATTTGGCACATACCCATGTTGAATCCAACATTGTAGCCCTTGTCACAGTAGCCGATGATACTCGGTAAGTTGAAGTTGAGTCCTTCAACATATGCAACATCTGTGATTTCTAATCCATTCCTCTTGATGGATCCAATGCCTCTTATTTCACCAGGGAGCTTCATTTCCTCCAAATATGACTTTTGCTCCTTTGACTTTCTTGAATTTTGACATTTCTCTTATTTCTGTCATATGTCTTGAATGACCACTATCCATGTACCAGGTTCCTTGGCACTCGGTTGTTCCTTGAGCACCGCAATCAAGGAAATTAAGTTTTAGGTACCCATACTTGTGCTGGTCCCGAGGGGTTAGAATTGTAAGATGATCCAACCAACCTATAGCCAAATGATTTGACTCTAAGGGGTTGCCATCTATCGATGTGCAATAATCATAATTAATCCTGGCAAATTGCTTGGGAATTCTAGGTTCATACAAAATTTGTCTCTTTTGTCTCAGTATGCTGCATATGTGTTTTAGCAATTGCCTTCCTTGGTAATTGTGGTATTTTTGCGTGTAGTGCCTAGGTGCATATGTGTCTTTGATGAAAGCTCTTATACTTTTGGAATGGCCTTTCTTGAGTTCTGGCCTTTGCCATCCAGGCTTATATTCCATAAGTCAAGTGGCGACGATTTACACTATTCCAATCGGCTTGGCTTGGATATTTTCTACCATTCCCATCATATGTATTTCTTTTATGGGTTTTACGAGATGTTTGGTAGCTCGCTTTCTTCTTTACTGAGTATTTTCTGTTTGGAGTTTCTTTGAGGACTCGTGAATCTCTTCTCACCGTCCTTTCAAAGACTCTCAACCGGTCATTTTTTTCCTTTTCCTTTGTAACCAAGGCCGGTTTGCTTAGTATTGTGCTTTGGAGTGAATGTGTGTGCAACATTTAGAGTTTTGGATTTTTCGGACTCTTCATGACTTGAAGATCCTTTTTCCAAAATTACTCTTGAGGTTTGACATGGCACGAGAGGAATTAAATCCTAAGCTTTGTCTTGTCTCCACATTCTCTTTGACTCATAATAAGATCATCCAATGATTTAGATGCCTTAGTGAATGAGGCAATAACATTCTTGAGGTCATTCTCCTCTTTTCTATAGCGACAATTTACTGCTACTAATTTAGCATTTTCAGCCTTTAAACTTTCATTTTCAACGGCTATTTGACTTAGAGTACTCGGCTCCTTAGTCGACTTTGAGTTTTGACTTTTGAGTAGGCTTTTTCCTCATTCAATAGTGTGTGTGAGGATTTAATGTGATCAAAATCTTTCATCATTTTACCTAATGAATCATAAAGATCAAGTAGGTGATGAAGTGTGTGTGTCACGATCACTATCACTAGTGTAGCTTGTTGAGTTAGATTGTACCTCATCTTCTTGATCTTGTTCTTTGGCCATCAAGCGGATCGGGGCTTCTTCTTCAGTCACTTGAGTAGTCGGCTTCACTTGCTCTGCGAATCATTGTCTCTCTTGACTTGGGCCGCCTCGGCGATCTCTGCGGCCATCATTGCCTTTTTCTTTTCCCCTCGTCTTCTTTCTCTCAAGACCTTTCTTTCTTCTTCATCCCTGTCTTGTTGACTACAGGATATGAGCGATCAATGGCATAGTGACCTGGTTGTCTACGATTCAACATAGATATTGACCTTTTGATCGAGATCTTTCCATTCTTGAGTTGTCACTTTGATACTCAACTTTTTGATGATCTGTTCTCTTGGTTGGCCTGTCTTCCCTTGATTTGGAGGGGAGGAGCCGAGTGTCTTACGGAAGATTCACCCTTTCCTTTCTTGTAGTTCTTATTAAAGAACTTGTTGAATCTTTTAACCATCGGGGCTATTTCTTACCGGGTCGATGACTTCTTTGACCTCAAATTCTTTTCCCATCTTTAATAATTAGAGCATTTGTTTTGGAGTCTGTTTTGTCTCTTCCTGGTCTTTTCTTCTCGGCTCAAACTCGTAGGCTTTGAGGTCCGAGAATAGTTCATGGTTGGATGTCTTTGATAGGTCCATGGAATGTCTCGGTGCCATGACCTTCATTTCCCATTCACCGGAAGACTTTTTAGGATCTTCATACACATTTCATCGTGTATATTCCTTTCCAAGTGTAGACAACTCATTTGTGATTTACGTAAACCGAGCATCCGGTTGATCCAGGTTCTCTCCCGAGATCATTTTGAAGTTTTCAAATTTTTGTCAATACCACCGATAATTTGTTTTCTTTGATTTGCTCACGAGCCTTCACAAATCAATGTCAACTTGTCCCGATTTCCTTAGCCGTTTTGCAAGATTTGACTTTGTTGAACATGGCTTTGTCAAGGTTTTGTAAAGAATGTCCTTGGCTACATTGTCCGGTTGTATCTTTTTCTGTCATCATTTGTCCATTCATTCTTGGTTTTTCAACCATGACTGGTCTAGGAGCGAAATCTTCTTCTCCTTCACCGCAACTCTTCGCTTACAAATGTGTTCACCTTTAATATTTGCGAGAGGCCCATCTTCTATCACTATCCACATCTCATCATGTAATCTTGATAGATGAGCTGCATACGAATTTTCCAATCATCAAATTCTTCAATAGTGAACATAGGGATGCGTGTCAAATTTGCTTCCATAATAATGACTTTTAATGATAAAAAGAGTTTTGAAAATTTAAGTACTAAAGCGGACTTTGAAAAGTTTGGAGATCTAGTTCAAGAACCGGTGTGGAGGGTTCAATGAACCAACCGCTCGATACCACTTGTAGGTCCCAAGGGGTGTAAGGTTTAGAAGGGGGTTGAATAAACCTTACAAATTTTCGATTTAGTCCTTTTAAATCTACGAGTTGATTCTACACAGTGTGTCCTTGATGGATGCCGTCGAATTAGTCACTCAAGTAGAGTTAAAGTCTCAACAGACTCACAAATGAGTTGTTGATGGAGTAACTCATTTGTTGGCTATAATTTAACTCAACCGTGGTTTTATTTTCAGCGGAAGACTTAACACCCTTATGTTTGATTAAGCAAGACTTTAGAGCTTGATTTTGTACTTATAATTTTATCAAATGGATAGCAAATATATCGTGAGATATAAGCGATTAAAAGTGCAGAATTTAAATCTTTGAAATGTAAATGACACAAAGATAAAGTTTTTATAGAGGTTCGAAGATGGGGTAATTCTTCTCTCTCTCTTCTCCAACTCCCCGAGGAATCCACTAAGTAATGATCGGTTTACAAAGTGGTAACATCCGGATACAAGTCTTGATCACAACAAATTTGACTTGATCCTTAGGGACTCGATCCGAGACGCTTTGATCACTCGGTGGCTTCTCGTGCGACTCGAACTTCTTCACAGGCAAATTGCGCTTGTTACTGACTCACTTGCTCAAGCTCTTTGGATTTGATCACGAAGCCCTCCAAAAGCTTAAGACTTGGTTCACCTTGAACCTTTCTACAATCCTTCCCGGAATGTAGACCCCTTGTTTTCGATATTTTCCTCTTCAACCGATTGAAGTTCTCTTTCCTTCACGGTGAGTGTTGGATTGATGTACTTACCCGTAATGTAGGCTTGAGGATTGAGAATGTTTCATTTTTCTAATATGCTTGTTTATCTCATATGTGTGTCATCTCTTTTTTTATCTCAAACAAACTCCTCAACCTTTTATAGTGAACTTTCAAAAATTTGCCCGTTGAAGAGATAGGCTTATTTTTGAAAGTCACTTTGCGTCGTTGGCTTGCGAGTTCTTGGAATTGCCATTTCCTCGTATGAATTGTTCTTTCACCTTTTTAGTTCGACACGGTGTAGTGCTTCCCATTGGTTCATTCCTTTTGCACGCTTCTGAGACTCGAGCACTCCAAGAAAGGTGGTATGGAGATATTACTTGTTTAAGTAAATCTCTTGATTTACAACAACGTTCTTTTCTGATTATCTCGACTTGACTTGCATTTCCTTGGTTTCCCCGAGGTGACTTAGAGTCGACTTCCAATCATTGGATGACTCTTCATCACTTCAACTTGAGACTTGGCTTTTCTTGAGTTGACTTGACTGATGCTCCACTCACCGTGCATCGCACTTTTCCTCGATAGAGTTCTGTCTACTCTTCTTTGCCATACTCAAATTGTCTCGCAATGAAGTCTTCCTTCGGTCTTGATTGTCTTCTTGCATGTTAAGGCGTAGCCGACTTAACTCACTTTTGGCGACTCTAATTGTTACGATACATTTTGTGCAAGAATTGGGGTGCCAACTTTCTATTCTAAGTTTTACATGGCATTCATCAAAATCTAAACAATAAAATTCCTAACAATTAGTGCAACTACTAGACGGTTTGAAAGACAACAAAATCGAGAATATGGGGACTTGGATGAAGAAAATAGGGGTAACAATGGGATCCATGATTACTTTCGACCTCAAATGAATCGTAATTACGGTGGTATTGCTCATATTCGATAAATGCCAACAACTTCGAGCTTAAACCAGCCGATAAACATGGTACAACGAGAACCGGTTTGGGGATTTATGGAATCGAAGATCCAAATTCTCACTTGCACATTTCATTCAAAGATGCAACACAATAAAAATGAATGGAGTTTCGGATGACACCATAAGATTGCGCCTATTCCCTTTCTCTTTAAAGGATAAGGCGAGAAATTGGTTGGGTACTTTGACGCAAGGTAGTGTGTGAGCACATGGGGCGAATTGAGCCAAAAGTTCTTGTTTAAATTATTTCCACCGAGCAAAACTTTGCGGCTCAAAAGCGAGATTACTCAATTCCGACGGTTTGACTCGAGCCTTTGTGCGAGGCTTGGGAACGATTTCAGGATTTGTTAAGAAGATGTCCACAACATGGCTTTCCTAAGATCAACATTATATTTCTTCTACAATGGTTTAATGGGGCGACGAGGGCCTTTGTTGATGCCGCACTGGAGGAGCATTGTTGGCAAGGTTTCCACAAGACGCCTTAAACCTTCTTGAAGAAATGGCTACGAACAATTACCAATGGCCGTTTGAGAGATCCAATGTACAACGAGTAGCTGAAATCTTGGATTCGAGACCCATTAAAGCGTTATGCGCAAGTGGCGGCATTGACAACCCAATTGCGTGTTTTTCACAAAAGGGCGAGAAGCAAGCACGAGCACGGGTAGTGAAGCTTTTCTATATCCGATGGAGGAGGTCAATTATGTGAATAACCGGAATTTCAATAATTTAGGAATAATTCAAACCCGACACACTACCATCCGGGATTGAGAAACCATGAAAATTTTTCCTATACCAATACAAAGAATGTGTTGTAACCACCGCTTTTAGGGATTTAATGCATCAAATGGGGGTGCTAATGTAGAAGGCAAATCATCTTTGGAAGATGCACTCACATCATTCATAAATCAATCACATGCATTCATGAGTGACACGAGAAATCGCCGCTAGGCAAGATTCTAGGATGGATAAGGTGGAGCTACAAATGACCCAAATGACAAGTTCGATAAAGAATCTTGAAACTCAAGTGGGTCAATTGGCTACAATTGTTGGTGGGCAACATCAAAAGGGTCAATTTTTCGAGTAACACGGAAGTTAATCCTAAGGAGCAATGCAAGGCTATTCGGTTAAGGAGCGGTGCAGGAGTATGAGGGGCCTAAAGAAAAATCTGAAAGTCCGAAAATTTCGGATGAAGCATCCAAGGCGGAGATGTTGAATCGGTGATGAAAGATGGTGTCGAAGTCAATGGGGAAAAAAAAGAGATAAGAGGAGGAACAAATAGAGAAATGAGAAGCTTAAATCATCGTCTAACTCTAATATATCTAAATTGCCTATCTCTCTTCTCTTCTCTCAAAGATTTCAAAAGAAAAAACTTGATGATCAATTTGCAAAATTCCTTGATATATTTAAGAAATTGCACATTAACATTCCTTTTGCGGACGCACTAGAGCAAATGCCAAATTACGCGAAATTTCTTAAGGATGTTATGTCGAAGAAGAGAAAGATGACAAGCTTTGAAATGGTGAATTTGACGGAAGAATGTAGCGCGATAATCCAAAGGAAGCTATGATAAGTGTGAATTTTACATGTGTTTCGATGTGTATTTCGAGCTATAATGATAAGTAAACATGCATATACTCGCGTTAAATGTTACATATTCACTCCTTGTGGAAAAGATATTACACTTTGCTTATTTTGTAGGAATTTCATGATATTTGAAGCTAATTGAATAAGAATATGAGGAAAGCAAAGTAGAAACGCGAGAATTGAGTGGATATACGAAACATGAAGCCTAAAAGAGCGAAAGTTGAGCGTTCACGGAAGAAACAAGGGGCACATGGGTTAGCGTGCCTCAAGCCACCACCCGTGCACCCCCTGTCTAAGGTTGATTGAAGGCTGCAAGTATGGCGCACGGGTAGCCCATGCATGGGCGCACCACCCGTGCGCCCTACAGAGTCGGGATATCTCACGGAGTGGCGCACGGGTAGACCGTGCTCCGACGCACCACCCGTGCGCCCTACAGAGAGTTGGGGTATTCAGCAAGCGGGTGGCGCACGGGTAACCCGTGCGTGGGCGCACCACCCGTGCGTCTGTTGGCTGAATCCCATAATCTGCAAACATTAAGCCCTAAACATGATGGGGGAGTATAAAAAGGCTTTTGGGCGCACACGAGAGAATTCGGCATTTTGGGGATCTACAACACAAGACAAGAGTCAACTCTTGGAAGGAGACATCAAGGAGATAATCGGGTTGCATCGGAGCTTGAAGAACGGAGATACATCGAGAGATTGTCGACGTTCCTAAGTTTTCTTGCTTCTCTTTTAGTTTCACTCTTTTAGTTTCATTTGTAATGACTTTGAACACTTTGTGTGTAAGTTGTTTAATCATGTGTAGCTAAACTCTTGTGATTTCCGGGGTTTTGGAAGTAGATTAATGAACTCTTGTTGAATGTTTTAATCTTAGTTGAAGTTATTGTCTTGAAGCTATTTGAGTACTTTGTTCTTATTCTTGTTTTATCACTTGGCCAATGATTTAACTTGTTTGATATATTGATTCATAATTCGAGAGATGAGTTTCAATATTAGATCTTGAGTACTTGACATGAATATTTGCATGAATCGAGAGGTTTGCGAATATGGTGAGGACATTTGATCTTTGATGCTTTTGGGAGTTGTGTATCTATTGTTGAGTAGAGATGCTAGCATGGATATTTCAATCTCGTTTTATATACATCTCGAGAGGGGGATAAAATAGCTTTGTGATCGTCTTATAGGAATATTGATAATAACCTTGGCTTTGATTTAATCGGACAACAAGAGGATTATTAATCGAAACCTTAACTCGAAATCCATTTCATCATCTTGATACTTCTTTCATTTGTGTTATCTTATTTTCGTGTTTTAGTGATTTAAATTGTCTTAATCTCAAAACAACAACCATCAAATATTGATCGTCTAAATAAAAGTAAAACTATCTTGGTTCAATACTTAGCCTATTGATTTATTAGTCTCCGTGGATACAACCTTGCTACCCTATTCGATAACGAACACCGTACACTTGCGGTGAAGCTAAAAATATAGGCGAACAAGTTTTTGCGCCGTTCTTGGGGACTAATACAATTTTTGGTGCTAATATTGCGATAGATAGAATTATTTTTAATTTAGACATTTTTCTTTATTATTTATTTTGTTTTTTTTTTGTGTGACTTGAATTCCACATTATTTGACTTGTTTCTTCTAGTTTGGTCCGGGTAGTGTATGAACACGCGCTCCAAGCGGGGACTTAATACCGCTCATACCGGGAAGTTGAGGCTTTCGCGAGGAGAATCGTGCTACTTTGCCACTAGGCGAGTGAAAGACAACACAATCCGATAATGGGGATTTGAATGAGTTACCAATACCGCCAAACAATGGTGGAAACGAGTTACCGATCTTGGTTCAACAAAGAAGCCATTCGTGATTACTTTCGACCACAAACGAATCGTAATTACGGTGGTATTGCCCATATTCCCATCAATGCCAACAACTTCGAGCTCAAACCGCACTAATCAATATGGTGCGGCGGAGAATCGATTTGGGGGTTTGCAACGAAGATCCTAACTCTCACCTTGCCCATTTTATCCAAATATGCAATACGATCAAGATGAACGGAGTCTCGGATGACGCCATAAGATTGCGCCTATTCCCATTCTCTTTACGGGGATAAGGCGAGAAATTGGTTGGGTACTTTGACGCAAGGAAGTGTGAGCACTTGGGATGATTTGAGCCAAAAGTTTTTGTTTAAATTCTTTCCACCAAGCAAAACTTTGCGGCTCAAAAGTGAGATCACTCAATTCCGACAATTTGACTCCGAGCCTTTGTACGAGGCTTGGGAAAGATTTAGGGATTTGTTAAGAAAGATGTCCACAACACGGCTTTCCGGAGGATCAACAAATTATGTTTCTTTTATAATGGTTTAATGGGGCAAACAAGGGCCTTTGTTGATGCCGCAATGGGGAGGAGCTTTGTTGGCAAGGTTTCCACAAGATGCCTTAAATCTTCTTGAGGAAATGGCCATGAACATTACCAATGGCCATCCGAAAGATCCAATGTACAACGAGTAGCCGAAATCTCGAAATCGGACCCTATCAAAACATTGTCGGCACAAGTAGCGGCTTTGACAACTCAATTGAATGTATTTACGAAGGGGCCGGAAGCGGTCGAGCACGGGTAGTGAAGCTCTTCTATATCCGATGGAAGAGGTAAGTTATGTGAATAACCGGAATTTCAGCAATTTCGGAATAATTCAAACCCAACGCACTACCATCCAGGGTTTAGAAATCATGAAAATTTTTCCTATGCAAATACAAAGAATGTGTTACAACCTCCGCCGGATTTCATACTTCAAGTGGAGACGGTAATGGGAAGGTAAATCGTCGTTGGAAGATGCACTCACCTCTTTCATAAATCAATCGAATGCTTTCATGAATGACACGAGGAGCCGCCTCGCTAAGCAAGACCTTCGGATGGATAAGTTGGAACAACAAGTTACAAGCTCAATAAAGAATGCTGAGACTCAAATGGGTCAATTGGCTACAATTGTGGGTGGTCAACATCAAAAGGGTCAATTTCCAAGTAATACGGAAATGAATCCTAAGGAACAATGCAAGGCGATTCGTTTACGAAGCGGTACGGAATATGAGGGGCCTAAAGAAAAATCTGGGAATCCGAAACTTTCGGATGAAGCATCTAGGCCAGAAGCAAGAGACTCCGTGATGAAGGATGATATTGAAGAAAATGGGAAAGAAGAGAACAAAGAGGCGGAACAAACAGGGGCTGAAAAGCTAAAATCATCATCTAGCTCGAATTTATCTAAGTTGCCTATATCTCTCCCCTTTCCTCAAAGATTTCAAAAAAAAGCTTGATGATCAATTTGCCAAATTCCTTGATATATTTAAGAAATTGCACATTAACATTCCTTTTGCGACGCATTAGAACAGATGCTTAGAACTATGCGAAATTTCTTAAAGATGTTATGTCAAAAAGCGGAAGATGACAAGCTATGAAACGGTGAATTTGACGGAAGAGTGTAGTGCAATTATCCAAAGGAAGCTACCACAAAAACTGAAAGATCCGGGGAGTTTCACTATCCCTTGTGCTATTGGTGGTAATTTCTTTAATAAAGCGTTATGTGATTTGGGGGCAAGTATTAATTTGATGCCTTTGTCCATTTTCGGAAACTTGGATTAGCGGCGTGAAACCTACTACGGTGACATTGCAACTTGCGGACCGATCACTTACGTATCCAAGGAATTATTGAAGATGTCTTGGTAAAAGTTGATAAATTTATATTCCCGTGGATTTCTTGGTTTTGGATATGGACGAAGATCGAGACGTTCCACCGATACTTGGGCGTCCTTTCTTAGCAAACGGTAAAGCACTTAATAGATGTGCAAAAGGAGCTCACATTACGTGTTAATGATGAGCATGTTTTATTTTCTATATATAAGGCAATGAAATTTCATGATTCGGTAGAGAATTGTAATTTTTGGATATAGTTAGTTCATGCATTGAGGATTATGTTGATCATACATTGTCTACGAGATGATTTGGAATTTGGTCTAGCCCACTCGTGCTCAATGTCGAGTGTTGTACTTGATTTTGATAACCAAGATTTGTACGACTATGTTTGTGCCTTAGATCATATGCGGAATTACCTAATAAGCGTAGAAGAGAAGCGCAAAGCCGAGAAATGAGGGAGCCAAACTTACAGAACGCACCACCCATGCGTCCCACGCACGGGTTGCCCGTGCGTGATCTTTGAAGGACGGATGGGACTCTTTGAAGAACGCACGGCCCGTGCGGCGTCGGGCATGGGCAGCCCGTGCGTGAGATCGAAATGACAACACCACCTCCGGAACTCAAGCAATTACGAACACCTCAAATATGCATTCCTAGGGACAAATAATGCAAATCCGTGTCGTTTTCTCTTCTCACTCCTACCCAACTTGATAAACTCATAAGGGTTTTACGAAAACATAAGTCGGCACTAGGATGGTCTATAACTCGATTTAAAAGGCATAAGTCCATCCATTGTGATGCATAAAAAAATTCGGATGGAAGATGTTTATAAACCATCGATGCAAAACCAAAGACGACTAAACCCTATTATGCAAGATGTGGTTAGGAAGGAAGTGTTGAAATGGTTGGATGCTTAGGATCATTTATGCGATATCGATAGTTCATGGGTGAGTCCTACAAGTGGTGCCAAAAAGGGGGTAACATGGTGAAAAATGAAAATGAGGAACAGTTGCTACTAGAATTGTTACTGGGTGGCGAATATGTATTGATTATAGAAAACTTAATGATGCCACTCGAAAAGATCACTTTCCTCCCCTTTATCGATATGATGTTGGATCGTCTTGTAGGTTATGATTATTATTGCTTTTAGATGGTTATTCGAGGTACAATCAAATCATGATTGCGGAAGACCAAGAGAAAACAACATTTACATGTCCGTATGGCACATTTGCATTTCGTCGTATGCCATTTGGTTTATGTAATGCGCCCGCCACTTTCCAACGTTGTATGATGGCTATATTTCACGATCTTATTGAAAAAGTTATGGAGGTGTTTATGGACGATTTCTCTGTGTTCGGTGATTCTTTTGATAATTGTCTTCACAATCTTTCCTTAGTTTTGCGGCGATGTGAAGAGACCAATCTAGTACTAAATTGGGAAAAGTGCCATTTTATGGTACGCGATGGCATTAATACTTGGTCATCGAGTCTCTTCTGCATGTTTGGAAGTTGATCGGGCAAAGATTGTAGCAATTGAGAAGCTACCACCTCCCACAAACGAAAGCCATTCGGAGCTTCTTGGGCCATGCCGGATTTTACTGAAGGTTTATCCGTGACTTTTCTAAAATTTCTAAGCCCTTGAGCCAATTGCTAGAAAAAGATCTTTGCTTTCATTTTTTCCAATGAATGTTTGCGGCGTTCGAAATGTTGAAGACAACTGACATTAGTGACCGCACCTATACTCGTCGCCCCAGTTGGAGCCAACCATTTGAGCTAATGTGTGATGCAAGCGACTATCTTTGTTGGGGTTGTTCTTGGTCAAAAGAGGGAAAAATTGTTCCGATCCATCTACTATGCAAGTCGAACGCGTTGGGCCGATGTGCTTAACAAATTATACCACAACCGAAAAGAAATGTTGGCGATTGTTTTCGCATTCGATAAATTCGATCTTACTTGATCGGGGCGAAGACGATTGTGCATCTGACCATGCGGCTATCAAATACCTCTTTGACAAGAAGGATGCGAAACCGAGGTTGATTCGATGGATCTTATTGTTGCAAGAGTTTGACGTGGAAATAAAGGACCGAAAAGGATGCGAAACGTGGTAGCGGACCATCTGTCTCGATTAGAAAATCAAGAAGGAGCAAAAGGAGGTATGGGATTGATAAAAGAGGAGTTTCCCGATGAAAGATTACTCATGCTTGAGGCAAAGTTCCCATGGTATGCGGACTTTGTCAACTACTTGGCGGAGTTCTACCTCCTAGGAAATATCACTTGTATCAAAAGAAGAAATTCTTACATGATGTAAAGTTCTACATGTGGGATGACCCCTACTCTTTAAGAGGTGCGCGGACAAAATCATAAGGAGATGCGTGCCTCAAGAAGAATGGGAGGAGTCCTACAACAGATGTCACTCTTCACCATCCGGCGGACATTTTGGTCCCACTCGCACCGAAAGAAAGGTATTGCAAAGTGGGCTATATTGGCCCACTTTATTTAATGATTGTTATTTGTTTGTGCAACAATGTGACAGTCGGCGAATGGGAAACATTTCACGGAAGCACGAGATGCCAATGACCAATGTAATTGAAGTGGAGTTGTTCGATGTGTGGGGAATTGACTTTATGGGCCCATTTCCATCGTCTTCGGGTTATCAATATATTCTACTTGGTCAGAAAGTATGTATCACGTTGTGTAGAAGCAATTCCTTCCAAAACAAATGATGCTCAGGTTGTAATGCGATTTCTTAAGAAAAATATCTTTACTAGATTCGGCACCCCAAGAGCTTTAATTAGTGATGGAGGGTCGCATTTTGTAAACAAATTGATGAGCAACTTGTTGGCAAAATATGGGGTCAAACATAAAGTTGCATTGGCATATCATCCACAAGCCAACGGACAAGCGGAAGTGGCTAACCGGGAGATCAAACAAATCCTTGAAAAGACGGTAAACATCAACCGAAAGGATTGGGCGTTAAAATTAGATGATGCTCTGTGGGCATACCGGACTGCATATAAGACACCGTTGGGCACATCTCCATATCAACTTGTCTTTGGAAAGTCGTGCCATTTGCCGGTAGAATTGGAGCACAAAGCATTTTGGGCGGTCAAGAAACTGAATCTGGATTTTCAGAAAGCCGGTGAGGAAAGGTTGCTCCATTTGAATCAGATGGAAGAATTTCGGGATGAAGCATACGAAAATTCCCGAATTTACAAGGAAAGAACCAAGAGGTGGCATGATAAGATGATCAAGAAAAGAGAGTTTTTACCGGGAGAACCGGTGCTCCTATACAATTCACGCCTTAAATTTTTCCCGGGAAAACTCAAGTCTAAGTGGTCGGGGCCATTTGTGATAAAGAAAGTGTTGAATCCACCTGGGATTGTAGAATTGTTGACAAAAGAAGGCGAGACTTTCATGGTAAACGGCCAACGGATTAAGCACTATTTCCACCGAGGGAATCAAGAGGAGGTGACATCCACCACCTTGCGCGATCCGTAAGTTAACAAAACAGGCGTCAAGCTAAAGACGTTAAATATAGCGCTTGTTGGGAGGCAACCCAACGGTTTTTCGTGTGACTTTCCTTTTTGTGTGTGTTTAGTTTCATAGTTGTGTGATTTGAGTGATTTGATTTGTGTATTTCTTTTTATGAGTGTGATTTGTGTGTTTTTGTTTCATTTTTGTGTGTTTTTATTCAGGTATATCCCCACTTTTTGTTATTGAAATTCTATTTTTCCCCTTAGGACACTATAATTTCATTCAAGTTTGGGGGGAGAGATAGTATTTTAATATATGAAAAGTGTGGATACAAAAAAAAAAAAAAAAAAGGTTCATGCATTTTGTGTTTTCATATAGTTGCATTAGAGCATGCTAGGTTGCATTTGCATTAGAGCACGTTTATAGCTTTAGCATGTTTATTGTTTTCGTAGTAGTTAGAGAGTGAGTTGACCGGGCATGTTGCAACTTGCTATTTGTGTGTGTTGATTGAAAATTCATATTGTTGGGATTGGATGTTGGTAATGAGTTGATTGAGCACTAGAATAGATGACATTGAGCATGTTGATATGGAAAACTTGGTTTGATGCTTTGAATTACATAATTGCAAGCCTGTGAGCTTTTGAGCCTTTAACTGCTTGTATCTTGCGATCTTGTTGTGATTTGAGTGTATCACCATGTTGTTAGAATTCTAGAACTTGCTTGGGTATCTCTGTCAAGGCCACATGTTGTATGCGGTGTGAATGTGATTAAAGGCCATCTTTGCTAGCCTTTCAAGCCTTTTACCTACCTAAAGATGTTGAAATTCCTAGTTAGCCAAGTTGAGCCTATAGCCTATTTTCTTTGATAACCACAAAATTTAACCCTTGATCTTAATATATCCATCACCTTAAACTCGAATGTATAGCGTTGAGTAAAGGAATGAATGAGGATGAATGGGTGGGAATTGAAAAGTAGGATAAGTGGGCATACTTGGTTAAATGGGACATAAAGAGGAAGGAAAGGAGTTGAATAAAAAGTGTTGAAAATGCACAAATAAAAAAAAAAAATTGATTGAAAAGTTGATAAACCTTGGAGGGCGAAGGATTGTGAATGGAGGCGTTTCTCAAAAGAAAGAAAGGAAATGGAGATAAATGAAGTCGATAAAATGAGGATAATTGGAGTAGCATATGGGATTGTAATGAAAATGATTGATATGCTCATTGGTCTATATACTGAGTTTGAGTCACTTTATCCAAAATTTCCTACCCAAACCAAAGAGCTTTCATTACAACCAAATGAGAAAGTCCTTTTTGATTCACAAATTGCATACACTCTAGTGGCGGAGATATGAGACGAATTGCAAGCCTATGGTAATTTTGCGACATCGAACTGATTTGAGCGTAAACACGTCCTATATCCTCGAGAGATGAGAGTATACACTTAACTTTGAGAGTTGGAATTCAGAGCATTTCACTTTGTTTTACTTGAGGCGTGTTCTTTGATCAGATATTTGAGGCTTGATTGGTATGTTGCTTGACATTCATGATGAATAATATGAATTTCTTTTTGGATCCGTTGTGTGCGCTTTTATTCTTATCTCCCTGTTGTGCTTTATCGTGTTTTCAAAAAAATTGTTGATCGGGACGGTCAACGGTTTAAGTTTGGGGGATTTTGATAAGTGTGAATTTTACATGTGTTTCGATGTGTATTTCGAGCTATAATGATAAGTAAACATGCATATACTCGCGTTAAATGTTACATATTCACTCCTTGTGGAAAATATATTACACTTTGCTTATTTTGTAGGAATTTCATGATATTTGAAGCTAATTGAATAAGAATATGAGGAAAGCAAAGTAGAAACGCGGAGAATTGAGTGGATATACGAAACATGAAGCCTAAAAGAGCGAAAAGTTGAGCGTTCACGGAAGAAAGGGGCACACGGGTTAGGCGTGCCTCAAGCCACCACCCGTGCACCCCTGTCTAAGGTTGATTGAAGCTGCAGACATGGCGCACGGGTAGCCCATGCATGGGCGCACCACCCGTGCGCCTACAGAGAGTCGGATATCTCACCGGAGTGGCGCATGGGTAGACCGTGCTCCGATGCACCACCCGTGCGCCCTACAGAGAGTTGGGGTATTCCAGGGTGGCGCACGGGTAACCGTGCGTGGGCGCACCACCCGTGCGTCTGTCTACTGAATCCCATAATTTGCAGCATTAAGCCCTAAACATGATGGGGAGTATAAAAAGGCTTTTTGGGGGCGCACAGAGAGAAATTCTAGCATTTTGGGGATCTACAACACAAGACAAAAGTCAACTCTTGGAAGGAGACATCAAGGAGATAATCGGGTTGCATCGAGCTTGAAGAACGGAGATACATCGAGAGATTGTCGACGTTCCTAAGTTTTCTTGCTTCTCTTTTAGTTTCACTCTTTTAGTTTCATTTGTAATGACTTTGAACACTTTGTGTGTAAGTTGTTTAATCATGTGTAGCTAAACTCTTGTGATTTCCGGGTTTTGGAAGTAGATTAATGAACTCTTGTTGAATGTTTTAATCTTAGTTGAAGTTATTGTCTTGAAGCCTATTTGAGTACTTTGTTCTTATTCTTGTTTTATCACTTGGCCAATGATTTAACTTGTTTGATATATTGATTCATAATTCGAGAGATGAGTTTCAATATTAGATCTTGAGTACTTGACATGAATATTTGCATGAATAGAGAGGTTTGCGAATATTGTGAGGACATTTGATCTTTGATGCTTTTGGGAGTTGTGTATCTATTGTTGAGTAGAGATGCTAGCATGGATATTTCAATCTACGTTTTATATACATCTCGAGAGGGGGATAAAATAGCTTTGTGATCGTCTTATAGGAATATTGATAATAACCTTGGCTTTGATTTAATCGGACAACAAGAGGATTATTAATCGAAACCTTAACTCGAAATCCATTTCATCATCTTGATACTTCTTTCATTTGTGTTATCTTATTTTCGTGTTTTAGTGATTTAAATTGTCTTAATCTCAAAACAACAACCATCAAATATTGATCGTCTAAATAAAAGTAAAACTATCTTGGTTCAATACTTAGCCTATTGATTTATTAGTCTCCGTGGATACGACCTTGCTACCCTATTCGATAACGAACACCGTACACTTGCGCGGTGAAGCTAAAAATATAAGTAACAAGCTACCACAAAAATCGAAAGATCCGGGGAGTTTCACTATCCTTGTCTATTGGTGGTAACTTTTTAATAAAGTGTTGTGTGATTTAGAGGCAAGTATTAATTTGATGCCTTTGTCCATTTTCGGGAGCTTGGACTAGGCGAAGTGAAGCCAACCACGGTGACATTGCAACTTGTGGACCGGTCACTTACATATCCAAAGGAAATTATAGAAGATGTGCTAGTAAAAGTTGATAAATTTATATTCCCCAAGTGGATTTCTTGGTTCTTGATATTGAAGAAGATCGCGATGTTCCATTTATACTTGGACATTCATTCCTTGCTACCGGGAAAGCCTTAATAGACGTGACAAAAAAGAGCTCACTTTACGGGTTAATGATGAGCACGTTTTATTTTCTATATATAAAGCAATGAAATTTCATGATACGGTGGAGAATTGTCATTTTTAGATATAGTTAGTTCATGCATTGAGGATTATGTTGATCATACATTGTCTACGGATGATTTGGAATTTGGTCTAACCCACTCGTGCTCAATGTCGAGTGTTGTGCTTGATTTTGATAACCAAGATCCGTCGACTATGTTTGTGCCTTAGATCATATGCAGAATTGTAAGTCCAAACGACTACGATAATCTAGAGGGGTGAATAGATTATCTCCATCTTTTCGATTTTACCCTCTTTTTCGAACTCGAATGCTCAAAGACAATAATAAAGGTGCGAATGTAAACAACACACGCCGATTTATAGAGGATCAACCCACCTAGGGCCTAATCCTCTACCACCCCAAAGATATCCAGGATGGATTTCAAAAAGAAAAAGAGTTTATTAATTACCAAAATTAATACAACACCAACTTACAATAACACCTTGAAGAGCACCACACTCTTCTTCAACACCACCTTTGAGATTACCACAATCTCTCTTGAAGATTACCACAATCTTCAACGGCACCTTGTGAAGATTACCACAATCTTCAACTTTGAAGAATACCAAATTCTTCAACACCTCAACAAGAAGATTACCACAATCTTCTTACACCTAACACCTAGATCATCCAAGTGTGTTCTTACCATAAGAACACTCACAAGGATATCTTGTGTTGAATGATAACCAAAAAATTCAAGATTACAACTCGATAATGTATTATACAATTGAGTGCAAGTGTAATCAAGAATAGCCTAGACCTCAAGAATGGGAAAGTGAATAGCTAGGCAAATTACAACAAGAATTAAGACAATGTAAGAACAAGTGTATTCTTGAGTGTATCCCGTTGTGTTGTAGTTTTCTCTCTTGTTGTTGTGCTTCAAATCTTCCTCTATTTATAGGAGATGATTGATCCTTGATAGGCTCCTCTTGGAATCTGATATCTACAAAAAATTGCAATTAAAATCAAGATTATAGCTGTTAGAAATCAATCCCACAAATTAGGGAAAAGTTGTCTGCTGCACAACGGTTAGAATTTTGTCATCAAACTAGAGAAAGCACCGGTCGCAAGACCGATAAGATTAGAAAAAGAACACAACAAATTTTACACGGGTGACCGGTCAAAGAGGGGTCGACTTGGCCGCCTAAGTGCGACCGGTGCCCACCATGGTGACCGGTCACCCTGACCAGATTTGATAGTTCCGCGAGTTCTGTTTCAAGAAACTCGTTCCCAGGTACGGTCGCCTCTTTGGTCGACCGGTCGACCTCCTAAATGAAATGTTGTCCGATTTTTGTCGAAAATAAACCTCAAGAAATACTCCGAAAAATTTGTAAAAATATTTTAAACCGATCGGGAGTATTTAGGACAACATTAGAAATATAGTTTAGATGAAATAACTCATTAACACAAAAAGTGTTGTCCGATATAAATTCCAATAAATACTCCGAAAAATAGCAAAAGCATTTTAGACCAATCGGGAGTATTAGGACAACATTTAGAAACATGGTTTCAATGTAAAAACCCATTGACATAAAATCATTAAAATTGTTGTCCAATATTATCGAAAATAAACTTGAGGAAATACTCCTAAAATATTAAAACCATTTTAAATCATTTAGGAGTATGTGGACAACCTTTAAAACCATTGTTTTGGTATAAAAACAAAATCATCAAAATCATGATAAAATCATTTATCAAACAATCTCCTCTTTTTGATGATTACAAACCAAAACAATTTTAACGAGGTCGATTTTGAAAAATAAAATAATTTTACCGGTTAAAAGGAACTATTCGTTGTGAGCGACAACATTCCACGCAATATAATCACAAGGATGGGAGTAGAGATATTAAACATATATAGCAAAAGCTCCCCTATCAATGTGCACAACAAGAGTAATGTAAAAGCAATCAACCACAAGCTAAAAGCTTTAGCTTTTACATATTGATCTTAAGTACAAGAGCTTATAAGCTCCCCACAACAAAACATCGTTAGACAAATATACAAGTCCGTAATAAAACAATTGGACTAAGTATGATGTACAACTTATGGCTTTTAGAAGCCATAGCTTATAGCTTCTTTCTCGAGCTTGTTTTAGCTTTTATGAGCTAATAAGCTTATAACATGTTTCTTCCCCTTTGGAATCATAAAAAGAATGTTAGCACGATAACAACATCATATGATCATATCAAAGTGCGTAACTAAACCGATGTATCGAGCTATTCGAACATTGAAGCTTATAGACTAAATAGGATGAACGAGTAGATCATACGACTTGTAGAAGCTTATGAAGACTCATTTGATTGGCAAGAACATGATCTCTATAAATATATAAGACATTTGAAATCAAGAGAATCATGTAGGTGATGAATTTTTCATTGAAATATTTTATCGAACACTTGGCGGGCGTTAAAAATTGAAGAAGATATATATAGCCCTTGTAAATGTAATCAAGCCAAGTTTTTCATCACCAAATCAGTTTAAACACAATAAAATACATCAAAAATGACAATCTTATTCCTTCACCACTACTTTTTTCTATTTTGCAAATTTGAAGTTTGATCCAAAAATCCGATTTTTCGCCCCTTAGTTTTAAAAACGTGCAAAATGCAAACGTAGACCTCATTAAATATACATTATGTCATAATCAAGCTCGAAATGAGGTAAAATACTCGTGAAGGCAATTAAAAAGTCCACGAGTTATCCTTGAGACGGAATTAAACACATCTCAAGTTTTTGTTAAAATTGTAATCCCTTAACAAATATATCGAATCTCAATATGTTTAGTTCGATTATGACGAACCATATTTTGAGAAATTGTAAACACCGAACTTGTTATCCCGGAAAAATAAGAACGTTTTAATACTTTGGATACAACAAGTCATAAGAAGAAGTGTCTTACAAGTGTTTGAAAATTTCTTTTAACGATCTTCAAAGAGATTCGTTGGGATTGTTTTAAGTCGAGCATATAGACATAAGGCATATAGAATGTCGAGTCTAAGGAGTAATAAACGAATGAACATACCTCGAATTCGTTTGTCAATCAACATGCCTACCTCAACCTTTGTCAATTTTCACATTTGTGGCCATATAGATTGAAATGGTTCTTTCTTCTTCAATGCCTCACTTCTTCTTTTCGAGTGTGGAATATAATCACCTTCTTGGCATTGTTGAACTTGAATTCCAATGATCAAATTTGAGCTTCCCTCATCATGATCATCTTAGGTTCACCTTGCATTGACTTGGAAAAATATCTTGCACAAATATTTATTAGTAGCACCACAATTATTATCAACATAAATTTGCAAAAGTAAATAACCTTGCCCTTTTTCAAAACAAGAAGTGTAGTATCCACTTTACCTTTTGTAAAATAATTTTGCAAAAAATTGCTAAGTCTATCAAACCATATACGGGGTATTTGTATCAACCGTACAAGGCATTTTCTTAAAAAATCATTTGGCCTAAGAATTTTAAACCCCGATAGACTTCTATTTGAATAAAACCATTTAGAAAATTGGATTTAACATCCATTTGGTAAAACTTGAAATTTTCTCAAAACAAGAATGGGCAAGTAAAGTGTAAATATTACATCAAAATCAATACCTTCTTCTTGATAACACCATAGAGCTACTAACCTTGCCTTGGTCATTTATCTTGTTCCAAAATACCAAAAATTCCTGCAAAATCTTATCAAGACATCTTGCACACGAGCATAGTAATATCGAATAATAGAGACACTATAGCAAGTAACACATACTATGCTTAAAGAAAATCATCAAGAATATACTACACCATGTAAGTTCAAATAAGCTTATAGAAAGCTATATAAGGTCTCTTTTGAAATTTGACAATAAGAGAGCACATAGTTGAGACCTCATTTACAAGAATCATATGAACAAGAGGTTTGACATAAGTATCAATAATAGTGACATTTATATGTGCAATAAAATGCATAACTTAGTAGATCATTTGTTTTATCAAAACAAAAAATAATCCTTTACAAATCTTGGATAAAACAAGCTATGTCAAATAATGCCTTTTCAAAAAATCAAAACATCCTCTTAATGGCACTTGTATAAAATAAGCACATAGTTATATGGCACAAATGTATCGAGTCTATAAGATGAATACCAATGATGAGCGTACCTCGATAGTTTATGTCACTCTTGACATATTATGACATAGATAGCCATTTGTGAATATGCATGAGTCCTACACAATACTTTAAACAAATTTTGCACAAGATATAATAGCACAAGTGTAGGTCAAGTAATAAGAGATATCACAATAAAAATACTAATGCTATAGAAATCCATAAGAGGTTAAAAACAACATGTAAGGTCTCATTTTCAAAGGATTTTAAAAACACAAATATTTATTGAGGACCTTATAAATTTTAAAACTCATTTTGCAATTTAAACACAAATAAGAACATGCAAAAATAAAATGCATATTTAAATAGGGAGATACGGTTTACCAATTTCGCCATTTCCATGGGTTGTGTCGTTCCCATTGTTGATGATATCTTCCCGTTTGAAAATCTTCATGTTGATGATGGTTTCTTCAATTGCTCCATTTCCAAGCATTGTGGCCTTCTCATTTTTGAAAGTGTCTTTCTCTTGAAAAATCATCTTGTTGATGATGTCTTTGCCATTTCCAAGGATTTTGTTCATCCCATTTTTGATTGTTTCCTCTTCTTGGAAAATGACTTTGTTGAAAATGTTTTCTCCTTTGATCAAATGAAATGGTCATTTGATGTTTTCTTGGCGGTATGAATTTTCTTTGATTATTATTTCGCCGGGTACCTAATATAACATTGTTTTGTGGTACCCTCAAGTGCTTGGGTCCTTTGGGATTAGTCTTGAGACTTTTAGGTCTCCAACAATAATTAGAGCTATTTCTAGCCCGACAAGTATTTACCGTATGACCCTTTTTACCGCAATAAAAGCAAGTATTAATTTTTTAGAGCATAATGACCAACATGCATATGGACTTGATTTCTTTTCACATAATTAACAACACTAGACTTATGATCAAGTAATTTATCACAATTATGAATATCAATAATCTTGGTCATTTTATCGGTACTCAAGTTGGATTTTGATAAATCATTTTTCATACAATTAATATCCTCAACAAGAGTACTATTTTGTTTTTCAAGATTTCTAACCTTGTCAAGTGTGGTGATGTGAGCACATGATAGTGATTCATAGGAAGTAAATAAACTATCCTTTTCATTTTTCAAAATAATGAATTCCTTTTTCAAATTTTTGTACTTAACTAGTAAATTTTGGAATTCATTTTGAGATCATCAAAATCATTTTGCAAATCACTATAATCATTTTGAATGACAATATCATAGGAAGTAGAGGTTTAAGACATACCTCGTTTTCTTCTTCGATGCCCATAAAATATTGTTCGACTACTTCATAGTTGGAAGTTGTGAAAGGCTTGTTCCTTAGAATTGAACTTGTATCCCTTTGAGAAATAGATGCTTTTGTTTGACTCCTTTCATATGCAAATACTCCATAGATGGCTTCTAATTTTTGCCATACTTCATGTGTCGATCGAATTCCTACAATATGATGAAATTCCAAATTAGTAAGTGAACAATATAAAATATTGAGAGCTTTACCATTTAAGGAGATGGTTTTCTTTTCTTCATCATTGAACTCCTTGAGAGCTTTGGAGGTGTATGGTGTGTCTATCATCGGAATGGATTATCCATTTATGACGGTATTCCAAATATCGAACTGCAACCTTGTAAATAACATTCAATTCTTTCTTTCCAAAATATAAAATTTTTGAAATCAAATCGAGGTGGCTTGGTGGTGGAGGTGCCGGAAAGATGAGCTTCATTCGTAGCCGACGATCGTTCATCTTCACTCGCGATGTGAAACGAGCTTGCCAAAGAGTTTGGCTCGATACCACTTGTAAGTCCAAGCGGCTACGATAATCTAGAGGGTGAATAGATTATCTCCATCTTTTCGATTTTACCCACTTTTTCGAACCGAATGCTCAAAGACAATAATAAAGGTACGGAATGTAAACAACACACGTCGATTTATAGAGGTTCAACCCACCTAGGGCCTAATCCTCTACCACCCCAAAGATATCCGGATGGATTTCAAAAAGAAAAAGATTTTATTAATTACCAAAATTAATACAACACCAACTTACAACAACACCTTGAAGAGCACCACACTCTTCTTCAACACCACCTTTGAGATTACCACAATCTCTCTTGAAGATTACCACAATCTTCAACGGCACCTTGTGAAGATTACCACAATCTTCAACCTTGAAGAATACCAAATTCTTCAACACCTCAACAAGAATATTACCACAATCTTCTTACACCTAACATCTAGATTATCCAAGTGTGTTCTTACCACAAGAACACTCACAAGGATATCTTGTGTTGATCGATAACCCAAAAATTCAAGACTACAACTCGATAATGAATTATACAATTGAGTGCAAGTGTAATCAAGAATAGCCTAGACCTCAAGAATGTGAAAGTGAATAGCTAGGTAAATTACAACAAGAATTAAGACAATGTAAGAACAAGTGTATTCTTGAGTGTATCTTGTTATGTTGTAGTTTTCTCTCTTGTTGTTGTGCTTCAAATCTTCCTCTATTTATAGGAGATGATTGATCCTTGATAGGCTCCTCTTGGAATCTGATATCTACAAAAAATGCAATTTAAATCAAGATTATAGTCATTAGAAATCAATCCCACAAATTAGGGGAAAGTTGTCTACCGTACAACGGTTAGAATTTTGTCATTCAAACTAGAGGCGACCGTCGCAAGACCGATAAGATTAGAAAAATAGCACAACAAATTTTACACGGGGTGACCGGTCCAAAGGGGGTCGACTAGTCGCCTAGCGTGCGACCTCTACCACCCATGGTGACCGGTCACCCCGACCGCTTTGATAGTTCCGCGAGTTCTATTTCAAGAAACTCGTTCCCAGTACCGGTTACCTCTTTGGTCGACCGGTCGACCTCCTAAATAAAATGTTGTCCGATTTTTGTCAAAAATAAACCTCAAGAAATACTCCAAAAATTTGTAAAAATATTTTAAACCGATCGGGAGTATTTAGGACAACATTAGAAATATAGTTTAGATGAAATAACTCATTAACACAAAAAGTGTTGTCCGATATAAATTCCAATAAATACTCAAAAAATAGCAAAAGCATTTTAGACCAATCGGGAGTATTAGGACAACATTTAGAAACATAGTTTCAATGTAAAAACCCATTGACATTAAATCATTAAAATTGTTGTCCAATATTATCAAAAATAAACTTGAGGAAATACTACGAAAAATATTAAAACCATTTTAAATCATTTAGGAGTATTTGGACAACCTTTAAAACCATTGTTTTGGTATAAAAACAAAATCATCAAAATCATGATAAAACCATTTATCAAACAGGAACTACCTAGGAGCGCAAGAGGCGAAAAACGCCAAGTCGGCAAAGGGAGTCAAGCTTTTACAAACTACGCACGAATCACAGGTCCACGCACGGTCAACCCGTGCGTGATCTTTGCGATGGTTGAGAACCCCAAGAGCGCACGGTCGTGTCGGAGCACGGCAACCCGTGCGTGATGCCGAAGGGAGAATCAAGACAGGGGATTATGCACGACCCGTGCCTTAGCACGGCAACCCGTGCGTGAACCTGAAATAACAACGCCGACTCGGAACTCAAGCAATTACCCAAGCACCGAAATATGCATTTCTTGGGGCGAATAACGCAAATCCGATAATCGTTTCATCTTTTCTCACTCCTACTCAACTTGATAAATTGTTAAGGGTTTTTCAAAAACATAACTCGGCACTCGGATGGTCTATAACTGATTTAAAAGGCATAAGTCCATCCATTGTTATGCATAAAATTCGGATGGAAGATGTTTATAAACCATCGATGTAAAACCAAAGACGACCAAACCCTATCATGAAAAATGTGGTAAGGAAGGAAGTGTTGAAATGGTTAGATGCCGGATCATTTATGCTATATCCGATAGTTCATGGGTAAGTTCGGTAGAAGTGGTGCCGAAGAAAGGGGGTAACATTCATGAAAAATGAGAATGAAGAATTGATTGCTACTAGAATTGTTATCGGGTGGCAAGTTTGCATTGATTATAGAAAACTTAATGAAGCCACTCGAAAGATCATTTTCCCTCCCCCTTTATAGATATGATGGTGGACCGTCTAGCAGGTTATGATTATTATTGCTTTTTAGATGGTTATTAAAGGGTACAATCAAATCATGATTGCGCCGGAAGACCAGAAAAACGACATTTACATGTCCTTATGGCACATTTACATTTCGCCGCATGCCATTTGGCTTATGTAATGCACCGCCACTTTCCAACGTTGTATGATGGCTATATTTCACGATCTTATTGAAAAAGTTATGAAGGTGTTTATGGGCGATTTCTCCGTGTTTGGTGACTCTTTTGATAATTGTCTTCACAATCTTTCCTTAGTCTTACAAAGATTGTAAAGAGACCAATCTTGTACTCAATTGGGAAAAGTGCCATTTTATGGTACGCGATGGTATTGTACTTGGTCATCGAGTCTCTTCTACAGTTTGGAAGTAGATCGGGCAAAGATTATAGCGATTGAGAAGTTACCACCTCCTACAAACGAAAAGCCATTCTCGAGTTTCTTGGGCCACGCCGATTCTATAGAAGGTTTATCCGTGACTTTTCAAAAATTTCTAAGCCTTTGAGTCAATTTATAGAAAAAGATGTTGCTTTCAATTTTTCCAATGATTGTTTGTCAGCGTTTGAAACTTTGAAGAAGGCATTGGTGATCGCACCTATTCTTGTCTCCCAGTTGGAGCCAACCGTTTGAATTGATGTGTGATGCGATCGATTTTGCGGTAGGGGCTGTCTCGATCAAAAGAGAGAAAAGTTGTTTAGAACCATCTACTATGCTAGTAGAACTTTGGACACGAACTACACCACCATCGAAAGAGATGTTGGCGATTGTTTTCGCATTTGATAAATTCCAATCATACTTGATTGGAACGAAAACGATTGTTCACACCGATCATGCGGCCATCAAATATCTTTTTGATAAGAAGGATGCGAAACCAAGGTTGATTAGGTGGATCCTATTATTGCAAGAATTCGACGTGGAAATCGGGGGACGGGAAGGGACGTGAGAATGTGGTGGCAAACCACTTGTCTAGGATTGAAAATCAAAATGAGGCAAAAAGAGGTACGAAATTAACAAAGGAGGAATTTCAGCATTTAACGGTTACTCATGGTAGAGGCAAAATTCCCGTGGTATGCGGATTTTGTCAATTATTTGGCTGTGGGAGTTTTGCCTCCAAATCTATCGTCATATCAAAAGAAGAAGTTCTTCCACGATGTCAAATTCTATATGTGGGACGACCCCCTACTCTTTAAGAGGTGCGCGGATAAAATCATCAGAAGATGCGTACCTCAAGAAGAATGGGAGGGAGTCCTACAACAAAGGTCATTCCTTACCCTCCGGAGGACATTTTGTCCGACACGCACGGCGATGAAGGTATTGCAAAGTGGGCTGTACTGGCCCACTTTATTTAACGATTGTTATTTGTATGTGCAACAATGTGACAGGTGTCAGAGGATGAGAAATATTTCCAGGAGACACGAGATGCCGATGACAAATGTAATTGAAGTTGAATTGTTCGATGTGTGGGGGATTGATTTTATGGGCCCATTTCCCGATCTTCGGGCTATCAATATATTCTACTTGGTGAGTATGTGTCCCATCAGGTGGAGGCGATTCCTTCACAAACAAATGACGCCCAAGTTGTGATGTGGTTCCTTAAGAAAAAAATATATTTACTCGATTCGGCACTCCAAGAGCTTTAATTAGTATGGAGGGTCACATTTTGTAAATAAATTGATGAGCAACTTGTTGGCAAAATATGGGGTGAAACATAAAGTTGCATTGGCATATCATCCTCAAGCCAATGGGCAAGCCAAAATGGCCAACCGGAGATCAAACAGATTCTTGAGAAGACGGTGAACATCAACCGTAAGGGTTGGGCATTGAAATTAGATGATGCTCTATGGGCATACCGGATCGCATATAAGACACCATTGGGCACATCTCCATATCAACTGGTTTTTGGGAAGTCGTGCCACTTGTCGGTAGAGTTGGAGCACAAGGCATTTTGGGCGGTCAAGAAACTAAATCTGGATTTTCAAAAGGCCGGTGAAGAGAGGTTGCTCCATCTAAATGAGATGGAAGAATTTCGGGATGAAGCTTACGAAAATTCCCGAATTCACAAAGTGTTGGGAAATTTATTGTTTAGATTTTGATGAATGCCATGTAAAACTTAGAATAGGAAGTTGGCACCCCATTTTCGTTGTAAACCGCATTGTAATAAATAGGGCTGGTCAAGCAAGCTGAGTTAAGTGAGCTATGCCTAAACATGCAAGAAGACAACTGGAGACTAAAAGAAGACTCTGTGCAAGGACAATGAGTATGGCAAAGAAGAAAAGACGGGGAGCAAATGAGATGCGGTGAGTAAAGTATCGGTCAAGTCAACTCAAGATAGCCAAGTCTCAAGTTGAAGTGACGGAAGAGTCATCCATGATTGGAAGGCGACTCTAAGTCACCTGGGAAAGCAAGGAAATGCGGTCAAGTTACATTCCATGGAGGATTGTAGGAAGGTTCAAGGTCGAACCAGTCTCAAGTTTTGGAGGATTCGTGATCAAATCCAAAGAGCTTGAGCAAGTGGTCAGTAGCAAGGCAAAGCCTGTGAAGAAGTTTCGAGTCGTGACGAGAAGCCAAATGCGTGACCAAGGCATCTCCGTGATCGAGTCCCAAAGGATCAAGTCACTTGTGTGATCAAGACTTGTATCCGACTGCTACCACTGTATATCGATCAATACTTAGTGGATTCCTCCAGAGTTGGAGAAGAGAGGAGTAGAAGAATTACCCCATCTTCGAACCTCTATAAAAACTTATCGTGTCATTTACATTTCAAAGACTTTAATTCATGCACCTTATTTATTTAACTCACGATAAATTTGCTATCCACTTGATAATCTTTAAGTACTAAAACCAAGTATTAAATCAATACTAAACCAATTTTAAGGGTGTAAAGTCTTCCAATGAAAACAAATCACATCGATTTAAGTCTTTAGTCAAAACAAATGAGTTATTCTATCAACAAATTTCGAGTCAGTGCGTTGAGTAACTAACTCTCTGATTAACTAACTTAGATGTCCATCAAGGACTCAAAGTGAAGTATTAACTCTGAATATTTAAAAGGACTAAATCGAAAAGTTGGTAAGGTTTATTCAACCCCCCCTTCTAAACCTTACACTCACACCCCTTGGGACCTACAAGTGGTATCAGAGCGGTTGGTTCATTGAGCCTTCCGCACTTGGTTACTGAACTAGATCTCCAAATTTTTCAAAGTCTGTTTTAGTACTTAAGTTTTCAAAACTCTTTTTATCATCAAAAGTTATTATCATGGAAGCAAATTTGACACGCATCCCTATGTTCACAATTGAAGAATTTGATGATTGGAAAATTCGTATGCGAGGCTCATCTATCAAATTACATGATGAAATGTGGATAGTGATAGAGGATGGGCCATTGCAAATTTTAAAAGTGAACACACTGTAAGGAGAGAGCTGCACTGAAGGTGAAGATGATGTTGCTCCTGCACCATCATGGTTGAAAAACCAAGAGCTGAATGGACAAATGATGACAGAAAAAGATATAACCTGGACAATGTGGCCAAGGACATTCTTTACAAAACCTTGGACAAAGCCATGTTCAATAAAGTCAAATCATGCAAAACGGCTAAAAAATGGGACAAGCTAACATTGATTTGTGAAAGCTCGAGCAAATCAAGGAAAATAAATTATCAAAGCGATCAGAAATTTGAAAATTTCAAAATGATCGCAGAGAGACCCTAGATCAACTGGATGCTCGGTTCACGAAATTACCAACGAGCTATCCGCACTTGGAAAAGAATATACACAGAAGGAAATGTGTATGAAGATTCTAAGAAGTCTCCCAACTGAGTGGGATATGAAAGTCATGGCCATGAGACACTCCATGGACCTATCCAAGACATCCAACCATGAGCTATTCTCAGATCTCAAAGCCTACGAATTTGAGCTGAGAAGAAAAGACCAGGAAGAGACAAGGCAGTTGTACCCAAAACAAATGCTCTAATTGTTAAGGATGGCAAGAGAGCCGAGGTCAAAGAAGTCATTGACCAAGAGGAAATAGCCCGATGGTTAAAAGGTTTAATAAGTTCTTTAATAAGAACTACAAGAGAGCAAGGGCGAATCCTCCGTAAGACACTCACTTCCTCCAAGTCAATGGAAGATAGGCCAACCAAGAGAACAGAGCATCAAAAAGTTGAATATCAAAGGGCTGACAATCCAAGAATGGAAAGAGCTAATCAAAAGGTTGAAAATCTATGCTGGAACTGTAGGCAACCAGGTCACTATGCCATTGATTGCCCATATCCTGTAGTCAACAAATACAGAATGAAGAAGAAAGAAATGTCTTCAGAGAAAGAAGACAAGAAAATAAAAAGGCAATGTTGGTCTGCAGAGATCTGAGACACCAAGTCAAGAGACACACCGATCTGATTGAGTAGTGAAGCTGACTACTCAAGTGACTCGAAGAAGAAGCCTTGATCCGTTTGATGGCCAAGGAACAAGACCAACCTGACCAAGAAGATGAGGTACACTCTAACTCATCACACTCGATTCTAGTGATAGTGATCGTGACACACACTTCATCACCCACTGATCTTTATGATTCATTAGGCAAAATGATGAAAGATTTTAAACACATTAAATCCTCACACACACTACTAAATGAGGAAAACAAAATTACTCAAAAGCCAAAACTCACAAATGACTAAGGAGCCGAGTACTCTAAGTCAAATAGGCGATGAGAATGAAAGTTTAAAGACTTAAAATGCTAAGCTAATAGCAGAAATAATCGCTATAGAAAACAGGAAAATGACCTCAAAAATGTGATTGCCTAATTTACTAAGGCATCCAAATCATTGGATGATCTTATTATGAGTCAAAGAGAATGTGGAGACAAGACATGCTTAGGATTTAACTCCTCTGTGCTATGTCAAGCTCCAAAAGTGATTTTGGAAAAAGATCTTCTAGCAATGAAGTATCTCAAAATCCAAAACTCCAAATGGTGCACACACATTTATCCCAAAGCACAATTACAAACAAACTGGCCTTGGTTATAAAGGAAAAGGAAAACGGCCATTGAGTGTCTTTGAGGACAACCGAGAAGAAATCCAGCCGAGTTCCTCAAAGAAACTCCAAACAGAAATACTCTATAAAGAAGAAACAGAGCTACCAAAAACCCCGAAGTTCTATAAAAGAAATACATATGAAGGGAATGGTAGAAAATAACCAAGCCAAGTTGATTGGAATAATGTGAACTATCAAAGAAAGACCTATGGAATATAAGCCAAAATGGCAAAGGCCTAGAACTCAACAAAGGTCATTCCAAATGTATAAGAGCTTTCATCAAAGACACATATGCACCTAGGCACTACACTCGGAGATATCACAACTACCCAAAGAAGGCAATTGCTAAAACACATATACAAGCATACAGACAAAAGAGACAATTTGTATGAACCTAGAATCCCCAAGCAATTTGCCAAAATTAATTATGATTATGGCAATCGATAGATGGCAACCCCTTAGAGTCAAACCATTTGGCTATAGGTTGGTTGGATCATCTTACAATACTAACCCCTCGCACCCAAACAAGTATGGGTACCTAAAACTTAATTTCCTTGTTTGCGGGTTCAAGGAGCAATGTGAAAGTGCCAAGGAACCTGGTACATGGATAGTGGTTTCCCGGACATATGACAGGGAACAAGAAAAATCTGTCAAAATTCAAGGAAGTCGAGGTGCAAAAGTCATATTTGGAGGAAATGAAGCTCCAGGAGAAATAAGAGGCATTGGATCCATCAAGAAAAATGGATTAAAAATCACGATGTTGCATATGTTGAAGGACTCAACTTCAACTTGCTAAGCATCGACCAACTCGTGACAAGGGTTATAATGTTGGATTTAACATGGGTATATGCCAAATCAAGGATCTTGAATCGAATGAAGTTGTGTTGCAAGGATGCGAGACAAAAGAACATATATGTCGTGGATTGGTCAACCGCAACACCCAACACCTGTCTATTAGCAAAAGAGCACAAACAATCAAGTTGGTACAATGGCACAAGAAGCCGAGTCACCCGAATTTCAAACGATTAACAAGCTTGCGGAAGCAATCTTGTGGAAGGACTTCCGGACTCGATATACAAGAAGGAGAGTATATGTGATGCATGTCGGAAGGAAAACAAATCAAATCATCATTCAAAGAAAAGACATGTCCATCTTCAACAAGAATATTGCATCTGCTACATATGGATCTATTTGGTCCATTGAACCAAATAGCATAAGTGGGAAGAAATACACCTTGGTGGTAGTAGATGACTACTCAAGATATACATGGACAATATTCATGTGTAAGAAGAAAGAAACTCTGAAAACTACCACGGTGATGAAGAGGATTCAAAATGAGAAGAGCCAAACCATTATCAAAATAAGATCGTGGAGAGGAATCGAGTTTGTCAATGGTATAATAACTCAATATTGTATAGAAAATGGTATTGGTCATGAATTATCTACAGACAAGGACTCCACAGAAATGGAGTTGCGAGAAAGAAGGAATAGAACTCTCAAAGAAGCGGCAAGGACCATGTTAGGCAAGCGGGCTACCTAAAGGATTTTGGGGTCAAGCAATAAACACAAAGATGCTACACTCAAAATAGATGCATGATAAACAGACAAATGACAAAGACTCCCTATGAGATTTGGACAGGAGAAAACCAAATGTTGCATATTTTAGAATATTTGGATGTAAATGCTTCATCCATAACAATGACAAAGATAATTTGAAGGCTTTTGATGCTAAAGTTGATGAATGTATCTTCTTGGGATACTCAAATGAAAGCAAAGCCTACAGAGTACTCAACAAGAGGACTATGGTTACGAGGAATCCATTCATGTGGTGTTTGATGAGCCAAATGTAAATGGAGAAGACATTGAAGAGTCACCGATAAGTTTGAATCAACCAACCATGCGAAAGAGTCCCTATCTTTGAAGTGGAAGTGGAATTATAAACCCGGATGAAGATGAGATAGCCGAGTCTCAAAAACAATTTGGAAAATCTGCACTAAGTGATGACGAGAGAGCTGATCAAAGCAACATAGTCAGCAAGACGATCGACGATGTAAGATGGTGAGAGACCATCCACGAACTAGTCATTGGAGATATAAGAGAAGGTGTCAAAACAAGATCCGAACTCAACAAGAAGCTATGTTCACATGCTTTATCTCACAAATAGAGCCTAAAGATGTGTCACAAGCATTGGATGACACACATTGGATTCAAGCTATGCAAGAAGAGTCAATCGGTTTGAAAGAAATAAAGTATGGGAATTAGTTCAAAGACCCATCCATCAAAATGTTATTGGCACTAAATGGGTGTTCGAAATAAGATGAACGCGAGGAAGGTTACGTGGTAAGAAACAAAGCAAGATTAGTAGCCAAAGGGTATTGCCAAGAAGAAGGGATAGATTTTGATGAAACATTTGCCCTCGTAGCAAGATTGGAAGCTATAAGGATGTTTCTTGCCTATGCGACTCACAAGAATTTTATTGTATATCGGATGGATGTAAAGAGTGCATTCCTTAATGGTTTATTGGAAGAAGAAGTGTATGTTGAACAACCTCCAGGATTTGAGCGGAAGACTCTTGGCGATAAGGTATACAAACTCAAGAAAGCTCTATATGGATTGAAATAGGCACCCGAGCATGGTATGACACATTGTCACAATTCTTGACCGGGAACGGATTCACAAAAGGAAAAGTGGATAGAACACTCTTGAGAATTCAAGATGCGAAGGGTATATTACTTGTTCAAATATATGTGGATGACATTATTTTTGGATCCACAAACAAAGAGTCAGACAAATTCTCAAACCTCATGCAAAGCAAATTCGAAATGAGCATGATGGGAGAGTGACATTCTTCCTTGGACTCCAAGTGAAACACCAAGGATGGAACCTTCATAAGTCGGACAAAATACACCGTGAGATTTGATGAAGAAATTTGGTATGGAAGAGAAGTCTTACGTGAAAATACCAATGAATACATCGGTCAAAATGGATATGGATGCGGATGGCGGCCATAGATCAAACAAGATACAGAGCACTTATTGGATCATTGCTTATCTCTCACAAGAAAGCGGCCGGACATCACCTTTGTTGTAGGTGTATGTGCAAGATTTCAATCGCTCCAAAAGAAAGCCACATGATCGCAGCCAAGAGAAATCTTGAGATATTTGAAAGGAAGCCAAGAAGTTGGCTTATGGTATCCAAAGGAAGGTGGATTCAAGCTAATTGGCTATTCGGACTCGACTATGCTAGATGTAGAGTTGACGGGAAGAGCACCTCGGCGCATGTCAAATGCTTGAAACAAAGCTAATTTCTGGTTTAGCAAAAGCAAAATTCAATAGCCACCTCTACAAAAGCAGAATACATAGGCTGGGCACTGTTATTTGCCCAAGCCATATGGATGAGACAAGAATGAGAGACTATGAAGTTGAAGAAAAGGAAATTCCAATCATGTGTGACAACACAAGTGCAATTGCAATCACTCAAAATCCTGTGTTGCACTCAAGAACAAAGCATATCGATGTCGATATCACTTCATAAGAGATCATGTTGAAAAGAAGGACATCACCTTGAATATATTTCAACCGATAAACAGGTTGGTGACATATTCACAAAACCATTATGTGAGTCAAGATTTGAAGAACTCAAGCATGAGTTAGGGTTAATTGAGTGAAATGACACTCGGAAGACTCAAAGAAAAGAAATGAAACACGAAAAGGGAAAAAGAGTGAACTCTCAAATCAAATAAGTGAATCACCATATCGGAAAGACAATTTGATGAAGTTAGGCGACAACAGTCACTAGGAGAACTCGTGAGAAGAAGAGTAAAATCAACTAAGGGATAAGTTTCGAGTCATTTATGAGCAAAGGGACAAAAACGCAATCGTTTTTACTAAGCGGGAATGTTTTTAAGAATGACGTCGACATAATTATGATGTGTACGGACAAAAAAGCGCACACCAAGCTTATGATTGGATATAAATGCTTTGCCGCATTAAATACGAGACATTAAATGCTAATCGGCGTGCAAAATCTAAGCCGTTGATTTCGATCACATTTCAAAAACCACCCGCACGCCCTTTCGGAACCATACTTAAACCATTTTCGTCCGTTTCTCTCACATTACCAAAAATGTTCACTTTCTCTCTCTCGAAGCAAAGGCAAAACTCTCTCAAAAACCCTATCAATCTTCAAATCACTTTCTAAGTTTCATTCGGTGAAATACTTGAAAAATGGCATCCACTTATGATTTTGTCAAGCTAGGAAAGCAAATCCACACCGGGTCTCTTGGATTTCGAGGGTATGGTCAAACAGGGGTCCGATGACGCCCTCATAAAGAAGATCGCTGAAAAACTCGAAACAATCGGGCTAAAACCATTTCTGACGATGGAATTTCTGATGACCTATGTGGAAGAGGTCGCACGATTCTACGTGAATGCCGAGATTCACGATGAGGGGATCAAATCCTCTGTTCACGGGAAGGTGTTCATCATCACCGCCAAGGATTTGCGTAACACTACTAAACCACGGCGGAAGGAGCACCGTAAATCAATGAAGCTAATGTTGACTTGGCTCTGCTTGGAAGGAAGTAGCCAAGACCGACTATCTTTGGAAAGATAGTCTACACAAACTAACAAGAGGTCAGCCGAAGGAGGACTACCACAAATTGTTGGACATCGTTGTCAAATGCATGACATCAAATTTGGCAGCTTTGACCAACTCCCAAAGCGAAATTGATCGTAATGGATGTGATCATTGAAGAAATGAAAGTGAATCAAAATTTGAGTTTGTCTACGTAAGACTCGCCATAATGTAGGAACAAATCCTTCAAGGAGAATGGAGCATTTGGAGGATCCCCGGGATACGGTCCGGTGATTGGCCGACGATGGAGGTAAAAAAGTCCCTCTTCGACATGGAAAGGCGTTCCATGTAAACAAGAGGATGTTCATATCAAACCTCTCTCGGCACACGTAAGAGAGCCTACGCTAAGAGAGTTGATACGAGTGAGGGGAATCACCCCAAAGATACAAATCTCCTCTCTCTCCACCAAAGAAGAAGGCCGCCCGCAATGCTAAGAGAGAATCTATTTGCCCCTGCAAAGAAAGAAAAACAAATCTGCTCCTGGCCCCTGCACTGAAGTCACCTTCCCCCAGCAGAGTGTCTCCCCCCTACAAATGTACCGTGGGCCGAGAAGGAATCTCAAATAACTTCTCCTGGTCATCAAGAAGAGGATAACCGATAAGCCAAGATGGCGGCTCCTCGAAAAAAACAAAGACCGGCCCCCGCCGACTCGAAGAAGAAACTTTGTCGAACCGTAAATCCTCTCGGTTCAAACAAGAAGAAGGAGAAGAATTTTCAAGCGTTCCGAGCTTGAGAAACCTACCGAGTCAACCACTCGGTGGAGAAGATACCAAGACTGCCGGAGAAAGAGTAGAGTCTCCGAAGTGATTGATGAAACGCTGTCTGCTGAGGTCGATCAAATAGAGGCAACTTGAAGACCCATTGTAGTCGAATACCGAGGAACAAAGAATGGCCGAGACAACCGAGTCACCTATTGACAGGGTTGTTTCTCCACCATTGCAATGAGGTCATTGAAGGTGTCGAAGCAAAGAAAATCGCTACCTTCAATACCTGAAAACGAGGGCCACAAGGGGATGATGAAGACGATTTAATCATGCACTCTCCATTGTATCCGGACATCCAAAATCGTCACATGCAGTGGAGAAAATGGAAGCGAGCCTATCCAGAGTGCGGTTTCAATATCCGAGTTCATTCTTTGAGGAAGAAGAACTCTTCTGATTTCTTGAGGTGGACACAATGTTGCAAGCCCTTGACGAGGATAATTGCATAAATATACTTTGAAATTCGAAAAGAAAATGAACGGGCTAAAAGCGGTGAGACGAGAGGCACGTGAGAAGGCCAAAGATCATCGCCTATAACCAACCACGAACATACACATCCTCACCTTGACGTCCTATCGAGAAAGTGATGAAGACCGACCCTATTGCCGCCACGTAAGAGTTGCAAATGCGGCAAGCAATGGAAGAATCCGAATCCTTCATGAGCAAATAATGATGGAGGGACCAGGAGAGTCCTCCAAAACACAAATGAGATAGACCCAATGGGAGTGGTGCAACATATTGCCACCGTTGTTCTTTGCCACCACTTCCCCACCTCACTCGGAAGAAGGAACTAAGGGAATTGGCGATGAAACCGGATAGTGGGGACCCAAGTCGAGCTAACCCCTAATGAAGGAGTATTACCACCGCCCCAACGACCAAATACTCAATGGGAATGTAACTGAGTCCGGAGACGAGTGACCCCAATCCAAGTCACTCGGCTTGTGTGCCACCGAGTGGGGGGAAACTCCTCCACTACAAAGACAGGTCGAGAATGCGTCAGAAATGACTCCACAATGAATCTAGGAGGCGAAGTGGAGAAGGAACAAACACAAAGTACACAACAAGTTGTCATCGACGAGGCTCGGACAATTGAGACGTCTCACCGAGCCGCCAACCGCTCAAGGCTAATGACGCACGGATGCAATCGAGGCACGAGGAAGAATGTACAGGAGTTAACACTGGGGCGACAAAAGTGCAATCCATGGAGTTGAGACTCCAATGGATGCCACCGCAGAAGACCCTAAGACAAACCGACACCGAAAGGGATGTCCATGCCTCGCCGCAGATGAGACTGCAGGAGGTAATGAAGGCCAACGGGAGGTTGAGACTTCCCGGTAAAGTAAAAGCGGCAAGTAAACATCCCTCCCGCTATCATTGATCCATCGAAAAAGGAGATAAGTGCGCTTCACGATTCCCGGGATAATCCCGATGTAACCTTTCCGGGATCGGAAGGAGACGATGAAGCCGAGTCATCCCCGTGATCGATCCAAAAGACTCACCGAGGATGTTCCAACCACGAGTAAGTCGACCTCAAGTCTACTCGTCAAACTTACAACTTTGATGATGAGCCACCTATGGAAATCTCATCATCGTCCGATGATGCTTCCGATAAGGCCGAGGACCAGTCAACTCACGTGGAAAAACCAATCGAGACCAACGGGCCGCTGAGACAATGAGGCTCGCTCAATAAGTCGGGTCAACTTCACAAAGACCCCACCAAACAGAGTCCACTGCGTAGGCTCCCCAAGTCGCAAAGAGTTCGACTCCACAAGGAACTTCACGAGCACCACTCATCATTGAACAAATTCCATTTGCTCGTGATAATCCCTTTGTAGAATCATTTCCCTTCTCTCTAGAGGTACCCAACCCTCCCCAAGAGTCCGAAAGAGATCTCGAGCGCTTCCACGCACTGATCCTGTCATTCCATCGAGATACCATCATTCCAAATGACTATGATTTTGACGTTGCTTGGCGCGTCAGCAACAGGGAACAACAGTGAAGTTCGGGAGGTGTTCAAAGCATTATTTGCCGAAATTGAACAGATGGAGAGGCACCAGGCCTCGATGGACTTGAGATCGATAACGAGAGATGCCAACCTTATGGCGACTTGAGAGACATAATAGTCGAATCCGGCGGTGGTGGCAACAACAAAGAAACAATGTGTGTGAACAAGCTAGATATTTGAACATTGTTCAACAAGTCGTTGGTCCAGCGAGCCGAGAATGCCGATGCAAAGACAAAATTGAGAGAACACATTGAGCACATGCATGAATCTCACACTCACTGAGATAAAATGTTGCATGAGCAAAATAAGAATGAGCTCCTGCGTATGGAAGAAAACATGGATCGAAAATTTAGCCTTTCTCCCCGGCCGAGATGAAGTTAATTAAAGCTGAATCCAACGCTACTCGCTCGAGTTTCGCGCCGCATACTCCGCAGCACTTTCGAAGCGAGAACTTGGCTATCAACGCACTTCGACTTCCGCTAGTTTGTTTCAGTGGTTCCTCTCTCCTTTGATGATGCCAAAAAGGGGGAAGAGGAATACCTAAAAGTCAAGGAATCAAGTTGAGAAGTAGGAGCAAGCGGTGTGAAGGAAAAAAATGCAAATGAGGAAGTTTCAAGAGAAAAGAAAGGGAAGTCTGTTGAGGGGAAGGATCGAGAGATGTAACCTTGATGATTGCAAAAACCCCAAACAAGGTCTTGTCACAAATGATATTATCAAAGAAACTCCCAATGACTCGCCACTCCAACACTCTCACCGCACCTATGGGCGACAAGAGAAAGACAGTTGAAGCGGGGATGGAGAAAGTGGAAGGAAGGATGAATGCCCGAGTTATGGATATTCTCAAACAACGTGGAGGCATTCCAAAGAGACAGAGACACTTATGCCATCTCGGATGCCTAACTAAGCCAAGATCAGTTGATGAATTTAAAATGCTCGCATCCCAAGGATACTTCGCAAACATGTCCATGGCTCAAGCCCTGGGACTTGTACTTGGAAAAGAGTCTCACACTATGTGAAGAAAGCGACGACAGCAAGCAGACTACCGACAAATACTCTGCTTGGTCACTCTGCTAGTCACTCACCGGGAAGAAGACCCCGAAGACAATACACGCCTGAGAAGGAAGAGGTAGAGGAAGAAGCGTGTGGTGGAGGAAGAGGTTTCGACTAGACCTCGCCCAAAATATTGAGTATATAGATCCGGCAAGAAAGGTGGGATCTATTGAATGCTTTTGACGAAGTAGCCAATCTGCAAGTGGCTAAGAACAATGTTGAGTATGTGAAAAGAATTGAAGAAGAAAATAAAAGACAAACTCAAATTTATGGGAGGAGAGACAAGAGAGAATAAGAAGAGATGAAGTCGCCCGGAAGGCGTATGAAAAGAAGAAAAGCAATTAAGATGAGAAAAAGAAAAGAAGACAGGAAGATGACAGAGTCAAGAAGAAGAAAGAAGCGAATGAGATGAAGTGTTGTTTGTCCATCCCTTCATGTATTTTACTATGTAAATACATTTTATGTAAGTCTTCTATAATAAATCAAATTCTCTATTCTTGCGTAGACATAAATGTTTGCTCGATACACTTTGTAAACAACACATTGTGTAAAGGACAAGAATGTTATGATCAATAAAAGGATTGATTCTACGCATACATTCTTTGTGAATGCACTATCTCATGTATCTTTGCTATTTACATTTTGAATGTTTTAAGTTTTGGCATCATCAAAAAGGGAGAAATTGTTGGGAAATTTATTGTTTAGATTTTGATGGATGCCATGTCAAACTTAGAATAGGAAGTTGGCACCCCATTTTCGTTGTAAACGCATTGTAATAAATAGGGCTGGTCAAGCCGAGTTAAGTCGGATATGCCTAAACATGCAAGAAGACAACCGGAGACTAGAAGGAAGACTCTGCTGCAAGACAAATTGAGTATGGCAAAGAAGAAAAGACGAACTCGATCAAGGAGCAATGAGATGCAAACAGTGAGTAAAGTATCGACTAAGTCAACTCAAGATAGCCAAGTCTCAAGTTGAAGTGACAAGAGTCATCCACGATTGGAAGTCGACTTAAGTCACCTAGGAAAGCAAGGAAATGCGGTCAAGTTAAGACAATCGAAAGAGATCCGTTGCCGTAAATCAAGGGAATTACTTAAATAAGTAATACCTCCATACTACCTTTCTCGAAGTGCTCACCCCGAAAGCGTGCAAAAGGAATAAACCAATGGGAAACACTGCACCATGTCGAACTCAAAAGTCAAGACCAATTCATACGAGGAAGTGGCAATTCCAAGGATCGCAACAAGACAAGCCAACGACCACAAGTGACTTTAAAAATAAGCCTATCTCTTCAACGGCGATTTTTGAAAGATCACTATAAAAGGCCGAGGAATTACTCGAGAGAAGGTTACCTAAACCACGAACATTCAAGCAAACATTTGAATTGTAACCTAAGATATTCTCAAATCATTCAAGATTAATCCTCAAGCCTACATTACGAAGAAAATCAATCCAACACTCACCGTGAAGCAAAGATAACTTCAATCGCTTGAAGAGGAAATTATTGAAGAATCAAGGGTCTACATTCCACGGAGGACCGTAGGAAGGTTCAAGGTCGAACCGGTCTCAAGTTTTTGGAGGGCTTCGTGATCAAATCCAAAGAGCTTGAGCAAGTGGGTTGTAGTAGCAAAGCGCAAATTACCCTCGCCGAGTCGTCATCGCACGAGAAGCCACCGCGTGACCAAGGCATCTCCAGGATCGAGTCCCAAAGGATCAAGTCACTGTGTGATCAAGACTTGTATCCTGGACTCATACCACTTTGTATACTTGATCAATACTTAGTGGATTCCTCTAGGAGTTGGAGAAGAGATGAGTAGAAGAATTACCCCATCTTCGAACCTCTATAAAAACTTATCGTGTCATTTACATTTTAGCACTTTAATTCCTCGCACCTTATTTATTTAACTCTGTGATAAATTTGCTATCCACTTGATAATCTCTAAGTACTAAAACCAAGTATTAAATCAATACTAAACCAATTTTAAGGGTGTAAAGTCTTCCAATAAAAACAAATCACAATCGAGTTAAGTCTTTTAGTCAAAACAACTGAGTTATTCTATCAACAAACTCGAGTCCGCATTGAGTAACTAACTCTGTGATTAACTAACTTAGCTGTCCATCAGGACTCACCAGAAGTATTAACTCGAATATTTAAAAGGACTAAATCGAAAAGTTGGTAAGGTTTATTCAACCCCCGTTCTAAACCTTACACTCACACCCTCGGGACCTACACAAAGAAAGAACCAAAAGGTGGCATGACAAAATGATTAAGAAATGAGAGTTTTTACCGGGGAACCAGTTCTCTTGTACAATTCACGCCTTAAACTTTTCCCCGGAAAACTCAAATCTAGGTGGTCGGGGCCATTCGTGATAAAGAAAGTATTGAATCCTCCCGAGTCGTGGAATTGTTAACAAAAGACGATGAAACCTTCATGGTAAATGGCCGAGGATTAAGCATTACTTCCACCGAGGTAACCAAGATGAGGTGACATTCATCACCTTGCGAGACCCATGACAGACGAAAACAGGCGTCAAGCTAAAGACGTTAAATATAGCGCTTATTGGGAGGCAACCCAACGGTTTTTAGTGTGGATTTCATTTTTTTTTGTGTGGGTGTTTTGTTTTAATTTTGTGAGATTTGTGTGAAAAAAATGAAAATACCTGAGTGGTTGTACACGTATGCACGGTAGCCCGTGCCATGGTGCACCACCCATGCATCCCCGGGAGGGGACTCCGCTTTGCTTGGCATCACGCACGGGTAACTCGTGCACATGGCGCACGGCCCGTGTGCACGAAGGGGGATTTTGGCTACAAACATGGCGCACGGGTTACCGTGCGCTGCACAAGACGACCCGTGCACCTTACAGAGCGGCGTAAATAGAGCGGTTTTTAACATCTGCTCCTCTTTTCCAAAACAACATATCCGCACGCCCTTGCAAAACATTCTCCCTTTTGATTGAAATTTTTGGAGTTTTCGTCTAAATTCTCCCTTTATAATCCACTCCCCATCATATTAGACATCTAATTTGCATTGCATTCAAGTTTGGATTGAAGAATTTGGGAAAAAGTACTTAGGGTTTCAAGTTCTTCCCTTTAAGAAAAAATTTGAGTATTCCTAAGAACTTCGTTTTTTCTTGAGAATTTCTTGTAAATTATGTATTGGGAATCATGTTGGGTGCTTACTTTGATATTTTTTCTATGATTTGGATGAGTTTTTCTTTAAGGCAATTTATCAAACACCTTGTGAGCTTGTAACATTGAGACAAATTTGAATGAATTATTGATGAATTGGGCATGAGCTATGATTGTTAGGGCTTAAAGTTGATGATTTCCTATATTGGCCATATATATTGATTGTTTGGAGGTTACTTGAACGGTCAATTTGATGTAGGAAAGTCATTACTCACCATTTAACTTGTTGGCTTATATTCATCATTACGTGCTTGCCATTGATCTTGTTGGGATGCTAATAGAATTTATTTCGTACCAATTATATCATGGGACGTGAAGAATCCCCAGGAGGTAGACGTGCTCGCACGGTGGCACAAAGAGACGAGGCACCGCAAGAAGTGGACCCAAATAGCCCCGCGGCATATGGGGTTGTATTGACAAACACAAATGACATTGAGCGGTGGAATCGCTCAGTTGGTCGCCAAATATCTCCATCCCGATCGCCGATGACGACGTACCCAAACTTTGGGGATACATGAGGACGTTTGGCGTCTCTTCGCAAAGGTAGGGTGGACCAATTTCATGAGCCAAAGGTGGCCGACATTTAAACGATTCACGTTGGAGTTTTTGAGTACCGTCAAGTACTCAAACAAGGAGGCGCTTTTGAACCATTTGAAATACGCTTTCGGTTGGGGAATGTACGTAGGCAGCTATCTATTACCCAATCGAACACCATTTCTCGAGGTCCCAACAAACGCCGATTCGACCGATGGACAACTATGATCGTATGCGTTTTGGAGAATGCTTGTTGAAATGCCATAGACGGGGCCCATGTTATATGCCGCACGAACCGCCAAAGCCTCTTGATCCGGAATCCGTTTTAGTACATATAACGCGTGACTTCATCCTCCGTGTTCGCACGAGAAAAATGTTAGGGGGATGACTAAAAGGGAGTTGTATCTATTATGGTGTATGCTCACAGATACACCCTACAACACAAATTACCGCCCATTTCGCAGAGCAAGTTGAGCGATTGGTTAGGCGAGAAGGGGGTGCTATTTCGATAGGGTCCGATTACCCCTATTGCCCGATATTTTAACATTGATTTTAGAGGCTTGGAGCCTATACCGGCAAAGACTCGGGTCAATTTGGCGTCTTTGCACCACATGAAATTTATTGCAATGAAGATGGTGTGTTGGTTCTTCTACGAAAAAAGGCGCCGCATTTCCATTGTCTAACCCGAGATACACCACAAAATGGATACCTTAGCGGACACAACCAACTTCCTGCTTAACTCGAGGCACATAATGAGTTACGGATGCTATCGATGCAAGAAAAAGGCGCAGTTGAAGGCTTCCCGATGTAGAGGATATGGTGGCGGAAGAAGATGAGATAAACAAACAACAAATGGGAATGGAACCACATCACCCTGAAATCGGGTATGACATTCCCGAGTCCTCACGAGGAAGAGATCACTCCGCACCCTCACATAGCGGGGATCGTGATCGGAACTTCTTATGGTGGCGAGTCCCAACGCGGCAATGAATTCCACGACATGCTTTACGCATTTGGGGAGGACTTGCATCACCAAGGGGAAGAGTTGCGGCAATATCGGGCTGATTTTCGTGCATTCCGGAAGACTATGATCGGAGGAACTTGGAACTCGAACAAAGATATTTGGTCCAAGAACAACGGTATGTGGTTCGGAAGAGAGGTATGCGGTCAAGGAGGAGAGGTATGCGGCCCAGGAGCAAAGATACGCGGCTTAGGAATGAAGGGAGTTAGAGACGTGGCAAGTAATCCAGCAGATACAAAGGTGGCATATCTCACAAGGCCACTTCCCGCCACCACCTCCACGGTGATTCAAGTATACCTCCATTTTTCATTATTGAAATTCTATTTTTCCCCTTCAGACAATATAATTTCATTCAAGTTTGGGAGGAAAGGTAGTATTTTAATACATGAAAAGTGTGGATAGAAAAAAAAAGAGAAATTCTTGTATTTTTGTGTGTTTTCATATAGTTGCATGTAGATCATTCTAGGTTGCATTGCTTTAGAAGACGTTTATGGCGTTAGCACGTTTATTGCTTTCATAGATGTAGAGAGTGGGTTGACCGGGCATGATGCACCTTGTTGTTTGTGTGATTGAGTATGAGTTGATTGAGCCTTGAATAGATAACATTGTGGATATGGAAAACTTGGTTTGATGCTTTGAATTACATATTTGTAAGCCTCGTGAGCTTTTGAGCCTTTTTGCTTCATCTTATGCGGTCTTGTTGTGATTTGAGTGTATCATTCATGTTGTTAGAATTCTAGAACTTGCTCGGGTATCTCTGTCAAGGCCGCATGTTGTATGCGAATGAATGTGATTAAAGGTTATCTTTGTTAGCCTTTCAAGCCTTTTGATTACCTAACGATGTTGAAATTCCTAGTTAGCCAATTTTGAGCCTATTGCCTATTTCTTTGATAACCACAAATTTAAGCCTTGAACTTGATATATCCGTTACCGTAAACTCGAGTGTATAGCATTGAGTAGAGGAGTGTATGAGGTTGAACGAGTGGGAATTGAAAAGTTAGATAATTGGGCATATTTGGTTGATTGGAACATAAGAGGAAGAAAAGGAGTTGAAAAGAAATGTTGAAAATTCACAAAAGAGTCGAATGAAAAAAATCGACTTTATGACGTGAGTTTTCATTGAATGAACTTGGAGGCTAGGAATTGTAATGTGAGGTGGTAATGTTTACAAAAGAAAGGAGATGGAGATGAGTAAAGTTGATGAAAATAAGGGGGATGATTGGAGTAGCATATGGGATTGTAATGTAGATGATTAATATGTTCACCGGCCTATATACTCGAGTTTGAGTCACTTTATCCAAAATTTCCTACCCTAACCAAAGAACCTTCATTATAACCAAATAAGAAAGTCCTTTTCGATTCACAAATTGCATACATTTCATTGGCGAAGACAGAGACGAATTGCAAGCCTATGGTAATTTTATGACATCAATTGAGTTGAGCGTAAACACGTCCCATATTCATGTGAGATGAGAGCATACACTTGATCTTGAGAGATGCGATTGAGCATTATCATGTTTGATTGATACGTGCTCTATGATTATATATTTGAGGCTCGATTGATTTGTTGCTTGACATCCATGACGAACAATATGAATTTCCTTTTTGAGTCATTTTGTGCGCTATCATTCATTATTCCCTATTGTGCTTTCCTTGTTTTCAAAATTGTTGATCGGACGGTCATGCCAACGCTTAAGTTTGGGGGATTTTGATAGGTGTGAGTTTTGCATGTATTTTAAGATATAATCATGATAAAAATGGTGTTTAAGCATGCATAAACTCATGTAAAATAATGTATACTCACTCTTTGTGGAAAAGATATTACGATTTGCTTATTTTGTAGGAATTTAACGATATTTGAAGCATTTTGGATACAAATACGAGCATCGCGAGTTGGAAACACCAAGAATCGAGTGAATGTACGAGAAACGAAGCCAAAATGAGATGAAGTTAAGCTTATAAGGTCAATACGAGGAACGCACGGGTAGGGCGTGCTTTAGTGCACCACCCGTGCGCTCCTTGGTATGGCAACCGGTTAAGCTTGCACGGCGCACGGGTAGCCCGTGGCGTCAACGCACCACCCGTGCGCCATCGAGAAAATTAATATGCCTTCGATCACGCACGGGTAGATCGTGCTTGGGGCACACGACCGTGCGTGTTTGGCAAAAAATAGGGCTTTGCTACAGGAGAGACGCATGGGTAGCCCGTGCGGCTGCCTACTCTGAATGCCATTTTTGCAAAAGACTTTGCCCTAAATTTGAAAGGGGTATAAAAAGGTTTTTTTGGGGGCGCATCGGGGATATTCGATATTTTTTAGCTATAGAGCACAAGACAAAGATTTATTCTTGGAAGAAGAGATCAAGGAGACAATCGGGTTGCATCGGAGCTCAAGGAACGGAGATACATCGAGAGATTGTCGACTTTCCTAAGTTTTTCTTGCTTCTCTTGTAGTTTTAATCTTTCATTTTAGTTTGTCATGACTTTGAACAATTTGTCTCGAGTTGTTTAGACATCATGTGTAGCTAAACTCTTTAGATTTCCGGGTTTTGGAAGTAGATTAATGAACTCTTGTGGAATGTTTTAATCTTAGTTGAAGTTATTGTCTTGAAGCCTATTTGAGTACTTTGAGCTTATTCTTGTTTTATCACTTGATCAATGATTTAACTTGTTTGATATATTGATTCATAATTCGAGAGATGAGTTTCAATATTAGATCTTGAGATACTCGACACAAATATTTGCATGAATCGAGAGGTTTGTAAATATTTGTGAGGACATTTGATCTTTTAAACTTTTGGGAGTTGAATACTTCATGTTGAATAGAGATGCTAGCATAGGTATTTCAATCTACGTTTTATATGCATCTCGAGAGGAGGGAAAAATATTTTCGTGATCGCCTTATAGGAATATTGATAATAAGTTGACTTTGATTAAATCGACAACAAGAGGGATATTAATCGAAACCTTAACCAGGGAATCCATTTTATCATCTTGATATTTCTATTATTTGCATTATCTTAATCTTGTGTTTTTATTAGTCCTAATTGTCTTAATCTCACAACAACCACCATTTTACGACCGCCTAAATAAAAATAAGACTATCTTAGTTCAATACTTAGCATATTAATTTGTTAGTCTCCGTGGATACGACCTTGCTACCATTTTCTATAACGCATACATTGTACACTTGCGGTGAGCTAAAAATAAAGGCGAACAATAAACTCGCATTCCATGGTGGACCAAGCTATAGACGTTTGCTTCGTGGACTTCCACGATACCACACCACCTCCAATGGTGAATATATATCCACTAGTTGAATAAGAATCTTTTGAATCGAAATCCAACTAAAGACCACTATATCCTTCAAGTACAAATTGGATATCTTGAGTAGTATAGCCCATAATCCAAGGTATACTTCAAGAATTTTAACACCCCTGTTAACGCTTTCCAATGCTCATGGCTTGATTGCTCGTGAACCTACTCAACATATTTACTGGGGTAGGCCAAGTCTAGACGCTGCGTACAATTTGTGATGTACATTAGATCGCCTATTATACGTGAGTATTCCATCCGAGCCACTCGTTCTCGCTTTATTATCAACCGATTTATACTTAAATCAATGGGCGTCTTTGACGGTGAAATGTCAAAAGCATTGAATTTCTTGAGCACTTTCTCCACATAGTGGGATTGTGACAAGATAATTCCATCGGAGTTCTCACGATTTTTATCCCAAGGATTACATTAGCAATCCCCATATCCTTCATGTCAAAGTTCCTCTTTAACATTCTTTTAGTCTCCATGATAGTATCATGACTACGCCCATGATTAACAAATCGCTCACGTATAAACAAACTATGACAAATGCTTCGATGTCCCTTTGACATATACGCATTTATCACACTCGTTGATTTTAAATTCATTTGAAACATCGTATTGTCAAACTTAAGATGCCATTGTTTTGGAGCTTGTTTCACCGCATAAGGATCTTATTAACTTGCACACCTTCTTTTCTTGACCGGGTGCAACAAAACCTTCAGTTGTTCCATGTATATTTCAAAGATCTATCTCGCATTCGAAAAACCGTCTTGACGCCCATCGATGAATCTCTAGATTGTGCAAAGCAAAGAATCGCAAGAAGCACCGAATAGACGCAATCCTCGTTCTCGAGAATAGGTATCAAAGAAGTCATATCCTTCTTTTTGTTTAAAGCCTTTGCCTACAACCCGTGCATTATACTTATCAACGCCCATCTCGATTTATACTTCTTCTTTAGGATCCATTTACATCCTAAAGGTTTATGACCAAAGGAGATCAACCAACTCCCAAGTATGGTTCTCGAATGGACTTGATTTCACTATTGATAGCTTCTTTGCGAGAGCGGAGCATCCGGACTACTTAGAGCCTCTTTAATCGAGTTTGGCTCACCATCTAACATAAATGTTATGTAATTAGGCCCAAAAGACTTAGCCGTCTTAGACCTCTTATCGTCTCGATTCTTCACTAATTGGTGTTGAACCACTTGCGCTTTTGTGAGTTCTTTTATTAGTACTCACTTCTAACTTTTCTCTACAAGTAGAAATCCTCAAAGAATACAACATTCCTTGATTCGATTATGGTACCTTCATCATTTCTCGGATTTTCGACTTATGTATCATAAACCTATATGCACTACTTTAGTATGCATATCCCACAAAGACACGATCAACCTGTCTTTGGTCCAATTTTAACTTGTTTTGGTTCGTATTGCTACCTTAGCCAAACACCCCCACACTTTAAGGTATTTATAAGAGCTTACGATTTTTCCACAATTCGTAAGGTATCTTATATTTCCCTTTAAGTGGTATTTTATTTACTATGTGGTTGGTTGTTAAAACAGCTTTCCCCACATATTCTCGGTAATCCTAACTTATCAACATGGCATTTATCATCTCTTTTAGAGTCCGGTTTTTGCGTCAAAGACTACCGTTGGGATCGGTGAATGTGGTGTTGTTGTTTGATGGATTATGCCCGATCGGGTACATTGTTCTTCAAATGGTACAACATATTCGCCACATTTATCACTCCGAATTATTTTAATCCTACGCCAAGTTGATTTTCAACTTCATTTTTATAATTCTTAAAAGCCTCTAATGCTTCATCTTTGCTTTTTAACAAGTATAAATACTAAAACCTTGTGCAATCATCAATAAATGTGATGAAATATTTTTTACCACCTTTAGTTTGCACAAATTTCGGATCACACACATCAAAGTGTATCAACTCTAAAGGTGAAGTGCTCCTCTCAACCGAATGAAACGGTAATTTAGTCATTTTAGCTTCAACACAACTTCACATTTTCTTTGTGAGTTTACTTCGTAAATTAATTAATTCTAAATTTACCAATCTTTTTTTAGTGATAAGGGTCTTTTATGCATGTTTTATGTGTATATTTGAGTATGATTTGAGTTATTTTATCGTTAGTTTCATAAATTTTTGAGTGTACATGGTTCACATTACTCCGAGGTGCTTTTATTGGTGTAGATTGATGATTTGGAGTCGTTTTTGGTGAATTTTGGGCCATGGTTTCATGTCAAAACATACCCGGGTTTGGATGCAAAAACACTCAAAATCCCAAGCTAAACGCGTCATTTTGGGGCCTTTTCACCAAACACGGGCGGTGTGTTTTTAAGCACGGCCGTGCTTTTTAGAAGTCAAAAACGAGCAATTTTTCGACCCCGACGTACCAAACACGGCCGTGTTCGGGAAAATCCGAAAACACGGGCGTGCTTTTCGTCCAGACTTGGTTTTTCTTTGGCGGAAATTATGGAGACTTTCCCTTCTTGCTTTTTGACAACCTTTGAGCAACTTTTACACCTCATTTTGATGCACCAAACTCTATTATTCCCTCAATTGTCATGTGGACACAATGATTCAACCAACTCAACCATGAATGTGCACACAATGATTCAACCAACTCAACCATGAATGTGCACACAATGATTCAACCAACAACCATGGAAGTGGAGCATTTGTTAGCATTATTGATGTGTTCTTTCACAAAGATGGTGCCTATAAAAGCCAAGAGTTTGAGTTGGGAAAGATATAATTCATGTAATATTCATTCATATAGAGATTCATTGTGTTTAACATTTTGAGTGGAATTGGGATCAAGAGGTCTTGGAGGAGTAAGCTTGTAGCAACATTGGAGAAGAAGGCTTGGATCAACATCATCTATCAAAGGAAGAAGTCATTGAGATTTTGAGAAAGATAAGTACACCATGTCTACAACACTTAAATCTTCTTGTGTAATTTATTCTTTTGTCAAAAAATCATGAGTAGCTAAACTAATAGTGTTTGAATGTAATGAACTCTAGAATGGATTTGTGATTAAGGTTTGTATGTTTTTAATAAAATTCTCATGTCTTGTGTGATTCACTTATATCATGTTTATTTCATTCAAGTTGATATTTCCTGTATATTAATTTGATATCTATTCCTCATCGGATAATCGAGAGATTTATGGTGGGAAAGAACCTATATAAGTGAAAAGAGTTGCATGCAATCCTAGATATAGATCGACATAAATCTTCCGAATTAGGGTCAAACCTAATATGGGAATTCATAAATCGTTATAATGCAATTTTGGGGGTTTTAACTAGAAAGAGATTTCGCTTAATCAACTTGAAATTAGGAGTTTTTCGCCTTGAGAAAGGGTTTAACTTAAATTGGGAATTTCTACGGTCCACATAACATGAGATTTTATTAAAAGAGGTTGGTTTTTGCTTAAAGGCTTATGGTTGTATTTTTATCTTAATTGAATCACAAAAACATTCTAGAGGGATTTACATTCAACACATTTCTATCTCTTGATTTCTCATTCTACAATCTATTTTTATTTGATTTCTTTTTGTAAGTTGCAATTATCTTAAATTCTCTATTTTTCATTTTTCATTTTAACAAACAAAACTCTGAAAATTACTAGATTAGATAACAAAAAGACGGTAATTATTAGTACTTATAATCCTCGTGGGAATGACACTCGGTGACTAATAATCTATACTACAAAATGATAGGTGCACTTGCCTATGGTTTTCTAGAGTAGCTTTTGAGCCATCATATAAAGCATTCGATTTACATATCCTAATCTAATATGCCATAAATTAGAGCACTCAAGAATATAAACAAAGAAGATTCATTCTTATTCATATTCTCGCCAAAACGGCGACAAGAATTACATTCATTTTGAAAAGTCAAGCTTTAAGACATGGTTCACCAAAGAAATAACCCGAAACCAGATTTTTAAGCGATGTCCGGGACATGCAAAGACATCCTTCCCGCCTTCAACTCCTTTCTCAAAGTAAGCTTTAGCACCACCGTTCCAACGCCAAAGAACATCGAAGAGGCGTGATTCCTCATATGGAGCTTCCTTTCTGGGTCGATGGGATGTAAGAAGAGAATGCATCCGATCGTAACAAACATGGCAAGTGGCTCCGGTTATCCACAAACCATTCTTTCGGGTTATCCACCAAATTGACTTCAAACACCACCGCCGACATGTCAAAATCATTACTCCTTTCTTCAACCACATTAGCATTGGATCAAGGTTTTGTTTTGTTTTTCTTTAGTTGACGGCAATCCTTTGCCATATGGTTCGGTTTGCTTTACGCTTGTAGCAAGCTCCCGGAATTTTCCAATTTGCCGCGCTTGCCTTTATCGTTAGGCCTTTTCTTCGAGTTACTTGACGAGCCGTGCTCCATCAAGTTGGCTTTTGACTCCATAGGGACAAGCTTGGACTTAGAGTCAATCCTCCTATCAGTTCCTCAATTCGAGTTTGACAATCGATCCTCTAGTCTATCTCCTTTCGCTTATGTTTGAGATAATTCTTGAAATCCCTCCAACTTGGGGCAATTTCTCAATCAAGGCCACTTGAATGCTTCCTAAAAACCATTCCCTCGGCAGAGATTTCATGTAGGATCAATCAAACTTCAACTTGTTCCATCACGGTTTTAGAATCAAGCATCACAAAATCCAAGAACTTACCGACAACAAATTTCTTTGTGCCGCATCCCGGTTTTGTCTTATTTCTTCTCCAAAGAATCCCACAATTCTTTGGAGGATTTCACAACACAATACACACCGTAAAGTGCATCACTAAGTCCGTATAGATAGGACATAGTTACGACACAGAAATCACCCCCGCCCCATGCATCAAACGCAGCGCGTTTTTCAAAGATTTGTTTCGTTCTCAACAACAACAGCGTCCTCGGTCGATATCTTCACAAACTCGGAGTAGTCAAGTAAAACAACATTTTTTGTCCACCTCTTCAAGTCGAAACCCATGAACTTTTCGGGTTTCGGCTGAGGAGAGGGATGATCGGGTTCGCTTGTGCTTGCCATCGTGAAGTTCGTTAATTGCTTTGCGATTGTTGAATGCAATATTACGAGAATCTGAATGCCTTCAAAATTACAAAATACGTAAACAAAGGATTACAATGAAAAATACTAGCTATTACAACTTCTTCAAAAGAACTTTTAGAAGCCGAGTCGAGAAGAATCTCTTTCGCAAAGCAATTACGTCCCTTAAATGCTAATGCTCACGGTCCGACGTATTGCTCCCAAAGATGAAACGGCTTACGCCTTCTCGTGTAGTAAGCGCCACTAACACGTAAGCTCCTTCAACTAGAAAATGTTAAAATTGGTTGTTGGACTCTATGTGTATAATGCGTAAAATTGTTTTTTGAGGTATATGAAATGCTATGAATTTTCTCGTGTATTTCTCGCAATGCACAACAATGAATTTATATACACCAACACCTGCAGGAGATAACAAAAAGTAGTGGACATTAATCCAATTGTAACATCCCAGATGTTACACCCCACTACTCCATAACCGCATAAGTAGTGGGCTCTTTTTCGATGATCACTCTTTGTAGGACCCGCGCCTAATAGGGTCGGGCCGCCCAAAAGCACAAAGCCAGTCGGCGCGCAGATGGCCCACTTGTGATCATCCACTTGTGTTATAGTTTATACAACAAATAACACCTTCTAAGTAAATAAATTAGGATAAACTATGATTTGTATTCCATGGGATAAAGCAAAAGCCTTTCATTTCCTTTACATAATCTTTATATAATGCCCATTTATATGGCTACCTTCAGATTAATTTCTCACTCACCGAAATTCGGTTTTGAGAAATAAAAATACTACGAACATCTACTCCTAACGTAGATTAATAATATATAATTTAATTCCTCCAAAATTAAATTCTTAGCCACCAAAAATTTGGTCAAAGTCGGATTTTACGCCCACTTTCTCAAATCCAAATTTCCAACAAAGAATACGCGTAAAAAAATCCTCAACACAAGCTTTATAACATATATAAAATCACAACATATAATGAGGTAACGTTCAACAGACTACAAGAAACCATGACAACCAATATTTGTAAGAATCACGCAGTTTACATCAAAGTAAACCGCATCAGGCGAGGCCAGCCGCCTTTATTATCCTAAAGTGTTTATACACACCATACAACACATGTACTGAAAGATATATATATATATATATATATATATACGACTAATGCGTCTACTCAACGCCGTGTCTCTTCTTGAGAACCAAAACAAAGTCGTAAACCTTATTAGGATCAGCCAACGACTTGGAGACGGTCTGTTTCTCCATGCATCTCTTGGCCCATTCGATCAATTTGGGGCAATGCTCTTCGATGCTAAAGTTGCCACAAGTCTCATAGGCATGAAACCAACTGTAGAAAGGAATTAAGGCGACATCTAGAAACCCAAAGTTGTCACCACCAAAGTAAGGCTTGTCTCCCAGCTCTGCTTCCAACAACTTGAGGGCCTCTAACTAGGGGCCTAATCTCCGACACGACACGAAAAACACGACGCGAACCTAACACGATATAAGCGGGTTAGGGTTGACCCATTTATTATTCGGTCATAATCGTGTCGACCCATTTAACCCAAATAATAAATGGGTCAAGATCGGGTTGACCAAAATGACCCACTAAACCCATTTAACCCGTTTAAATAAGAAAATTCAGTATTATTTTTAATATTTTTTAATATTCTATATATAAATAACCCAAAATTCTCATTTTATCAATATAAATAAAAGATTTATTCAAGGTTAAAAAATAAACAGGTCATTTCGGGTCGTGTTCGGGTTACCCGTGTATTAAACAGGTCGTGTTCGGGTTGACCCATCTGACCCGAATAATTAAACGGGTCGTGTTCGGGTTGGGCAAATTTGTGTAATTATCATGTATCAACACGACCCGCTAACCCGAACACGAATCGAATTGCCACCCCTACCTCTAACAAGTCTTTCTTGGCTGCTGCTTGTTGTTCTCCTTTCGTTGACCATATCCTTCTTCCAGCTTCATATACCTAATTCCACAATTGGACATGAGTTAATATATATCTCGCAAAAATCGCAATATTATCTTTTGGGATACTTACAAGAATCCCCAGATGTTCCGGCTGATTACAAAGAAACCCGAAAGCTTTTGAAAATTACAAAATATGAGATTTGATTTTGTCTTAAATTTTTCATAAGGAAAAACATTTCAACTCCCCTCTTTGTATTTCTAGAAATATTATAGTTATCATCTTAAATTTAAGACAAAATCAAACCTAAGATGACGTTTTGTAATTGTGGGAAAATCGCTGTTTTTTTTTAAATTAGTACAAATCTCAAGGGTCTTTCGTAATTATCCCTTTATTTTTTCGACCAAGTCCATTAAAGGTAGTAAATTACTGGGAAAATGACAAAAAACGAGTTTGGGCTAAGTACGAGAACAACCCAAAGATTTTTAAAATTATACAAAATCTCTTGAAGTTTTGATGTAAACCGTATGACATTTTCTTCCTTCATAAACAAACAAGTATTTCAACCCCCCAAAAAACATATATTTATAAACATATTATGGTGACCCAGTTATCCTTTAGATTTAAGACAATCAAGCCTTGAGGGGTTGTAATTTTCAAAAACTTTTTAAAGAAAACCTCTGGATTTTTTTTTTTAATTAGGCTAAATAATAGGGGTAGTGTTTGTAATTAACCCTACTGACGAGGTTTCCCGATTATTACCAGATTATGAGTTTACAAACAACGGACTATTATTTTTGAAGAAATGGGGAGAAGAACGTGTTTTTCTCCCTTGATTCATACATAATGAATACTCTGCTTTGAGTAGTGTACCAAAATAACAGAGTTGAGAGAGCCCTATTAGCACAAAAATTTAGTTGATTTCGAGTATATTGGCCACCTATGTTTCTTGTTCATATTAAACAGTGGCGATTAATTTCGACTATCTTCAAAGCCAGGGGTTGCAACTAGGACTGGCAAATTGTTCGTGCCGGGCCGTTATCGGCCCGACTGATAAGCCTCAAACACGAACACGGCACGATAAGGGCCTGAAATTTAAGCCCGAGCACGACACGTTAAAAACACGAAAAACACGGCGGCACTATAAGCATGATAAGAAAAGTTGTCAAATTTATTTAGGTGAACCCGTTAGGCCCTTTGGATCGTTAAGTCCGTTAACAAATAAAACTTATGATTTTTATATTCTTTATATTTAATACCTAAAATATATATTCTAATAAATTTTTAATAAAAGTAGTCAAGTAAAAATAATTAATTATTATTAAATTACCCATATAAATAATTAATTATTAATAATTAAAAAATTACCGTGCCTTATCGTGTTTATCGTGTCACCCTATAACACCGATTTTTATCGTGCCTTATCCTACCAGCCTGAGAACGGCCCGATCCCGATAAGCCTCACCAAACCCTATAATTTCGTGTCGTGTTCGTGTCGATCAATCGTCGCCGTGCCCTCAAATTGCCACCCCTAGTAGCCAAATTGAATACTACCTCCAAAAGATAAACTCTGGAGAACGTAAACAAATACACACATATACAATCTTGAATTTCAGAAAAAAATCCTTCCAACAAAAACTCAGCCCACAGCAAGCATTCTAGTTAAAGTTCAAATTCAACACACAAACACTGTAACAGCAACAATAAAAACAAAAATAATTCAAGATCTTTGCCCACACCGAAAAATTAGGGAAAAGGGGATCATTACAAAACTACTCTTGTGATTTGGATTAATTACAAAAACACCCACAGATTTTTGAGAATTACAGAAAAAAAGCCCATAAGGTTTGATTTGTGATACGCTTTACCCAATAGACAAAAATATTTCAAATTCGTCCATTATATTTGTTAGAACATCGTAATTACCCCTAATATTTAACACAGAATCAAAGTTTTTGTAAATATCCAAAAAAGTGTACCTTTTTGTCAACAAAATCAGCCCAGAACCTAGCTTGAGCTTTCTGGTAAGGATCAGAAGGCAACAATGGAGACTTATCCTTCCAAACCTCGTCTATGTACTCAACAATTATGAGTGACTCACAAATGGGTTTCCCATTGTGAATCAAGACTGGGATTTTCTTGTGAACCGGGTTCATCTCAAGCAAAACCGGACTTTTGTTGACCAAATTTTCCTCCCTGTACTCATACTCAACACCCTTTTCAGCCAATGCAATTCTTACTCTCATTCCAAACATACTATAATAAGTATCTAGCAGAACCAGCTCATCCGCCATCTTTTATGAGAAGAAACGAAAATTTCAGCTGTGAATTAGAAAACAAAATGCAAATTGTTATGTGTTCTCTACAAATGAGCAGAGAATTGTGTGAATATATGTAGAGGGCGTAGTTGGTTTGGATTTAAATTTGTGAAAGGACGAGATTGTTCTAGATATTAGGACCTCTAGTTAAGGGTCACAAATTTTGACACGACTCATCTAATGTTTTATAAGTGGATTAGGATTGAGTTCGACAGGTTAGAATCAAAATTAGATCGGACTCAAATAACACAAATTATAAACAACTTGGGTTAAAATTGACCTGTTATCACGATTAACTCATTTAACATGATAGAACTGCTTTTATGTTTTTTTAAATATATTTTTATTTAATGAATATATATTAGTATAATAATTGAATTTAAAAAATTATCAAGCTTATGTAAATATAATTACAGGTTAAAATTAATTCAACCCGACCCATATAACTCATATAAATAGATGGATGAAGAAAGTTTTTAATACACACACATATATATGTCATTTTGAGTCAATTGGAAAAACACAAATAATATACGAGTTGGGTTAGGATTGAGAAATTTAACACAAATAATTAAATGAGTTGGACTATGATTGAGAAACCAATAACATGAATTTTATGTCCCGACGAGACATGCGAATCCGGACCCACACGAATTGACACTCCAACCTCTAGTGCATTCTAGGAAGTTGGCAAAGCGAAACCTTTCGTTCTGTATGTTTTTATTTTATTAGTTAATAAAAAATGAAAAAGAAAATTATAATATGATGTTTTTTAGTAAAATAATAATTGGGTAAATAAATGGGGCGTTTGACAATATATTGCACTTTTGAAAATAAGTTGACAAAATATGGTGGTTTTTGAAGGAATTGTATTTTTAAGTGTAGGCGCATATAGTAAATGTGCCTTTAGAAAAGGGTCACACACCAAATGTGCCTTTAGAAAAGGCTCATACAGAGAATGTGCCTTTAGATGTATTTTCTTTTTTTTTTTTAAATTCGGATGGAATGAAGCACGTGAATAGATTGAGCCTTTTGAAAGGCTCACATCATTCATACGCTTCATTTGATTTTTCTTTTTTTTTTCAACGCCAAATGATAAGCGCAGAATGTATATGTGCTTTACGTGTTTTTTTTTAGCTTTACTGATTTTCCCATTCACATTCCGAAAAAAATAAAACGACATATAATAGCAATTTAAACTTAATTATAATTTAATTAATCTACGATAAATTTAAAATGTATTGGTTTAAAAAAAAAAAAAACTATTAACAAAGATAATTCTAAATTTGATGTCCTCCTATGCCACATCTGGGTGGATATTTCACTCGTGTGCTCCTCCTCCGGGCATAATCCTGATAATCATCATCATGTTGATCTGCTGCAGATGATGAACTCGACTCTCCATCTCTATGACCCCAGTCGTGTCCACTCGGAAATGGAACAGGTGACGTTGTATGGACCACACTGCAGGCGTATATGTGCCAGAGTCTGGTGCAGGTTATGATAGTTTTATCACTCTTCAGTTCACTTCTTTTACATCATTGCTCGACACGGATATAGGCACCTCGCAGGGGCGGCCCTGAGGCGTGCATGTTTTTCACTTTGAGAGGTCCAGATATCGAATCTGTGAGCAAACAATTTTTGATTTTTTACCATTTTTCGAAAACACATAAAACAAAGCTCAATTTGACCTATCTAAAAGCCCACTTTACTTATCCAACTTTATTGAAAACATACAGTTTTTTGCTTCCTTTTCAGCATTTTTTGCTCTTTCTTTTTAATTTTTGTTGCTCCCTTTTTTTTTTTTTTTTTTTTTGTCTTTTTTCTATTGTATATTATATTGAACGATCTTTTTCGTAATTTATTTTAGTAAAACCAATATGTTAAAGTTTCATATAATATATTTATTATATATATTAAATCAGTGAATTACATTTAAAAAATTAATTTTGTTATTTTTAATATTTTTTATGTAAACATTAGGGCCTCATTTTTTTCTTTGCTCTAGGCTCCTTGAAACCTTGGACCAAGCTCGGCATCTCGTACCCACCTGACAAAGAGATCCATCGACTTAATGCGTCCGCATTTTTAGACGTCATCCTGTTCCATTTCCGAGTGGACACGACTGGGGTCATAGAGATGGAGAGTCGAGTTCACCATCTGCAGCAGATCAGAATGATGATGATTATCAGGATTGGGTTGTTCACCCATTAAGCGGTACGTGAGTTGGGTTCATAACGTCGTGAAACAGTTCGGTCCTGGAGGAGGAGCACACGAGTGAGATATCCACCCAGATGTGGCACCGGAGGACATCGAATTTAGGATTATACTGTTAATGTAGTTTATTTTATTTTTTAAACCAATACATTTTAAATTTATCGTAGATTAATTAAATTATAATTAAGTTTAAATTGCTATTATATGTCATTTTATATTTTTCGGGATGTGAATGGGAAAATTGGTAAAGCTAAAAAAAAACACGTAAAACACATATACATTTTGCGCTTTATCATTTAGCATTAAATAAAAAAGAAAAATCAAATGAAGCGCATGAATGATGTGAGCCTTTCAAAAGGCTCAATCTATTCACGCGCTTCATTCCATCCGAATTTTTTAAAAAAAAAAAAGAAAATACATCTAAAGGTACATTTGATGTATGAGTCTTTTCTAAAGGCACATTTACTATATGCGCCTACACTTAAAAATACAATTCCTTGAAAAACCACCATATTTTGTCAATTTATTTTCAAAAGTGCAATATATTGTCAAAAAGCCCGAAATAAATGACTAGCGTATTTTGTATGATAAAAGTATAATAAGATAAATAATATGACGCTTGTTTTGTTTTTGGTGGACTGATGGTTAAATGTGATTGGTGGTATTTGATGATAAAAAGTTTACAAATAATCTTATATTGGACCAATGATTATCTCCAACAATCTTTTACATAATATTTCACAAGCAATCATCACGGACTTGCTCCCTCAACAACGACCGTGCGGCCTTAGCTCCTTCAATCGCCCCCTTGCGATTAGCTAAGTCGGCCTCACCTCACCTAAGTGTTTTGTGTGTGAAGAAGTGTAAGAAGATGGCTAAGTAATAAGTCACACAAGAAAATTAGGAAAGGAACACTTATATTCACTCACACTTGGTTACAATGCTTGGTTGATTACAAATGAGGTCCTACTCCTATTTATACTACTCGCCTCCTTAACGGACGGTGGTGATTGATTTAATCCAACGGTTAGGATATGCTCTCTAGAACTCTCCGGATAATTCCTACATATTCTACAATTATTCTATAATCCACTAGTCTCTTCTACAATCTTCTACATAGTTCTATACTACTCTATAACATTCTAGACTATTCTAGAATGTTCTACATTATTCTACCATATTCTGACTATTCTAGAATATTTCGGACTCTTCTACAATGTTCTAGACTCTTCTAGAACATTCTAGATTCTTCTGACTCTTCTAAACATTCTAGATTCTTCTATATCTGTTCTAGATCATTCTAGAATCATGCTTTAGGTGATTCTAGACGATGGACCACGTATGGTGGTGAGCCTCTTTGTTCCTAAGCAGATGGCGAAAAATCGGGCGTAAAGGCCAATCAACGTGACATTCTCCCCCACTCAATCGGGCGACGCCGTCGCCATACTCATATCACGTGTTGACTTCTTTCTCTTCCGACGATGAGCTTTTTCATGTTGGCATCAATCAACCTCATGGCCGAGAAATAATTTGGTTTCTTTGTATATTGATGTTCACCAAAGGTGGTAGCGGTATTATACAAGGTGAATGCTTGTCAAGAATCCACACACTATCGAGGAAAGGTATTGGAATAGCACACACCTTGCGCCAAAAGTCCATCCCGAGCACCACCTTGTAGTCATCCATTGGCACTATTGAAAAGTTTGCTTGGCCTTCCAAGCACCAAGGCGAGATCAACACCTTGAGACGTACCTTTAATGGGTATGGGTTTCGTATTGGCGACCTTCATCCATCCGTCCCCTTTTTCCCATCGTAGGCCTGTCTCTTAACCTCATTAACATCCATAAAGTTGTTTGAAGCTCCAGTGTCTACCATCACTTTGGTAGGTTTCCCATTGATATGCGCCTCCACGCATTAGCTCCTTGCTTGATGTAGACACATCTCTCGGTCTTAAGAGCATTAAGAAGTTGTAATGCTCAATCCTACTTGGTTCTTCGGTGTTATTTCCTCAAGACCATGTTCCTCCACCATGGCATGCAAAGTTCCTAACTTAGAGACAATCGCGTATGGGGTGTGGTCCTTTGCACATGTAGCATCCTCCTTTAGGCGTAAAAGTGGTCTTCTTGGCCTCATACTCTTTCCTAAGGATGCTTATCTCTGTCTGTGGGAGAAATCTTATAACGCCCGTGTCTCTTTTCTTCTTCATCCGAAGAGTCCTCTTTTTCTCCTCTCTCATAGAATCTCCAAGCTTTTGATAATCGATGAGAGACTAAACCGCGATAGCTTCATCCATTTGTACTAACATTTCGGCGTTGTACTTCCTGTCGCCCAGTGTTGAAGTCCATCGACAAAGTAGAAAAGAAGGTCCTCATCGACATGTTTGGGATTTGAAGCGTAAGGGTTGTGAACTCTTTCACGTAATCTTGAATATCTCCCCTATGTTTCAACTCTCGCATTTTCTTTTCGAGCAACATAAACGACATTTTCTCGGGTAGAAGTGTCGTTTAAGCTCTCTCTTAAATTCTTCCCAAGTATCAATTACAAGCACCTGCGTATGTCGGCATGTTTTCTACGCCACCACAAAGTAGCAAAGATTCGTAAGATAAAGAGTAGCGATTCTTACCTTTGATGTTTCATCGGTAGGTCGAGCCCCTCAAGTATCGCTCCATTTGCCAAAAGAAGTTTTCCACGACTTTAGCGTCCCTTACGCCATTAAACCCCGTCGGTTTGGGGTAGTCCACCCCGGACTAGTTGTGGTGATGCTAGCTCCCCGCTAGCAACGACCTTTTTGCACAAGGCAAGATCTTCTCGCATCCCCGATGCTTGCTTGTAAGGCCCGAATAACATCCATCATCCTTGCCTCCAACTTGGCAAGATGTTCCTCATGTGTGGTGTTGACATCAAGACAAGTTTGGATATTTTCCTTGAGGAATCTATCCGCCGAGAACATGGCCCTCCAATGTCTTGACAAAGATGTTCGACCCGCTCAAGTCGTTCCCCCATCTCTACTACAACGTGTTCCAAAGACGTCCCTCTCGTACTTTGCTTTGGTCACGTTTCTTTTTTCTCGTGTCTCCGCACCGGGTTCCCCCCGGTTCTCGCCACACTCGACACAATGTCTTCACCGCCATCGCGTACTACTTCACAACACTTCGCCCAAACCGGCTCGATACCACATCGTCACGGACTTGCTCCTCAACAAATGACCGTGCGGCCTTAGCTCCTTCAATCGCCCCTTGCGATTAGCTAAGTCACCTCACCTAAGTGTTTTGTGTGTGAAGTGTAAGAAGATGGCTAAGTAATAAGCACACAAGAAAATTAGAAAGGAACACTTATATTCACTCACACTTGGTTACAATGCTTGGTTGATTACAAATGAGGTCCTACTCCTATTTATACTACTCCGCCTCCTTAATGGACGGTGGTGATTGATTTAATCCAACGGTTAGGATATGCTCTCTAGAACTCTCCGTATAATTCCTACATATTCTACAATTATTCTATAATCCACTAGTCTCTTCTACAATCTTCTACATAGTTCTATACTACTCTATAACATTCTGACTATTCTAGAATGTTCTACATTATTCTACCATATTCTGACTATTCTAGAATATTTCGGACTCTTCTACAATGTTCTGACTCTTCTAGAACATTCTAGATTCTTCTGACTCTTCTACAACATTCTGCAGATTCTTCTATCACTTGTTCTAGATCATTCTAGAATCATGCTTTGGTGATTCTGCAGACGATGGACCACGTATGGTGGCGAGCCTCTTTGTTCCGGCAGATGGCGAAAAATCAGTCGTAAAGGTCAACTGCGTGACAAATCGCTCTCTCTCCTTTTCGTATCATTAATGTGCTTTAATTTGTGTAAAGGTGCATGTGGATGATACTAGAGGATGTCACAGTCACTTATGGGCCACGAAAAGATAGGAATATCAAACACGAATCAAATTCAAATATTTAATGTAGGAAAATTATTAAAATCAAGTATTTTGTAATCACACATTTGGCGGGACTCAAATCTAAGAACTCTAGAATCTTGATCTTTTCCACTTTAATAATACAATAAGGGGATTGAAAATCATATAGCCTAATTTAATGAGGCTAATGATTTTAATTTGTATATATATGTCTTCCATATTAGTTCACAAACCAAACTCATGTGCTTGTCTATATAAAAATTTGCAACAAAAGACAACTTTACATCTAAAAGAGGAAATTACACTAACTCAGTCAAACTATTCGCGTTATAATACAATACGACATACATTATTTTGCTTTACGCTTAACCATACAAATGCCACGAATTTCGTACTTTGCAATATATTTGATACCGGCAGTGGTATATATTTCCGAATATTATGTCAATTTCCGTGCATGCAAGGGCAAAAATCTATTTGTTAAATTTTTACTAAAGCTGTTACACTTTGTCATCTTAATTTTATGTGTTTTTTCTCTTCGAAATTTGAACTTTGCGTGTTTTCATTTTGTTATGTCAGTTTAACCAAAAATGAAGAATTATATTTATATACTTGTATTTTGTCTCTTTTTCAATTTCTTATCCACAACAAATAAATTTAATTAGCATTGCTATTGCAAAATAATATTATCAAAGAAATTATCTTAAGATACTTGAATGAAATTTCGGGAAAAAAAAGCCCAGACTCAAGCAATTTGAAAAACATAGGCCGCTAACACCTATATATTGTGACGAGTGGTCAGAAACTCACTTAGAAATGGGCTAAATTAAAAAGAGGAGAGTAACTATACCCCACTGCAAAAAAATACAATAAGTTTGTGGGTTTTTTGTTTAGGACAGTAACTTTAAACTTTTAGCAAATTGAGGATGAATTGAGCTCGAATTGCGTGAATTCGAGCTCAATGTTTATGTGGCAAAAATAATTGCTTATGTCGCAAAAATAAGTTTAAAAGTTATTTTAAAAATTTACAAATCAATCTGAAAATTTTAAAATAATTTTTTACAAATTAACAATTAAAATCCGAGTACATGAACATAAATATGATAATTATTTTAAGAATTTATAAATTAACAATTCAAATGTATTTATGAAAATAAATCTTGAAAATACAAAAATAAAATTGTAAAAATTATTTAACGAATCTAAAAATAACTAAAACGAAGTCTACAATGTGAAACAAGATTTTATCTTCTTGTTAATTGGTTCTTATGCGGTGTAATGTATTTAGTGTGTAGGAATGATTTTTAGTTTTCATGTGGCTTTTGTAATGAATGCAGACTTTGTTAGGATATTATCTTCTTGTTTGGCTCATTCCACTTCTTCTCTGATCTCTGCCATGTCTCTGTTTTTAGGAGCCTTGACATCAGGTGTTGCCTAACTCATTTAAGCATGGTTAGGGCAGTGACGGATCTAGGGTTTTAAAAATGGGGGTACGATAGATATTTAAAAAAATGCACATAAACACTAGTGTTTAATATTTAAAGTCGTACGGGATTGAGTGTAGTGCACGTGGTTTAATGCTTAATATTCCAGTTATCCACCTAGGTTCGATCCCACCAGACCTACCCCTATCATGATTGTAATAAAAAAATTAAAGTCGTACAACACATTGTTTAATTTTTTGCAAAAAATTGATTGTGTAACAATACATAAAAATTAATACACATGTATAAAAGAGCTAAATAGAGTAATTAAGGAAATAGGAGACAAGAAAACATAGTTTTGGTAGCATTATTGGTTTTATTAAATTTGTTTTTTTGGAAGATTTTTTTTTGGGTGAATTTTGTCATGTATATTATTTATTCACATTATTAAGTCAATTTTATTTTTTGAAATTTTATTGTGGGGATTTGTATTGTATTATTTAGATTTTTAAATTAAAAATGAGGGTACAAATTTATTATTATTATTTTTTCAACTAAATATTGTTGTTGGATTTTTTACAAATTGGGGGTACAACTGTACCCCATCTTACCAGTACATCCGCCTCTGGTTAGGGCTGGTTTTTCTCTTGCCTCAAGGATGAAATAATTGAAAGTTTCACAACAGTTATTTATGAGCATGTCACACTTCCAATAGTTAGGAGGTTTATCACTCGACCAATTTGCAATCCCCTCCAGTGGTGGATCCAGGATTCTGAAAATGACATACATTATGTTTTTCTAAAAAAAAAAAGGACATTCACATAAATATTATTTAATATTTAAAGTTATACAACCCAAAGTATGCAAATAAGATAATACATACCATTAAAATTAAAATTAAAATTACAACTGACAAACCATAATTTGAATTAAAAAAAAAAGAAAGAATCAAGAAAACTTTTACCTAAAAATTGTAGAAAATACTATAAAATTTCCAAAAAAAAAATGTCGATACAAGTTACGAGTATGAAACTTGATTAATTTGCTAGAGTTTTCTGTCGATAGCAAAAATTGTTAAATATATGTATGAAAAGAGAAAGTTGGGCCGAAAACCATAGAAAGCGTACATGTTGAGCAAAGTTGGGCCAAGAAAAGATTTCATATTGAAAAAGGGTTGTACCATAACTTTTCTATTATTATTAAAAAAATTACTAAAGATTATTTGTATTTTTTCAAATTGGGGGTACAGTTGTACCACACTGGCTCTGGAAGTGACCCCTCCTTAAGCTTCCTCATCTCATCCATTTTGTGATTCAACTCACCAATTGTGTTGGCAAATGGCATGTGCAATCTTCCAAATGGAATTTTTGTAGGCTAAACCCCTATACCAAGCACTCCGATATTGCAATTTAACCATTTTTCTCCCTTCATGCGTGTCCGCATCTATGTTTTAGGGATTACGGGGATGGGAAAAGGAAAGGGTTGATATTATGACGTTTGCCTTAAAGGGGGAGCAATATCCGGGTTGATTGGATAATGGCAATCATCTAATTAATGACAATTAATAGTATTAATCATATGTCTTACATGAGCAGTGACGTCAATCATCCAGCCCATGACCCAGAGAAAGAAATCTAGTAAATATCAAACAATTACAATAAAGAGTAATTTCATTCATTAGGTAATTGCAATCTGGAACAATTCCCACGTTTCATAAACTTAATTTCAAATCCTACTAACTCTACCACTCCCAGTTCTCTATAAATTAATGATGATAATCCATTCTTTATTGAGTGTAAAACAAATTATTAATTCCCTGCTTTCTTGCCAAGAATTGGTCATATTATCTGTGAGAAAAGATGGCGGATGAGGTGGTTTTGCTAGATTGTTATTATAGCATGTTTGGCATGAGGGCTAGAGTTGCATTGGCTGAAAAGGGTGTTGAGTATGAGTTTAGGGAAGAGAATTTGGCCAACAAAAGTCAGTTTTTGCTTGAAATGAACCCAATTCACAAGAAAATCCCAGTCTTGATTCACAATGGGAAACCCATTTGTGAGTCATTGATAATTGTTGAGTACATAGACGAGGTTTGGAAGGACAAGTCTCCATTGTTGCCTTCTGATCCTTATCAGAGAGCTCAAGCTAGGTTTTGGTCTGACGTTGTTGACAAAAAGGTACCTTTTTGTTTTTCTTTCGTTAATTACAAAAACTATCACTAGATTTAGCCTAATTAAAAAAAATCAAGTTATTTTTAAAAATTACAAATGCCCCCTAACATTTGTTTCTAGGGATAATTACAAAAATCCCTTGAGGTTCAGGCTAATTACAAAAAAATCCTAAATATTTTTGAAAATTGCAAAAACCTATTGATCAAGTGTTATTCTTTGTCCTTACATTTTCTCCTTCATAAAAAAAATACCTACTGATATTTATAGAAATATCACAGTTACCACCTTCAAGTTAAAACATAATCAAATCTGATGTTTTTTTTTTGTAATTCTGAAACATGTCTGTTTTTTTTTGGGGGTAATTAGCCCAAACCTTAGGGAGTTTTTTTTTTTTTTTGTAACTATCCCATGTTTTTATTTTACAAATTTCACCTTGACTGCATTCTCCAGAAGAGAGTATTTGTTAGGTAACAAATATCAATGGGGGTGTGGTATATATAATTTTGAAAGATAACTGAATATTTTTTGTGATTAGGCTAAATCTCAAGGTAGTTTTTGTAATTATCCTTTTTTTTCTTTTTAGATTCTAGATCTTGTGTTATTGTTTGTTTTGGTGGTGGATTGATGTTTTCAAGACCGCTCCACATGTTATTCGAACGAGGCGGTCGACTCGGGCTCGGAAAAATTACAAAATTTTTAGTGGCCTAATTTTTTTGTTTACCTTTTAATATAGTACATATCGGAAATAACGAAATAAATAAAGTTATGAACAAAGTTTGTGATTGGCATAATGGCTGATGCACTCCACCTTGAAACAAATCACCAACTATAAGCACTCAGGTTCAAATCCTACTTGTTCATTGCTAACAATAATATATCACAAGAACAAAGGACTCATATTCTATTGGGCCTTGTTAGTTGCTAACAATATATTTAATTTTCCTTAAAGGCCTTAAATTAAAAATTCTCAAATTAAAGAAGCAAAAAATTGAAAAAAAAAATGGGGCCCCAATTTTAAAGTTCGACTCAGGCCAAAAGATTGGTAGGATCGGACCTGGATGCTTTCATATAGTATTTGGCAGAATAATTTTACTCATCATGTCCAATTATTAGGTAAGTGTGGCGGGAAAAGGAATATGGTCGACAAAAGGAGAAGAGCAAGAAACTGCCAAGAAAGAAATGATAGATGCGCTCAAGTTGTTGGAAGGAGAGCTTGGAGAAAAGCGTTACTTTGGTGGTGACAACTTTGGGTTTGTAGATGTTGCCTTAATTCCATTCTACAGCTGGTTTCATGTCTATGAGACTTTTGGCAACTTTAGCATTGAAGAGAATTGTCCTAAATTGATTGAATGGGCCAAGAGATGCATGGAGAAAGAGAGCGTCTCCAAGTCGTTGGCTGATCCAAACAAGGTTTATGAATTTATTGTAGGCATGAGGAAGATGTATTATGGCCTCGAGTAGGCGTTTATATTCGTCTACCGATCATTGCAATGGTTTTTTTTAGGATTTGTGGTATATTTCCAGTTTATAGTGTTTCATCCCATGGTGTGTGTGAATCCTTGGGATAATAAAGGCATGTTTGGATGATGCAGTTTATGTCTAGTAAATGTTGTTTACTATGTGGTAAAACTGCATATAGCTAGACTTTTTTAGGGTGTCTTGAAGTCTATTTCAGTAATGTTACCTTATTTTCATGTTGGAGCTTATATTTCATAATGTTATAAAGCTCGTCTACAGGATCTTTTTTGCTTTTACTCTTTTGTTATTTCACAAATAAGTTTGGGATTCATTATTTGGCATAGGGATGGCAATTTTGACCCGACCCGCGGGTACCTGCCCTGGCCCGCCCCGTAACCCGTGGCGGGGTGAGTCTGGGTCTCACTCCCCGCGGGTACCCGCCCCGCCCCGCCTAGAATTTTTAGTTTAAAAATATATTTTAATAAATATTTTACATATATAATATATGTTATAATATAATTTTTATGTATTCTTATATTATATTTAATATTTATAAATTGATAATAATAAATTTTGTAAATAATATTTTTTAAATGTATATTTTTTTCTATTTTTTTCTGTTTTTTAATTTAATTTAATTTAAAACAGACGAACCTACGCGCCTGCCCCGCCCGCCCCGCGACACGACCCGCCCGCCTCGTTCTAGTCACGGGCGGAGTCCGGGTCATGGCCGACCCACCCCGACCCACCCCATTGTCATCCATAATTTGGCATATGGGTGTGCATGGGACTTGAGATCACCGAACTCGAACCAATATCCGAACCAAAAAATATTCGAACCGAAAATATCCGTTGACTTTTTGACTTTCTCCGAATCAACCGCCCCGGAAATTTACATGGTACAAGCTTTAAGAGATTTTTCAAATATCCGTATCGAGAACTGCATCAATCGTGACGAATCAATATCCGAAACTAGAACCAATTTTAAAATAACTTTATATATATATATGTATATTTGTATCTTATTTATATTTTGATATTGAATTAACTAAACATTCCTTTGAAATCCAATATTATATAATACTAAAAATTATCAAATTAAAAATTTGGCATATTTTATCAATATATCAAATGAATAATTGAATATATATTTAATTCACTAATAGTTACGTCATATACTCATATTAGTTTATTTAAATGAACCAATAAATGAAATTATAAAATCGTATTTGATTTGTAGAAAATGTTTAAATTTGATAATATTTTACTTATTAAGGATCATAACTAGACTCATCCTCTAATCAAGAAAATTAATTAAAATAAAATTAGTTAAATGATTAGTACATTGCACATAAACTATAGTAATCATTTAACAAAGAAATTAAGATATTGAGAGTATAGATTTTTGTTTCATATTAGTTTATCAAAATTATTAGTCAATTATATTTTTCCTAAGTCAAGAGCCCATGGCAATGTGCCAAGTTTATAGAATATATTATTGTGTAATAGATGCTACTAAACTTGTCATTAGCTGAGATTCTACACTTTTACTACTATTACGAATAACATAATATCTCAAACATATTATGTTAAAATCCAAAAAGAACACCAATATTTTTAACTATAAATTAGATAAAAAAAAATGATTTAAAATTTAAATTGATATTAAACTAATATGTAGTATATATATAGTCTATATCATGAACGAAAGATTTATAATTACAATATCAAAAATTTATCACTTAAATATGAATTAAAGAAATTTTATGTATAAGTTAAATATAAAATACCAAAAAGTTAAACTCATATAGTACTAATAGTTTTAGTATGTATTTTTGAAAGTGCACTAAAAAAAATATTGAAAGTATAACCGTTTAATGATTTTTACACTGGTTTTTCTTTTCACCTTTTTTGTGTGTTTTATTTGTGAAATATTTGAATCTTCGTTTCTCCGAACCGTCCCACTAGAACCGAATCTCCGTACCGAACCGGAGATTTTTTTTATGGTTCGGTTCTAGAGATTTAATTTTGGGATCTCCGAATTTCGAGACGGTTCTGGAGATGTCTAAATCTCCGGACCGGACCGTGCACACCCCTAATTTGGCATGTGTGCAAAAGACTTTTTGTAGCATGATGCAAATAACAAGTGAAGGGTTTAGGCTGCAACTGGTTTTAAAAGAATTTGTAATTTTTTTTCCTTTTTTTAAATAAATGAAAATATATAAAAAGAAAGAAAAAAGTCCTGATCACAAGCCGATCAGGTAGCAAATGAAAAACAATGCGAAATTCCAAGAAAAAATAATAAAATAACCTAATGGCGCAATTTAAATGAAGGGCATTTGTGTCTCAAGGATTTTCGAGTGATATTGTCATTTTTATTTTTTGTACGTGCTCGAGTATCATATTGATGGTCTGGTGTAGCTTGTGGAATGTCGGCCCATGATCCTCGAGCTGCAATTTCCAGAGCCTTCATAGCTTCTAAGGGAGCACATGAGCGAATAACAAGTGGAGTAGTTGATGAGTTGCCTAACTTGGTCTTTAAAGCTTCCTATTCATCTTGTTCTTCTTCATCCAGCATATCAGACCAACGTTTCCGTGTTGATGCAATCATTGCTTCCTCTAACTGATCGTTAGAGCTAAGGACATAATCATTAAATGGATGATTTCTAGATACAACTTTTATGGCACTGTGGAGATCCGCTTGACTCTTTTCATCTAAATTTGGTGTAGTCATCATGTCCTCATGAACAATAACCGAACTCCGTTCTGGTGGTTGATAAAGACCATAATCCTATCAAGATTGACATTCGAACCTTTGAGGCCCTCATCTGCACGAACATGTGAGAGCTCATTCTCTTCATGCAAATCCTCTGATGTATCACCCAACACGTTAAAAGAATTATGTGTTTGAATACCCGAAGTGGATGGTCCACCCTCCTTAGGACCAAGATTTCTCTCCTGAAACGGGCTTTCCGGGGATTAACTTGAACCCAAGTTTCCGAAACTACTTCCTTACCCTTGTTGGCCAGAATCTTATCATGATTCTCCATTCTAATGACAGATCGTCCACGAACCAGACTTTTATCAGTTTGAACAATGTCAGGTCTTTTTGTCTCATGTTGATGGCGACAATTTGTAATATGATGCCCAATAATCCGACAATTAACGCAAAAATCCGGCAAATTCTTATAACTGATCGAAATAACAGAGCAATGTCCCACCCTTTCAACCATAATAAATTCCTGAAGAGATTTATTTAAATCGAGTTCAACTAACACGCGAACAAAATATCCCACCTCCCCGGATAACGAACGACCATCTATTTGGATCGGAGTACCTATCACACTTGCAATCTTCATAATCAAAAAGGGATGCCAATACTCGATACCTAGTTCATAAATCCGAACCCAAACTTGTGCCATAGAAGTATTAATTTTATAAGGATTAAAATCCGGGATCCAATTAGTGATGTGGATTGTACTCGGATTCAAATTCCATGAAGCTTTAACGAAAGCACGATTACGGTCAGCTATATCATTAAATTGTAAACTAAAACAACCCTTACCTAGTGGTACCAATCGCCAAGCATGTTGAATTCTCCAAACGACATGCAATTTCGATTTGAGCGTCTCTAACGTGCATGGCTTAGCCCCTTTTGGAAGTAGGAGTTGTCCGACAATGAATCTCGTAACTCCGTTTATGCGTTGATGATAAATCCCTCATCTATCGTTACGGAATAAAAATATCATTTCTTAACTGGAATCGTATCCTCCCCGAAGTGCACCATTTTTGCAAAAGATTTCTTCACAGTCGTTTCTTGAAAATCTGGATCCGTTCTTGGATGGTTCTTGAGAATCTTGGAAGCATGATCAACATGATGATCTAAAACTTGAGGAAAACATGTAGAATGTGACTGGTCTTGATTTTCTTGATCAATTCTTGTAGCGGTTTGAAACGTTTGTGTAAGAGGATCAATAGATACAGAATTAGGTTTGGGAAAACCCTTGGTAAAACCCTAGGAGCCGGGATAGGAGAGAGAAGATCAAGATGCATCGGCCATAGAGGCTTGGGAGGAGAGAGAAGAGAGCATCTTTTCTCAAAACCCTAATTTTTCCATTATCTCTTGCAAATTTTTTTCCTCAAAATATTTTAGTCCCAAACATTCTATTGTTTGTAAAAACTTTCAAAAAAATAAGGGATAATTACAAAAACACCCCTGAGGTTTGGGCTAATTACAAAAAACCCAGAGATATTTCAAAATTACAAAATATCCCTCAATTTTGATTTTGCCTTGAATTTAAGGAGTTAAATGTAATATTTTTATAGATGTCAAGGGGGTTTTTGAAATATTTTTTAGCGGAAAATGTAATTTTTGTAATTTTCAAAAATCATTGGATTTTTTTTGTAATTAGCCCGGACCTCAGGGGCTTTTTTGTAATTATCCCAAAATAATAAACTATTCACTCGTTCTTATTTTTCCAGTCATATCACGAATAGACCCTATTTACTCTCTTTTATTTTTCAAATCATCAATCACATTCAATCACTATTTTACTTAAAAAATAATGACAAAGAACTATTACATTCCATTCTTATCCTCCGTCTAATCACACTTCCAAAAAATTTCACCACTTTTCAAAAATAATTTTTCACCACTATTCTTAAAAAATGAAAATGGACGAATGGAAGGTCATCCTATCACAATCGTATCTTTCTCAGTTTTTTTTTTAATTCGATTTACTAAAGACAATATATTGTGCTTGTGAACAGAACAGGTACTTTATTTTTATTTTATTTTCCAAATGCAATTATTGTTCTTTAAGAAAAATCAATTTTGCCCGCTCATGTTAAAATTTTTGGCTCTGTCCTACAAGGTAAGGTTTGGAGATAAAGGAATATATGCATATAAAAATTTTCACACAAATTCTTTTGATGTCATACTTTAGAAATTTTCACGCAAATTAAACTTAAAATAACTAAAAAAACATTAGATACAACTTAGAACAATCAATTTAAGAATAAAATAATACACCTTAAGATAAATTTCACATTTGAGATTCTATAATAAAAAATAAAAAATAAAAAATAAAAAAGATTCCTCTTAGGCCAGACCCAAACCCTGAATCAAACCTAATACACTCAACCGAGGCCCAGCTCACCACAGTGTAAGCTAAAGCCTAAGTTGAACCTTTATGGGCCTGAGGCACTCCAGCACATTTGAGAACTCTCGACATTTCAAACAGAACAGAATCCAAAATTTGATTAACTGCTGCCTGGTGGCGATCAAAATTATAAATCGAACTTCGAATCAAATTAATCAATCTAATCCGATTTTAATCAGATATTTCTTCGTTTTTTTATTTCAAATTTTTGGCTAATCAAAATTTTAATTATAATTAAATAAATTTTAAAAGAAAGATCAAAAAATAATAATAAAATATAAATATATTTTGTATTTGTTTATTTTCTAGTTTAGGTGAGTAAAAAGTTAAAAGAAATAGTAAAAAAGTAAAAAAAAAATATGATGTATGATATAAAATCAGATATATAAATATATATAAAAACTTATGGTTTGATTTCCATTTCAATATAATTAAGCACAACCAAAAACCAATACAGAATCAAAAATTGAAAATTTGAAAATAAAAAACCACTATAATCAGTTTACCTATAAAATATGTAGGTAAGTATTAAGATAACTATAAAGTGTAGGTAAAATCGTTGTTGATAAAAATCACTGTATGTAAATATTTACCTACAAAATCTAAAACTGTTGATAACCTACAGTATTTCTGTCGGTAAATTTAAAATTATTGGTGATTTGTGGTATAATATGGGGGAAAATAATATTCTTTATTCTTTAGGTAATTTGTAAGGAACTGAAATTTTTTGTGACAATCATTTATGTCGGTAAACTAAAATTTTGTAAACTTAAAACCAAATTTCAATTTGATTTGTGTACAATCTTTTTTTTTTCGAACGATATTATTTTATTAGAACAACTCAAAAAACTGAAATTACAACTACAAACGTAGCCAACAGGCTAAGAGCCGACTTGACTAAATAAAAGCCAGCGGGGAATTGGTAAGACCAATTCAGATCAACTTCACAAACTAAAACCTTCCCCCCCAAAACTAAAACACTCCACGGAGACTTCAAAGACTTCTTAATGGAGATCAAAACACTAAAAGAAACCAAAACCGGGCACGAGCAACCACTACATACTACAAAACAGATAAAACTTATCCGCCTACGAGTTTCGCAAATCAACCGGAAAAAAAAACAAACAAAATAAAAAAAAACTACAACTTAACAACAAAAAAAATAAAGAAAAATTAACCTAACAAACATAGAAAAGAAAAGATTCTCCCACCCCCAAAACCACCGCCACATCCAAGACCACCCCTCCTTGCCCAAGCCGGTCTCTCTCTCGCCGGAGTCTAAACGGACTCGTCGTCGCCACGTCTCTAATCGTGTTTTTCACCTTTGCGGTCCCCGCCGCCATCCAAGTCGCAAGACCGCTCGGCTTTACAAAGATCCATTTCGACGATGGGGTGTTGATTTTGACGGCTCACGTCGCATACGTGGCGAGCAAAAGGCCGAACAAACACATGAGGTCACCACAAAGCTTTCATTCTCATGGGAGAAAAAGCATTTGCTTGGAGGAGGAGAGGAGATGGGGTGGGAGGTGGTTGGGGGTGGGAAAAGAGAGAAAAATTTAAGGTCTTGTATGGTTATGTTTCCATGGACCATTTCTAGTTTCTAGTGTTGAAAATTGAATTTTGAGAATTTATTGGTTTTCGTGTGAAAATTGGAAATATGTTTTTTTTTTTTAAGAAAACAAAGAAAGTGCATTATCATTGATCAAATAGGATTACAAATTTGAAAGTAACCCCATGTGGAAAGTTTGGGGGAATTATACCGAAAAAGAAACCATTACATGAAACATCAAAAGCAAAACTAGCAAGCTTGTGGGCCAATTAGTTCATTGTCCTTGGAATGTGGTTGAAGGCAATCGAGGCGAAGTCTCTCGATCACTTTTATATCTTCCATTAAGCTTCCCAGGATATGATAGGTCCTCGTGTCGGTTCGCGAGTCCGTTTCCCAATCGAAGGCGGTCGTTTGAATTCCACGTTTTGAAGATTGAGATTTCGGGCAAGGAGCGCACCTCGCGGCATGCAAGGGCTTCCGCGACATCAAGCTCGAAAACATGCGGTAATTTCCTTACAAGGGTTCGCACTATTTTGCCTTCATGGTCACGGATCACAACGCCTAGCCAAATTTCAATTCCAGACCGGACCGATGCATCCGTGTTGATTTTTAAGAAATCCTTCGTGGTCTTTTCCACTTCTTGGGAGTTCAATTTGCTTGGAGTGTTGGAAGAGCCATGTACTGTTGGTAGTCATGCGGACATTTCATCCCAATATTGTAATAGCCTTGGTGGTTGATGGTTTTCCCTTGAATTGGAGCAGATTCTGGAGTACCATAAAGCCCACAACAATACCGCAAATAGCGGCGCATACTCCTAATTTTTGACCTTGATATCTCCATGATCATGTCGTAAATGGTTGCATGGCTTTTTTAAGAATATGGTCCGAGATGCGTAGGGGTGAGGCTTTCCGGAAATTGGCTCCACGGCAATCCCTAGCGCATGTTCCATAGTCTCTTCCGTGTTATGGCATCTCCCGCATACAGTGGATAAATATTGCATGCCCGACGTAGAGGTTTGCCTTTGTAGGAATGATTCCATGCATGGCTTTCCAAATGAAAATTTGAATTTTCGTGGAACTTTTAAATTCCATATCCACCGCTGACCCATGGCGTTTCCTGGAGGAAGATGCACTTTGTCGGCGTTTGCAATCGCCTAGCAAGTTTGTAGCCGATTTCATCGAATAACGCCCATTAGGATCAAGTACCCATGTTAACACATCTTGTCCTCCCCGTGTATCGAAGTGGTATTTTTAGAATTTGTTGCGCATCCTTCGTTGAAAATGCTCATTATTCGACCTTCATCCCACTCGGTTCCATTGGGGAGCATCAAATCCCTAACAACCAACTCATCTTGTGGAGCTTCGATCCTTCTACAAGTCCAAGGTTGTGTAGCGTCGGAATCCAAGGGTCCGTCCATACCCTACCGTTGTACCATCCCCGATTCTCCATCTAACTCCTTTCTCGATTATCGCTTTCCCTGCCATGATGCTTCTCCACGTGAAACTAGGGTTGTATCCAATTTTCGCATTTAGGAGAGAGTCGTTTGGGAAGTAGCGCGCCTTAAGTGTTCGGGCTAGAAGGGTGTTTTCATCTGTTGCCAACCGCCATCCTTGTTTTGCAAGCATTGCTAAATTAAAAGCCTCAATCTCTCTGAATCCCAGTCCTCCTTCTTTTTTGGGGAAACATAATTTGCGCCACGAAGTCCAATGGATACGTTGTTCGCTATTTTTCTGTCCCCACCAGAAGTTAGAAATGAGAGAGTTTAATTTATCACAAATTTGCTTTGGCAACCGAAAACAGCCCATTAAATATGTGGGTATGGCTTGGGCAACACTTTTTATGAGTATCAATTTTAAACTCTGAAAAGAGTTATTGTTTTCCAATCTTTTAGCTTTTTCCCAACTCGATCAATGATCCCTTGGAAGATTTCTTTTTTTGACCGTCCCACCGTAGCTGGTAACCCCAGATAGATGCCGTGTTTTTCCACTTTCCGGACTTCAAGTCGATCGGCCAATTCTTGTGCAGTAGTGATGGGGACTCCTTTGCTGAAGTTTATCTCAGATTTTTCGAAATTTACAACCTGCCCTGAAGCTTCACCGTATGATGAGAATAATCCGTCTTATTTCGTCAATTTCTCTGGGGTTAGCTCGACCAAGATTAAGCTTTGTCATTTGCAAAGAACAAGTGGGAAATCGGGGCGCTAAACACAAATCCCGATTCCGTGAATTTGCCTTAAAGATTCCGCTTGCCGAATTAATCTTTGAAAAAGTTTCTGCACAAAAAAAGAAATAAATAGGGTGATAGAGGGTCCCCTTTATGCGGAGCCTCTGAAGGAGTGAAAACCGGACCAGGTTCGCCATTACAAATCACAACATAGAAAACAAAGTAACACATCTCATAATTAACGACACAAATGAATCATTCAAACCACATTTCAAGAGGACCCGTTCGAGAAAAGTCCATTCGACCGATCATGCCTTACTCATATCAAGTTTAGCGCAAAAGGACCCACGGTTTTTGGCTTTATTAGATTTCATGGCATGGAAAATTTCGAACACTATTAGAGCATTGTCGGTGATGAGGCGTCCGAGACAAAAGCAGATTGACAAGGATGAATAATATGGGGAGGATTTGTTTGAGTCTATTAGCAATGGTTTTGGTGATTAATTTAAAGATAACATTGCAAAAGACTAATGGGTCTAAAATTGTTCTAATATCAAGGTCTTTCTTTTTGGGATGAGCACAATGTGAGTATGATTAAGAGGTCCAGGATTAGCGAGAATTATTAAGGATATTTAGGACAACCTGGATAACATCACCTTTAATAGTCGGCCAGAATTGTTGATAAAAGAGAGCTGGCATACCGTCTGGTCCCGGGGATATTGTAGGGTGCATTTGGTCCAGTGCTGCAATTATTTCCGCTTCCTTAAAAGGTGCCGTGAGTTTCTCGTTGTGTTCATCGGTTACCTTGCGTTCCACTGCGTCGATAGCTTCATCCATGTTCAGATTCCCATGTGTGGTGAAAAAGTTTTGGAAATAACTTGTAAACACCCTTTTGATGGCATTACAATCGTCCACCATTGTCCCATCTCCGGTTCGAATTTTTTCGATCGTATTTCACTTTTTTCGTCCATTTGCCGTGTGATGGAAAAAGGCGGTGTTTTTATCCCCATCTTTCATCCAATTCGCCCGAGCTCGCTGATACCACATGGTTTCTTCCCGTTTCATTAGTTCATCCATCTTTTTTTCTAGTTTTTTTTGACGCGACGGAGTTCTCGCACGTGGCGGAGTCTTTGATACGTGTGATTTGCTCCCGAGTTTGTTCTATTTGGGACCCTATGTGCCCAAAGTGTTTTGTTTCCCAAGTTAAAATGGATAGTCCCAAATTGTGGATTTTGCTTCTGATAGATTCAGGGGTTTGAGTTTCTGTAGATGATAGCCACACTTGTTTAATGTAGGTTTCTGAGGATTCCTCTTGGAGCCACATTTTTCGAAACGGCTCGGCGTGGTCTGCCCTTCTGTTCTAGTATTTGTTTTTGACCAAAAGAGACCATGATAGGGCTATGATCCGAAGCTACCGAGTTTTATGTATAACTCGATAGCTAGGAATTTGGTAACCCATGCGATGTTCGCGATGACCGATCGAGTCGCTCTTGTATGTTGGCCTCACCTGGTTGACCATTTGTCCACGTGAATTGATAACCCTCAAAGCCCAAGTCATCTAGCTGGGTGTCATGCATGGTTGCCCTAAAAGCCCTCATTTTAGCCTCATCTTTTTGTCGACCCCCAATTTTCTCGAACCCAAACAAGATTTCGTTAAAATATCCTATGCACATCCAGGGTGTGTTATTTTGGTCATGCAGTCCACGAATTAATTCCCAGGTGCGTTCCTTTAAGTTTTCCTCCGGCCACCCGTAAATCCCCGTAAAGCGCCAAGAATCGTCTGAGCCATTATTTCGCACATCCGCGTCAATGGCATGTAGGGATGAGAACTTAATTTGGATATGTAGTGTATCTTTCCACATAAGGCACAATCCACCTTTCCTTCTTCCGTTACTTCTATCGCAATCAACAATATGATAGTTCAGATAGTTGACCGCCTCACTGACGGTCGTCATCTCAGTTGTTAGTAGCTTAGTTTCCATCAGGAAAATTATATCGGGATCTTCACGATGAATTTCTCGTTTAAGCACATTAACTGTCCGAGGGTTCCCGAGCCCTCGGCGATTCAACGTAGCAGCACTCATAGGGTTCGACGAACCTGCTCTTTGTCACACCGTAAGGTCATCCATTTTATTCAGTACCTCAACTAACTAGAAGTCTCACCTGCACAAGATACCCAACAACAAAATACAGACCCTGACAAACCTCAAAGGATGGGAAAAGAAAGGAAAAAGAAAAAGAAAAAGAAAAAGAGATATACAAACAGATGGTGGGTTTCCTATCTTTAGGAAATACTAAAAATAGAAATGCTAAAGGAATATTATGGGTGAAAGGTTAAAGTTGCGGGAATTAAGGTCGGGTTATGCATTAAACAAACATAAAGCAGAGACATCTAGAAGTGGGATAGAAAGGTAGAAAAAGTAATAATAAAAAAGGAAAAAAGAAAAAGAAAAAGAAAAAAGGAAAAGGAAAAAGAAAAAGAGAAAACCAGACATAAGAGTAAGATTAAGGAGCAAGGGAAGGCACCGGAGATAGAGGTTAAGATCTTTCGGTGGTTGTCGTATGGCTTATCGGCGGAAAAAAGATATATCTAGCCACTAGTAGTAGGAAGGAAGAGTTCCAATCAACAACACGGAAGCCCTCGAGATAGAGACCTGGTAGGTGTGGTGGGGAGGCCGGAGAGAGGCGGGAGGTGGGAGACGAGGCGAAAGTTGGGCGGTGTGACGGGCGGTGGCGGAAGGGTAATCACAGCGGACCCTAAACAACCCTAACTTAAAGACTCTTTGAAAGAGAACACAACTCCTAACTAGAGGAGAATACTGTCATGCTATTTGGAAATATGTTTGGATGAGTGAATCAAATGAGTTTTATGTAGGTTTGGAAATGATATTGTGTTTGGTTGAGTAGTTTTGAAGTATTATTTTATGTATATAATAATTTGAAAAGTTGAAAGTGGTCGAATATTTTAATTGAATATATAATATTATATTTGTGAGATTATAGGCTAGTGGGTCCCATTATTAGATATAAATAATTAAAAATAATAATATTTTAAGTTGATAGAGTTGGTAATATTGGGTCCCATATGTATAATTGGATGAAAAGATGAGAATAGTGATTGATGAGTAATGTAGGATAGTGTATAGGGTTGAGAATTGAAATTATAGGTTTGAGATGTAGTTTTATGTGAAAAATAGAATGTGAAAATGATGATTTTCATTGAAAAAATTATAAACAAACATGATTCTAATTTTATGAATAGTTGAAAATTGGAAATAGGTTCTTGGAAACATAAACAAACTAGGCATTAGACCATCTCCAACTCAACTCTAAAACCCACATCAAAACACCAATTATCTAAAAAACACCCTCCAACACAACTTTAAACATCACACCAAATTTGGTGTAATGAATAGTGTTACACCAAATTTGGTGTAATACGAATATTCCCTCTTTGCCCTCCAATTTCTTCTACTTCAAACTTTTGATTTCTATGTATCCTATATTTGATATATAATTCATTTGTAACATGGTTTTAGTTATTTAAATTTTGTATATAATTATTATTTTGGATGAACAATAGTTAATATTTACCAATAAATTATTATAAACTAAACTTAAAATTTTGATAAACTAAAATAATTAATAAACAAAATTTTAATTTAATTAAAAAGCATCAAAGTCTATCATAAAATACAAAACACTATCATAATTGAGGATGAACGCGATGTTGATGCACCGATCCAAGACCGCATGGAAGCACCAACTCCGGATATTGAGATGGTTACAAATGAGAATAATCGTTTTCAAGACTTTCTCGCTCGACACAAACAAATCAAGGACAAAAATGCTCATTTTGCACTCCGTGATGCATTAATCGATCACGTGTGGGATGAATATACTAATTTTGAGAATTAGTAATATATTAATCTTTTTTTTGTCTTTAAATATTTGTATTAGGTTTGTCTTTTTTTATTGTCTAGTGTGCAATTTAGTATTTTTATTTATTGAGATATTAGGTGTAATATTAATTTTGCAATATAATTAATTAATGTAATATTAGTTAAATATAAGTTTTTATTTAGTTACATTAATAATAATAAAATATAAGCAAAAGAAATAATTGCAGAAACAAATAAATTTGCTATTCCAAAATGAAAAGAAAATATTAAAATACTCATTTGGTGTAAGATTTAGTGTAGTGGGTTGGAAATGGGTTTTGCAAAATTACACCAAAACACCAAATTTGGTGTGATTTTCACACCAAATTTGGTGTTATGGGTTGGAGATGCCCTTAGGGTTTGAGTTGTAGAGAGAAGGTGGAGAGAAAAAAGAAGAGAGAGAAGGGGCTAAACCTGATTTGTGTACAATCAAACGTTAAATTTAAAGTTGATTTGGTTAATATTCAATGTATTAACCCAATTGTAAACACCTCTACTAGGCATGACATATTATTTCCCCATGAACTACATTACATCACACTAAAAACTCAGAAAGATTGGATCAAAAAAAAAAAAACTCAGAAAGATAAAAACATTCGTCTGTTTACATCATAGCAGCAAAAACGTCTTCCACGTAATTGCCAAATGGCCCAAATGGTTAATAATACCAGCAGTTCTTAGTGAAACAACAGAAAACCAAGTGCAAAAGTATTTTTATAACATAAACAACATTTGATTACAACCAAAATGAAGTAACATTCAACCGGAAATTAACAGACTACCATAAAACCTAAACATCTCTACTGCTAATCAAGCCATAAAGTGCATATATCTCTCGAAAGATTTTGCACTCAGCACTTAAAAAAACATGCCAAAAAACAATCAACCACCACAAAATCTACAAAAGCCATACTGATCATAGTCATAGATGTTTACTCCTACTTAACACCGTATTTCTTCTTGAGAATCAAAACAAACTCGTAAACCTTTATGGGACAGGCCAAGGACTTGGAGACACTCTCTATCTTTTCGCACCTCTCGGCCCATTCGATCAATTTAGGGCAATGCTCTTCGGTGCTAAAGTTGCCGAAAGTCTCGTAGGCATGAAACCAGCAGTAGAAAGGAATTAAGGCCAAATCTACGAAACCAAACTTGTCACCACCGAAATAAGGCTTGTCCCCGAGCTCGGTTTCTAACAGCTGGAGGGCCTCGATGAATTCTTCTTTGGCTGCTTGTTGCTGTTCTCCTTTCATATACCATATCCTTTTTCCAGCATCGTTTACCTAATTGGACGATCGAAAGTGTAAACATGAATATTCCATCGTTCATATGAATGCACATGACTGTACATTGAAACAATCAACAACACGTATTTATTTTATACACACGAGTCGTTTATCTAACAAAGTGGAATGGGAAAGTGGAACAGGAAATCTGGAGTCGGGATCGTGCGACATACCACAAGATAATGTTGTTATTTTTACTCATTACAAAATACTTCTTTTTTCTCTCAATTTCTACCAAAGTTTAATATTCTCATCAAAATTCAAGTTCTTGTATTCTCTATTATCTCAAGACCTATGTTGATTCGATTGTTGGATGATTTTAACAAGAAAACTTAGCACTTGCTTGACTCATAACAAATTATCAAGAATGGTCATGTGAACCATGTGTTAGATGGTTTCTCATTGACTCATACGTAATTATAAATTATTACTCTGTTTTGAGCAATAACAGAATAGCATAAGAGTTAAATTATAATATCTTAGAGCTAATATATTTCTAGCCCACACGAAAATTTGTCAGTTGATTACGACATATATATCAAGCATTGCTATTCTAAAAATCCCGCCCTCTGTCCGTCGACCTTTTTTTCCAATTAGGCCCCGTCTGCAGCACCCGCCGTTCTCGTTCTAACCTCACCCACTCAGCTCCGCCTCACTTTAGGTCATAGTCTACCTACCGACTAGGCCGACTTATAAAGACTTTTTAACACGATATCACGGTAAGTAGAAGTATACAAATTGAATACTACCCAAAAATGGACTCTTGAGAATGTCAACAACACACACAAACAATTTTCAATTTCAGATCCAAAACAAGCTACATAGACAAACAAGCATTCTCGTTCAAGTTCACAAATTTAACAAAAAAAAACTAAACAATACTCAAGAAAAAACAACAGTAAATTATTAAAAAAAAAAGTACCTTTTTGTCAATAAAATCAGCCCAGAACCTAGCTTGAGCTCTCTGGTAAGGATCAGAAGGCAATAATGGATTATTCTTCCAAACCTCATCTATGTACTCAACAATTATCAATGACTCACAAATTGGTTTGCCATTATGGATCAGAACTGGAATTTTCTTGTGAATTGGGTTCATTTCAAGCAAATATTGACCTTTGTTTAGCAAATTTTGCTCCCTGTACTCATACTCAACACCCTTTTCAGCTAATGCAATCCTAACCCTCATCCCAAACATGCTAAAATAAGCATCTAGCAAAATCACTTCATCCAACATTTTTCTGAGAGAAAAATTGAACAACAAAAGATTTCAGTTGTTAATTGTAATTTGAGCTCTTGGTAATTAATTTGCTGAGAACAGTAAGTATATATAGACAAAAAGAGGAAGGTGGGTAGTGGGTGGCCAGTAATGGCCAAATTTTTGGGAAAAAGCGAAAATTATTTTATGTATTAATCGAGTTGCTCTTGTGAGTTGCCAAAATGGAACCTTCCAATTTCGGCCATTATTTTTAATTTTCTTTTTTTTGGAAGTGTGTTTGATACAGATAATATAATATACCGTGTGGGAAAACCTTTTTGGGCATGATAATTAATTGATATTAGACAGAGCAGTATGTCATTGTTGACTTGAAAGACCATCTTTGATTAGCCCACATGTTTTCACTGTAGCCTACTTGTGTTGCGTCTATGTATTTTCTTTTCCTTTTCATTTTTATTTGACTTGTATATAATCTTTTGTCCGCCCATGTGGCCTGGACGTGAATTATGTCATTGTCCATGTAAGACGTATTATAGAATATTTATATTATTTCAAAAGAACAATTTGTGTTAGTACTTAGTAATAAAGGTCAGCGATCACGTCACAATCCTTGCATGTATTATTGTATTTATTAAAAAAAAGGATGAACCTTAACGATCTTCACTATCATTGCTCCAGAGCTTTGTGGATGAGGTGAATTGTGTGATATGCCTTAACAAATCAGGGTTCTGAGCTGCCATAAACTGAGTCACCACACAAAAAATCATCATCCACCCTATGGTCTACCAAGGGGATTCGAACCTCCACGATACGGGTGTTAGCAGGCAGAGAACACATCACTTAGGTTATTTACCAGGTTGAACTATGCCCGAGGATTATTGTATTCAATGGCGTAGGCGAGGGCAACCCGGCCCAGGGCCCCCTTTTTAAAAAAAATTCTAGGTAAATTTTTTTAGAAAAAAAAATTATTTAATTTTTACATGATTTTTTTTTAATTTTTTATCTGGCCCACCCCAATTTCGTATATTGGTCTACCCCCGTTTTATTCATGGCTACGCCATTGATTGTATTTATTAGGATGATTTATTTTTCTATTTCACTTTATATTCTACTTTATTAAAGAATACAAACAAATCAAATGACACTCTGGGGAGGAAAGAAGCTTCAAGAACCTCAACTTCCAGCATCTACTCCATTTCTGAGGTCTCCACTGTCCCACCCCTAGAGCTTTGTGGAGGAGATAATCGTGGGATATGTTTCAATGAGCCAGGATCCTGAGTTGTTTTAGACTGAGTCACCACACAAGAAATCTTCCTCCAACCTGTTACCAGGTGAATTCTAATTTCTACTCTACAGATGCCAGTGAATCGAATATCACATTATCCAGGTTATTTGCACCAGTTGAATTATGGGCACTTTATATTTTACTTTATTGGACGAATTGTTGATTACTTTTGTTGTCTCTTGTTGCCTGGCGTGAATTATGTCATTGTCCATGTAAGACATATAACAGAATATTTGTACTATTCATGAAAGTAACTTATATTAGTAGTAAAGGTCAGCAATCTCGTCACAATCTAGAAACGTAATGAGTTATATTTGGGTTGAAATATCTATATCATCGCCTTATTTTGTCCAAGGACGTGAATGGGCCCGAGCAAAATTTTGATTCATCTCATTTGGGCGGATTTTAGTAATGTTAATAATATAAATAGATTTGGGCTGAATTTATAATTTGTTTTTGGAACTGATCTGAACCTTTTAATCTGTTTATTATTTAAAAATATAGTATATTTTTATGATATTTTATTAAAAATAAATATTTTAGAAAATGTTAATAGTATTTTTTAAATCATAAAATGGGTCTAGTGGATATACCTACTCCCCTCTCCCGAATTACTGCGTTTATCCGAGTGATCCACAAACGCGGACTGGGTCCGAGTAAAAATCTTACCGGATTCCAAGTTCAAGCAAACTCGGATCTCTTGTCATCTCTAGATTTTGGCCAATATTACTTAAGCAATTTATGTGTAACATGAGAATTTCGTATTTTTCATGAAATTTACAAGATTTTATGATTCGGTCTTAAAAATTCTAAAGCAAAACATAAGTTGAATTACTTGTTGAAGTTTTTCTTTCAACCTTTTTTATGGTTGAGATTTAATTGAGATTACATGTTGAAATTTTCTATTATTTTGCATGCACCTTTTTTGTGGTTGAGTCTAAGTAGAATGATAACGACTTCTATGATATTTAAACGGGAATCATTGCTTATAAGTTAAAGTATGCAACAAGGATCCAGAACAATCTAGAATAAGATAGATTTGAAAACGTTTTGATTTATATGAACTAGGAAGGACTCTTCAAAACATACTAGTATTTTTAAGTATGACTTGAAACTTCATATTTCTCCTCTTTAGAAAAAAAAAAAAAAAAAAAAAAGAAATTTCATTTTCCTAAAAACCAAAAATAAAATATTTTTATTTAAAGTGGCGAGTCAAGCTCGCTTACATTATATAGGCTCGAAATAGACCTAACCTACTTTGGCTCGGCCCAAGAGGCCAAACGCCTAAGTACCCGATACATTTTATGCATAAAAATGTTGGTCTGAGTTGGGCGAAGGCAAATAGCAGCGCAAGTGATTTTCGGGTCAGCTCAATTTTGTGTCTTGGCCTGATGAAATCAACCAGGCTGGCCCGATTTGGCCCAAACTTTTGCCGGCTTTAAACAATATTAAGCTACTTTTGTTTGGGGGCAACGAGTCTATGTTACAAATGAAAATATTATATATTGGATGACAGTTCATGTTTCATCCATATTATTGATGCTTGTGATTTTATATATGTATAACATTCAATGTATTCATTGAGTGCAACTTTAACAAGATCTAAGCGTTATTCCTATTCCCAAGTGGGGCGATAAAAACAATGATTTTTCAAGTCAATTTTGGAGGCATTTGCCCTATAAAACAGATCCCCGGAGTGCTTGAAATGTATGATTGGGTGCTCGAGAAATATATTTTTCTATTCAACTTTATATATAATAACTTAGCATCCTTATTTATGATAAATTAAATTCCAATTTACTAAATAGTAAATTGGGATGAAAATGAATTTGCGATTGGATATCCTTTCATTTTGAAAAACTTTTTTTAAATAAAATTAAAGAAGAATGATGATTTTGAAATCGTACATTTGATTTATATGAGATGAAAATATAATAAATAAAATTGATATGATGCAGAAATAGTAATACTTGGTAATTGAAATTGTGTGAGTAGTTTAATAGTGGAATTTTGTGAGAAAATATGTAGTAACTATGTTGATTTGATGTTTAAAAAAATGAACGTGATTGGTGATTGAGAAAAATAAAAATGGGCTAATAGTGTATTTTGTGAAAACTCTCATAAGTAACCACATGTTATGATAAAAAAATATGAAAATTTTTGTAGGCAAGAAAGTAATTTTCATTAACTTTTATTCTTCTCACTTTTTTTACAATAAGGAAATTATATTTTTATTAATCAATACGAAATAACCAAAATACAAAATCTCGAAATGAGACTATAAAACCTCAAATAAACTCTCACCTCTCAAACAAGAAAAAGGATGAGACAAACAAAAAATAAAACTAAACAAATACAATAGATCATAAATCGTCATATTAAAACTCGGTGGTTGTGATTCTTAGTTGGATAAGTGATTGTTTGTATTTCCAATCAGTTTAGACGATCCACATCGTTCTCTTTTGATCCGCATACCTACCAAGAATGAAGAACTTCTAATGAGACCCCACAAAAATAGATCTATTAATATTTGAATAGATCTTATTCTCATAAAAAATATTTTAATAGATCTAAAAAAACAAAAAAAAAAAAAAAAGCAAATGGAAAAAGCAAACCAAGTCCACCGAGGGGAAAAACTAACTCCCGCTATTTAAAAAAATGATGAAGACAAGAAGAAAAACAACAAAAAGCTGTTATCCCTTCCTCGCACTTTTATCCTTATAGAAATAACATTTTTTTCATAACGATGTATACTCTCAGGACTCGTTTGGGAAATATGATGGGATTGGATAAAATAGTATGATTGGATAGGATTACACTTTCATGATTATATAATCTTAGTTAATATTATGTTTGAGGTGTGTGATTGAGATATAATATTTTTGAATATATAATCATGAATTGTATTTGGTATAAGTGATTAAGTAAGATAAATTTGTAAAATATCTTTAATGCCTCTTCCATCAAATTTTCTCACCATTAAACAAATAGAACACATCTCTGAACCACAGCGGGTCGACCATGGTCATCTTCCCCAATTCCGAATCACTCGAATTTGACAAGCTCGATTGCTACACTTTTCGCTTCCAAAAAACACTCTTTTACCAAGAAATATTCATCAATTTCCCCTTTTAGAAAACTAAGGTTATGTTGGAAATTTTGAAGGAAAATTACATATTTGATATTTTAACCTTTTAAATAGTAAAAGCCAAATTTATTTGACCTTTTCAATAGTAAAAATCAAATATTTTATTTGATGAAAGGTCATATTTTTCCTATAAATATGACTTGATTTTCATTTGAAAAATACACAAAAACTTACAAAGTTTCCATACATCTCCAACTCTTGTAATTTTTAGTGATAATTTCCGGGCATAATTTTTCGGTTCGCCACTTAATAGATAATCCAGGTTTTCGTCTTATCCTGGGAAACAGGACGTCCCGAATAGGGGATGAATGCTGTTTTAAGGATAGTGTGTTGAACACACGATTCGAGCTATTTTTATTTTGCTTTCTTTGCAAATTTTGCCGATTCGGGATTTTTTCAATTTTATTTAAATTGTACTAGAAGAAATACTACTATTTTCCTACAAGCTTAAAACAGATTTTTTTTTCCCTCACTTCTAGTACAGTTTAAGTTGCTATATATTTGTAATTTTCTAACTTCGTGCTTAAGGTTACAATTCTCAGATTATTAAATTTCCTAATAATCTGTTTTGTTATTTCTAAAATCAGAATTTGTTTACTGATATAGGTGTTGTTTAACAATTGTGTAGTATTGTTTTCATTCAGACAAATATGTACTGTTGCCGTAAATTCATGCTAGCAATTCATATTGGGTATCTTTTCATAGAAGTATTATTTTATCTTGGAAAATTTGTTTAGAGAATTATTGATTCCATTTTATTATAATAAATTTGGCTGGAACCATTATGTGGCTTAACTTGATGAATAAAGAATATTTCCACTTATCTTAATTTGTGATATTGCATACATGATTAATTATTTGCTAGATTTTAAATTTACAATTGAAATCAAATGATTTGTATGTTACAAATTACGGTTGGCGCATCACAGATTCGGATTAAATATTGAAACTTCAGTTTTGTTAATATAAACTTCCAGATTAGTCGTTTAGTTCATATATATTATTAATATCATTGCTATTTTGGGAGGAAAATTGCAATTTGAATTGATTGGACCATATTTTGGACTAATCTTTGGGTTTTTTGACCGATTGAACTAATCTTTGAACTGTTTGGACTAATTGGACTAATCTTTGGACTAATAGATTAATACATGTGCAAATTCGAGTCAAGAAAATTGCAAAGGCATAATAATAAAAACTTGAACAATTTAATAAATTTGTTCTTATCGTTTTGTTTCGATTGATTGATAGAAGTCTAAACTTCTTGTTTCATTTGTTTTAGAAATGGCATCCAATCAAACAGTGGTGGGTCTAACCCTCACAATGTGCGAATCCAGTTGTTATCCCGATTGTGCCTCGGGTAGTAGCCAACCCCACGCTTAATGTGCTTGGTTAATCATGGAAAAACCTAAAAGTTTAACGGTTTGAACTTTAAGCGGTGGCGGCGAAAGATGCTCTTCTACTTGACCACCTTGAACTTGACGCGTTTCTTGACAGTAATATCCTCCACAAATTAGTGAGGATGAGATCGATGCACACAAGCGGTTAACGCTTTAGATGCTTGGAATCATGTTGATTTCTTGTGTAAAATTATGTCATGAATGGCGGCAGATTCACTTTACAATGTGTATAACTCTAAGAAAAACTATGCAAAGAATCGCGAGTCTTTGGACCATAAGTATAAGACGAGGATGCGGGTGCGAAAAAAATTCACCGTAGGCCGCTCTTGGATTATAAAATGGTGGACTCAAAAACGGTCATCGATCAAGATGAACTTCGTGATCATACATGATATTCAAATGCCGAGAGAAATGGTTCTTAGCTAGTGAGACTTTCCATGTAATACCCGAAATTTATATTTTGGGCTTTTATTAAGTTTGTGAATTTTTAGATTTTTAGTTAGTTTTTATTTAGGGGCTAATTTATTATTTTTAAAAATCCAAACCCAACTTTCCAGTTAAATATTTATTTACTCAAGTCCAAATTTTATAGCAAGGCCAAATTTCAAAGTTCCCAAATTATTTTAGTTTCAAACTTATCTTAAATTTCATTAAAATGTCCAATTCCAATAGTATTTTAGAATATCAAGATACACACAATTTTCAACTTCTAAACATATCTAATCTTGTTATATCCTACCCGATTTTATGAAAATCCTGAGAGATTAAAAACACTAATTAACCCTAATTAAATCTATAAATACAAACTACAACCCTAATATTCTTTCATACACGATCAAGATTTCGCTATTTTTCATTCCTTGCCAAGGTAAATTTCGCCAGCCTTTTTCCCTTCAAAATTTAAGTCTGCTCTTTTCCTTCAGTTTCATCTTCTACACCACCAATACCGTCCAATACAAAAAAATCGAGAAAAAGACCCAGTCCAGCACCGGCAAAATTCCATCAATCCAACCCAAATTACCATTGTCCGGCAGTCCACGAATCCAGCCGAAAAACACCCAATCAAACCATGCCCATCAACTACAAACTCCAAAACCCATCAAATTTCAAGTCCAGTTCAACCAATCTCAGTCTCCTATCTCAAGTAAACACCATCAACACCGTAAAAACTATCAACGCCGAATCCACCAGAAAGAAAATCAAAACAGCAACCCAAAGACACCAAAGGATCGATACCCTCCATTTATGCTTGACCTGCGGCACCAAAATCACAAACCCACGAACTCACCGGAAAATTCAAATGCCCACAAACTCGAATTCGTAGCTGCACAGTCGAAATCCATAACCCAGCGAAAATATTGAACCACCACCGCTGAACTCCGCCGCTGCCGGAAAACCCAAATCTCGTTGCCGATGGTAGATGTGTGTGACAGAGGAGAATGAGAGGGAAGTGAGGAAAAAAAAAAAACGAAAAGGAGAAAGGGGTTGGGGGGCTGGATGACGGAAACAAAGAAGGGAGATTAGGAGATAGGAAATAAAAGAAAAAAAGAGGGGAGAGTTTCAAGTTTGGAGGTGATGCAGGTGACGTGGGGGCAGAGGTGAAATAAGGGAAATGAAAGAAATAGAAAAAGGAAGAAGAAAGAAAAGAAAGAAAGGAAAGAAAAAGAGGAAAAAGTGGCTGCAATTTTTAAGTTGGGCAATTATTATTCTTGGAGCCAGAAATTACCAAAATACCATTCCAGTTCAAATATCAACCTTGAATTCCAATTCAACAAGAAAATCCTTCTGACTCTTCAATTTTATTGGTATTTTCTCTTAAGCCCCTAAAAATAGGATTTTAGTGATTGTTTCCTAAGTTTTAAGTTTATAATTTTCGAGGTTTTTGACTAGTATTATATTTTTCTATTGTTAGGCGATGTCTGAATGAGGATTAGGTGTCTTTGATCCAACACTTTTAAGTTCTACTTATTATCAAGCTACGTTTCAAGTGGGGTTTGTTTTTCTAAACTTTATTGTCCTTGTTAAATGCTTAGATTATTTTACATGAATGTGTAGATATTTTGCTTAGGCCCTATTGAGCCAGGGGGACTCAAGAGGTCCGGGGTCGATGTATCCCCAAAGTGGAACCCTGCAGTCTACCTGTCTATTGTCTATGTCTTACGGTTTTTCAAAAGATCTATCTTTATGTCCTATTGGATTGTATTTGCATGCTTATGTGAGATATATGTGTATTTAGCTTGGACAATTTATACTCCACCGAAATTACATGTCGCTCATCCCACATATAACAAACTTTTTAGGTTCGAGAGTCGGCGATGGTTATTGGCGGTGGATAATGGGTGGCCTATGAAACTATTGGAGTAATGTCTTTTTTATTTTTAAATGGTGATTTTAATTAAACAAGAAATTATTGAATTATTATGATTTTCTAAGTTTATTTATGCAAATAGACTAAACGGGATATTTTTTTTTGTAAATGTTCGAATTTCTTATAAATAAATGAATATATTAATTTTCTACACTTTATAAATTGTTTCCGCTATTGCTATTGAATTTTAAAATGAAATATATTAACAGCCTATTTTCTCTTATAAATAAAAGTATGAACGCGATATTTTTCAAAGTCTTTCACTGTCAAGTGGTCTGTTAGAATTATATGTAGATGTCAAATTTTATTCCAAATATGTTATGCGATTGCTTCCGCTATAATTATTATTCTTTTGAAAAATTAAATGGCTCGCTATAACGAGTTGTTTTTCTCAAGTTTCTTATGAAAAAAATATATACGGAAAAATGAATATTTGCACATAATTTATAGTTCAAAATTTCGGCGTTCTGGTGGTATCGGAGCGGTCTACCTTCCCGTAGACTTGCAAAAAAAAAAATAATAAATACACGTAGTTTTCGTGTGTGTACTCGATAAATGAACAAGCAAAAGTTTTTTAAAATAAATGAAAAGAGTCTATGAATCCACCACCGCTATGCCACGCCAACTCCAAAGCCAAGGCAATTTAAATTTTCAAAGGTTCAATTGCTACTTCGATCTGCCATCACATCGTTATTGACAAATTGCATGATTTCTATTGCGAAAAAAAAAAAAAAAAAAAAGAGATGAGGAAACTATATTTCACGGATGCATAGCACATAAAGATAGAATATGACTATTGAACTATTGCAAGATATGGATGAATTCTATAGAGAGGTATAGAGAATAATACGAACTCTGAGAGCCCAAGAGGACATTGTAATATAACACATAAGGTTCATTACAAATTTATTCAAACAATAGATGATCTAGAATGTTAGGAATGACTATGAGTAGAATACTAGCAACATAGATTTTGGATGGATCTTAGTAGCTTTAGAGTTGAATATATTCATGATTTACGCCATGTTCATTTCATTTAAGTGTTAATGATAATACATTGGGATGGTTATGATGTTAGTATATATATTTTTTTTTTGGAAAGATAATAGTTATTGTTTGGATGTCTAAAGTCGTGAAGCTGAAAGTTAGTGGACTGGATTTATAATTTTATTTTTATGAAGGGGCAATTTTGATGTGATCTTAGGCATTAACTAGTTTAGTAAGAGCGAGAATGTATAGAGTATTCCATAAGAAGATAGTGTTCGATGCATTAATAATATGAGTTTGTTTTTCTACGGAGCAAAGACTAGTATTGTACCCCGACTAGTGTCAGGAAAGAAAGCAACGGAAAGTTTAAGAATGAAAATTGTCAGAGCATTTGGTTAGTGGAGTAGGTTCCCAATCTTTGTTTTGATAATGGTCAAATATGCTAATTATTCAAGGCTGTGAAATATATTTTTAGAAACTTTTATTTGGGATTCCATATAATAAACTTGTAGATTTCACCATTGACTTTTTTTTTTTACTTGAGAAGACACAATATCAAATTCACCCATAGGATGGCAATGACGGAATTAGAGCATGCAATTACAAGAATTATTGGTTAAAGGACTTATCCGACTTAGAGTATCACCATGACGAGAGCCAATCATATTTGTTAAGATACGATGGATATATGGAGTATATTGACTACATGAAGGATTTATCGGATTACAAAACAAGTACCCAATACTAATGATGAATGATTCACTTGATTGCTTAAAGAAACTAGTGTCTTATTAAGGATCAATTTGAGGTCGCGTATCACCAACTAAAGTTCAATAAGAAATTAAATTATGGTTAGGCTATGTAATATATTTTGGTCGATTGTTACCATATGAGGAATATAAGTTGACCTGGTTAAAATTGAAGTTATTAATCAATGGAGTATACTTAAGAGTTCAACACCAAGGACTAGAGTGAAAGGAAAATATGAAGTTTCGGTGGAGCGAGAAGTGTACGGAGGATTTCTAAGAAGTTAAATAAAGATTGACCAATTTACAAAGAGAATAAGAATACTTGACGAGAGAGTTTGTTAAGTTGATAATCGAGGTTGTCACACCTTCTTGTGGATTGAATCAATTCTTCGCAAAATTGGTTGAACGACTTGTACTTAGAGATAAGATTAATGAGACACAAGTGACATATGAGTTTTATGTAAAATGAGTAACTATGATCAAATCGAAAACCTCAACATAATTGTTTTAGCTTCTGATGGTGCATTAGGCTACGAAGGAATCTTGGTTATATCTAGGGATGACTAACTAAGAATTGAAATATTATGATGAGAACATTAGATATTGTACACCGCTCACCTATGAGTTACAAAGATTTATCGAGATATGTGAAATAAACTTTTTTGGTGAAGGATTATGATAGGGAGTATTGGAACTTTGTGGATAGATGAATGACCAACAACATTTAAGGTCAAGACCAAATGATTGTCTAAATTTTTGTTAAGATACTTGATATACTCGAATGAAAGTTGAGAGCATATGTATTTTGACATTTTTTTGTAAGTTAGTCGCGATCGCCTAAGGAAAATCACGATATGGGTTATTTGTGACCGACTAACCAAGTCTACACACTTTCTCGCAAATGATATATGGTTTAGATCAATTTGCTCAATTGTACATAAAGAGAAATAGTGAGACTATCAAATAAAGATACTAGTTCACTTTGAATATTTGGAGAACTCTCAACAATGTATGAGAATAAGGTTAGATTTTAGTGGACTATACAATCCATGTATTTAGATGGACAAACCGAAAAATCGAATTTTAAAGGACATGTATTTTTAGTTTTGAGAAGCATATTTACTTTTAGTGGAGTTGATTATAACAAGAATTACTAAGAATGATTAAGATGGCCATGACGAGACAACTTGGGAGTGAGATGACAAGATCCTAGTAAGATATTTAGAAGTTATTGGCTTTAGAAAGTTAATTGAATTTTGAGGAAGAAATATTTTAGCATCACATCCAGAGGTTCGATAATGGTTAGGTAAGTTTAATTTCGAGACGAAATTATTTTAAGGATAGTTTGTAATACCCAAATTTATATTTTTGGCTTTTATTAAGTTTGTGAATTTTTAGATTTTTAGTTAGTTTTTATTTAGGGGCTAATTTATTATTTTTAAAAATCCAAACCCAACTTTCCAGATTAAATATTTATTTACTCAAGTCCAAATTTTAGGCCAGTCAAATTTCGCAGCTCAAATTATTTTAGTAAACTTATCTTAAATTAAAATGTCCAATTCCAATAGTATTTTAGAATATCAAGATACACACATTTTCAACTTCTAAACATATCTAATCTTGTTATATCCTACCCGATTTTATGAAAATCCTGAGAGATTAAAAACACTAATTAACCCTAATTAAATCTATAAATACAAACCACAACCCTAATATTCTTTCATACACGATCAAGATTTCGTTATTTTTCATTCCTTGCCAAGGTAAATTTCGCCAGCCTTTTTCCCTTCAAAATTTAAGTCTGCTCTTTTCCTTCAGTTTCATCTCCTACACCACCAATACCGTCCAATACAAAAAAATCGAGAAAAAGACCCAGTCCAGCGCCGGCAAAATTCCATCAATCCAACCCAAATTACCACTGTCCGACAGTCCACGAATCCAGCCGGAAAACACCCAATCAAACCATGCCCATCAACTACAAACTCCAAAACCCATCAAATTTCAAGTCCAGTTCAACCAATCTCAGTCTCCTATCTCAAGTAAACACCATCAACACCTTAAAAACTATCAACGCCGAATCCACCAGAAAGAAAATCAAACCAGCAACCCAAAGACACCAAAGGATCGATACCCTCCATTTATGCTTGACCTGCAGCACCAAAATAACAAACCCACGAACTCACCGGAAAATTCAAATGCCCACAAACTCGAATTCGTAGTTGCACAGTCGAAATCCATAACCCAGCGAAAATATTGAACCACCACCGCTGAACTCCGCCGCTACCGGAAAACCTAAATCTCGTTGCCGATGGTAGATGCGTGTGACAGATGACAAGGAGAGGGAAGTGAGGAAAAAAATGAAAAGGAGAAAGGGGTTGGGGGCTGGATGACGGAAACAAAGAAGGGAGATTAGGAGATAGGAAATAAAAGAAAAAAAAAAAAAAGAGGGGAGAGTTTCAAGTTTGGAGGTGATGCAGGTGACGTGGGGGCAGAGGTGAAATAAGGGAAATGAAAGAAATAGAAAAAGGAAGAAGAAAGAAAAGAAAGAAAGGAAAGAAAAAGAGGAAAAGGTGGCTGCAATTTTTAAGTTGGGCAATTATTATTCTTGGAGCCAGAAATTACCAAAATACCATTCCAGTTCAAATATCAACCTTGAATTCCAATTCAACAAGAAAATCCTTCTGACTCTTCAATTTTATTGGTATTTTCTCTTAAGCCCCTAAAAATAGGATTTTAGTGATTGTTTCCTAAGTTTTAAGTTTATAATTTTCGAGGTTTTTGACTAGTATTATATTTTTCTATTGTTAGGCGATGTACCGAATGAGGATTAGGTGTCTTTGATCCAACACTTTTAAGTTCTACTTATTATCAAGCCACGTTTGAGTGGGGTTTGTTTTTCTAAACTTTATTGTCCTTGTTAAATGCTTAGATTATTTTACATGAATGTGTAAGATACGATTTACGATTAGGCCCTATTGAGCCGAGAGACTCAAGAGGTCCGGGTCGATGTATCCCTCGGTGGAACCCTGCAATCTTTCTACCTATTGTCTATGTCTACGGTTTTTCAAAAGATCTATGCTATGTCATATTGGATTGTATTTGCATGTTTATGTGAGATATCCGTGTATTTAGCTTGACAATTTATACTCCACCGAACAGTGTCGCTTCACCCCACATATAACAAACTTTTCGAGGTTCGAGAGTCGGCGATGGTTATTGGTGGTGGATAATGGGTGGCCTATGAAACTATTCGAGTAATGTCTTTTTATTTTTAAATGGTGATTTTAATTAAACAAGAAATTATTGAATTATTATGATTTTCTAAGTTTATTTATGCAAATAGACTAAACGGGATATTTTTTTTTTGTAAATGTGCGAATTTCTTATAAATAAATGAATATATTAATTTTCTACACTTTATAAATTGTTTCCGCTATTGCTATTGAATTTTAAAATGAAATATATTAACAGCCTATTTTCTCTTATAAATAAAAGTATGAACGCGATATTTTTCAAAGTCTTTCACTTTGTCAGTGATCTGTTAGAATTATATGTAGATGTCAAATTTTATTCCAAATATGTTATGTGATTGCTTCCGCTATAATTATTATTCTTTTGAAAAATTAAATGGCTCGCTATAACGAGTTGTTTTTCTCAAGTTTCTTATGGAAAAAAATATATACGGAAAAATGAATATTGCACATAATTTATAGTTCAAAATTTCGGGCGTTACATTCCAAGTGGGCCAAATCATTGAGAAATTGCCACCGGCTTGGGAGAGACTCCAAGAACTACTTGAAACATAAGCGAAAGGTAATGAACGTCGAAGAACTTATTGTTAGACTTCGCATTGAAGAAGACAATAAAAGTTCGAGGAAGAAGTGGTTCAATCTGAAGTGGCTAAATCCAATGTTATTGAACATGGGCAAAGTTTCAAAGGCAAGAACAAATTTGGGCCAACGGGAAAAAGGGTTAAGTTGGGACTCCAAAGGAGGCATTTCGAAGAAGAAGTTCGAAGGAAAATGCTTCAATTGTGGCGACAAGGGTCACAAAGCTTCGATTGCAAGAAACCGAAGAAGAATCGGGAGGCTAACATGATTGATGACATTTCTAAGGAGGTGTCCGATTTGAATCTTGTTCTTTGTGATTTCGGAGGTGAATTTGGTGGGTTCAAACCCTAACCAGTGGTGGATTGACACCGGCGCTACCAGCATGTATGCTCCAATAAGCGGATGTTCCTTTGAGGCCGTGAGAATGGTGAGAAGTTGTATATAGGAAATTCCGCCACTTCGACATCAAAGGTCAATGGAATGTGGTTCTAAAAATGGCGTCCTGGAAAGGAGGCCGACTCTCACGAATGTGTTATATGTGCCGATGTCCGAAAAAACTTGGTGTCTAGATCGCTTTTAATTAAGCATGGTTTTGTGTTGTATTTGAGTCTAATGTTGTAACTTTACTTAAAAATGGAATGTTTGTAGGAAAAAGATATGTAACGATGGGCTTTTTTAAGCTCGAAATGTAATGGTTGTGAAACCAAAAGACAATAAAATGAAGAATGCTTACGTTTGCTTGCTTGAGTCTTCCAATTTGTGGCATGGTAGACTAGGACATGTTAATTATGATACTTTACGTATATTAATTAACTTGAATTATATACCAACATTCCATATTGATTTCAAGCACAAGTGTGAAAAACTTGTGTTGAGGCAAAGTTAACAAGGACATCATTTAAAAATATTGAAAGAAACAATGAACCACTTGATTTAATTAATACCGATGTATGTGATTTAAAATCAACACAAATACGTGGTGGCAACAAGTACTTCATTACTTTTATTGATGATAACACAAAGTATTGTTATGTGTATCTTCTTAAAAGTAAAGATGAAGTAATAGAGAAATTTATTATCTATAAAAATGAAGTTGAGAATCAACTCAACAAGAAAATTAAGGTCTTTAAGAAGTGATCGTGGAGTAGAATATGAATCACCATTTTCTTTGAATTTTGTGCCCAACACGGAATTAGACACGAAACAACAAAGACCTTATTCACCTCAATGAATGGAATTACGAACGGAAAAATCGTGACGCTAAAAGAAATGATGAATGCCATGTTATTAAGTTACGGCTTGCCTCGAGAACATGTGGGGAAGTCTTGTGCGCTAATTACCTTTTAAATAAGGTACCGTAAGAAATTAGACAAAAGCCCTTACGAGCTATGGCATGGAAGAATGCCATCCTCCAAATATTTACGAGTGTAGGGTGTCTTGCTAAAGTGATTATACCTACACCAAAGAAGGTGAATGTAGGACCCAAGACTCGTTGATTGCATATTTATTGGATATGCACATAACAATCTTTAGCGAGATCGATTTCTTGTGTATGAATCTAAAGTTGAAGATATACACAAGAACACGATAATTGAATCGAGAAACGCCTCGTTCTTTGAAAATGTATTTCCGTGCGGATCAAGAGAAGAAGCAAGCTCTTCTAAACGGATACATGATTCAATAGAACAAGAGCAAGGAAATAAAGAAAAAGAGATAGAACTTAGACGCAACAAACGAGCTAGGATAGAAAAATCATTTGGTCCAAATTTTCTAACCTACATGTTGAAATTGAACCTCAAAGCTATAAAGAAACTATCAATTCTTCTGATGGACCATTATGGAAAAAGGCCATAAAAAGTGAAATTGGTTCCATCTTGCAAAACCATACTGGGAACTAGTGGATCTTCCCGAAGGAAGTAAACCACTAGACTTGTAATTAAAGGTTATAGACAAAAAGAGGGCCTTGATTACTTTGATACGTATTCACCGATTCACGAGAATAACCTCCATTAGATTGGTACTTGCAATGTTGCATTGCGAAATCTTGAAGTACATCAAATGGACGTAAAAACGCTTTTCTCAATGGAGATTTAGAAGAGGAGATTTACATGGAACAACCTCGAGATTCTCCGCACTTGGGCAAGAGAACAAGGTTTGTAAACCGTCAAGTCATTATATGGCTTGAAACAAGCACTGAAATAATGGCATGAGAAATTTGATAATGTCATGAAAGAACGTGGATTTAAAATAAATGAATGTGATAAAAAATTAATACATGTTAAAGAGACTGAAATGACTCGTCATTTATGTCTTTATGTAGACGACATGCTTATCATTGGAAGTAATAATAAAATAATTAAATCCACTAAAGATATGTTGAATTCGAGGTTTAACATGAAATATATGGGTTTAGCTAACGTGATCCTCGGAATAAAGATTTCTAGAACTTCAAATGGACTAACACTTGATCAGTCACATTATGTGGATAAGATTCTAGAAAAATTTAGTAAGGATGACACGCCATTAGCTAGAACTCCGATAGACACAAGCAAACATCTATCGAAGAATATAGGTGAGGTTGTGTCTCAAGTTGAATACTCACGAGTCATAGGAAGTTTAATGTACTTAATGAGTTATACAAGACCATACATTGCCTATGCAAAGTGAGTAAATTGAGCAGATACACGAGTAATCCAGGGCATGACCACCGAAAGGTATAGTGAGAATACTAAGGTATTTAAGATATACTCGTGATTTTAGACGCACTATACAAGATGTCCCATTTGTTATTGAAGGATACAATGATGCTAATTGGATATCTGGATATTAAAGACTCTAAGCCTACAAGTGGATTTGTATTCACTTTAGGAGGTGCAACAATATCATGGAAATCTTTTAAGCGACAGTTATAACAAGGTCTACAATGGAGTCCGAGTTTATTGCTCTGCATGACAAGTGTGGCGAAGAAGGCTGAATGGCTTGAAATTTCTTAGAAGATATTCCAAAATGGCCTAAACATGTGCCACAATTTGTATATATTGTGATAGTCAATCTGCGTTGGCGGGGCACATAGCAATATGTACAATGGTAAGTCTAGACATATACGTCGTAGACACAATACCACTAGACAACTACTCTCAATCGGTGTTATATCTTTTGACTACGTGAAGTCAAAGGATAATTTAGCGGATCCATTAACTAAAGGGTTGAATCGAGAGTTAGTTGTGAAATCATTAAGAGGAATGGGACTTAAGCCTCAAGAAAATGAATTGATACAATGGAAACCCAACCTAGTTGACGGAGATCCCAAGATCTAGGTTGAAGGGACAACCTAGTTGTAAAAGACTTATGATCACCGTGGGAAGTTATCCCTTGTCCATTCCTTAACAAAGCAATGATCGCTAGGCGCTATTCGGCGACAAAATCGAGGCTAGCGCTGGAAGCGAGCTTGGCGGGGTTTGGCGGGACCTAAGCGGAGTTAGGTGGGGCCTAATCGGAAAAATAACCAAGCGAACACTAATCGGGGCTAGGCGGGGTCTTTTAGAACAATCTTAACAAAGATGCCCGTGGAGAAGAGGATAAGCAATTTGGCTTTTAATGATTCGTGTGCATCGGTAAGTCGAGCGGGGTAGTACGGGCTATCTTAAATGGGAATCACCTATGTGAGGAGAAGTAGGGCGCTCAGAGAATTGTGTGAGGCTCAATTCTTAGAACCTCTTGCATGAGAACTGCACGTATGTTCAAGCCTGGCCATGAATGAACATAAACATGAGAATTGAAGTATGTTAGGAAGAATCTTGTGTGAGGTATATCATCGTTTACACAAAAGGCGAAATGTTCAAGGACATCGTGTCTCTTGATCGGCTAGTAAGGTAAATATGCTTTCACAGGAAGGTTCAAAGTAACACCTACCTATCCTATGCATGGTTCAACTGTTGAATTTATCTCCAAAAATTAGTATCTTCGTAATTTTCTTCATGTGGGGATTGTTGAAAATTTTGAAGAAAAATTACATATTTGACCTTTTAATAGTAAAGGGTATTTTAACCTTTTAAATAGTAAAGGCCAAATTTATTTGACCTTTTCAATAGTAAAAATCAAATATTTTATTTGATGAAAGGTCATATTTTTCCTATAAATATGGCTTGATTTTCATTTGAAAAATACACAAAAACTTACAAAGTTTCCATACATCTCCAACTCTTGTAATTTTTGGTGATAATTTTTGGGCATAATTTTTCGTTCAGGAATAGGTAATCCGATTTTCTGCCTTATCCTAGGAAACAGACGCGTCAGGAATAGAGGGCGAATCTATTTTAAGGATAGTATGTTGAACACACGATTCAAACTATTTTTATTTTGCTTTCTTTTGCAAATTTTACTGATTCGGGATTTTTTCAATTTATTTAAATTGTACTAGAATAAATACTACTATTTTCCTACAGATTTCTTGTATATTAGTTTTATGGATTGAACTCCATTTTTCTTGATAATTGTTTGTTAATGCTCTGAGATGAATGAGTATTTCGTTTTTTTTAACTAGAATCCAATTCCAAATTATAAATAAGAATGGGCTGAAATGATTTAGAAATTAATTATGTTTTTCGAAATCAGAAGAATGAAATTCAGGGGTTAATGTTGTTTTTCGAAGTTAAGGCTTCCATATGAATTGTGGATTTTTCTTCCTGGTATTACTCCTGAACTATGTAGTTACTAGTTTGTACGATGAGGGAAAGAGAAGGTTATTTTATATGTAGTAATTTGGTAAATAATGGGTCAATAAGGGGCATACATGTCAAACCACAGGTTAAATGAGGGGTAAAAGAGATATTGCACAACAGAGGATTAAGGCTAATAAATTAATACCCGCTGGAGGGGTGGGATTGGCTATAAATTGGAAATGGGATTACAATCCCAGCCCAATAATTAATACCGAGCCGGAAACCCAATTCCCAAACATAGGATTCAGCCTGATACACCCTTATCCCCCCTAATCCAACTTCCCAAACGAGTCCTCAAACCTCTTCTTGATATAAAACGCATTACTTTTTTTTTTTTGAAGCCAATTTTCTATCTCTACATTATTAAACTTGTCTTTCTTTGGATCTTGTATTGTCAAGTTTTTTAGTTTATTTAAAATAAAAATAAAACTCCAACTTCTTTTGTAACACCTTCTAAACAAGTTTTTTTGATTTACGTGATTGTTTGATATTAATAAAAAAATTCCTATTATTTTCTATTATCTCACGAGCTATTAATTTAATTTACCCTTATTCATAGTACACAATTGTGTTGTTTACATTCGATTTTCAGTGTAAATCCCTTTCCTACTTGTTTTTGATATGTTGGCTTATTTTTTTAAAATTCTTAACATTATTTTTAATATTGTATAGTATTAAATATGAAAACTCACAAGCTCCATATGCCCAAAGCCTTTTAAAGATTTACACCCGTCAAAAAGACATGTGAATGTTGCGTCTAACGCCTTTTTGCTTTTCTGAAACATTTAATTGAAGAGGCCAAACATCCAAAAATTAAATAAAATCTCTAAACATTGTTCATCCAATCACAATATACTCCCTATAACTATATTGGATAAAAAAAACACGTATATAATTATTTATACGTATTATTTATCTATACAATAGAATAATGGATGAGATTTTTACTATTCTTAAATTGTGTTTAATCTTCTATTCTAATTGTGTGGATGATTGCTTACGCGTATATAACATTTATCATATTAACGCAATCATCCATATAATTGGAATAGGAGATGAACACAAATTTGAAAAAAATTTAATCAGATGGAATAGAGAGTGCGCATGAAAAATATCAATCCAGCGCAATAAAATAAACGGATGAGATAATTCTATTCCATACAGTGACTGCCAAATATATAAAAAAATTCATATTAATATAATATTTTTATACAGGTGGCAATATTGTACAAAAAGAAGACTAAAGAAACTTCGAAAGTCAAAACCAGACGGCAAAAAAGCAAAAGAGAAAGGAAGATCACATAAAGATTTTTTAAAGATATAGAAAAGGAAAAATAGTAGCCCAATTAAAACTTTTGCTGCGCTTGAAACTTCTTTTTGAGGTCCATGAGATGATCATATATCTTGTACTGATCAGGTAGAGACTTGGACACTCTCTCCTTTTGCATGCACCTCTTGGCCCACGACACGAGCTTTGGGCACTCGTCAATCAAACTGAATTCCCCACAAGTTTCCAGGGCATAAAACCAGCTGTAAAATGTTATAAGGCCCACATCCACAAGGCCCAAGATTTGGCCCCCAAAATAGGGCTTATCACCAAGCTCCAATTCCAGCAGTTTGAAGCAATCTATTAGGTCTTTCTTTGCTGCTTCTTGGACTTCACCTGTTGTGGCCCACACTAATCTTCCAGTACTATATATCTGCATACCATCCCATATATTATGCAGGGTTTTTGATTTGTAATTAGGGATAATTACAAAATTCCCCTTTGATGTTATGTTCATGCTAAAATCCGGAGGTTTTTGAAAATTACAGAAACTCCCTAACGATTTGATTTCATCTCAATTTTTTCCCCTTGACAAGAAAAAGAATATTTCAAAAATTTCCTAACAATTTATAGATATATTATAGTTATCCCCTTAAAATCTAAGACACAATCAAACCTGCTGGTTTTTTTTTTTAGATTGAAATTATCTCCGGATTTTTTTAATCAATCTAAACCTTAGTATTTTTTTCAACCATATGCCAATATATTATATAGTTGTTTTATAAGATAATGTTATTATTGTACATGTATCGTTCATATAGTGTAATGGACTACCAAATGAAACAAACAATTGAATTGAAGAACTGGACTAGATTGTGCTAAGAGAGCAAAATATTGTACCTTTTTATCGATATAGTCGGCCCAAAACCTCGCACGGGCCCGCTCGTAGGGATCGGAAGGCAGCAGAGGAGCTTTGTCTCTCCAGACTTCATCAATGTATTGAAGGATGATGGTGGACTCGCACACGGGCTTCCCGTCGTGGATCAAGACAGGTACTTGTTTATGAACAGGGTTCATTTTTAGAAGTAGTGGGCTTTTGTTGCTCAAATCCTCTTCTATGGACTCAAAATCCAGTCCCTTCTCTCTTAGAGCTATTCTCACCCTCATAGCAAATGGGCTACTCCAAAGGTCCAGAAGAATCAATTCATCCGCCATTGCAATTAAATTTTGCCAAAATCTATGTAATAGTAACTAGTAAGTAAACAAAGAAAATGAATTGGTTCTTGTTTTGGTGGTGGTTTGAGGATTAGAGTTTGGTGCAATTTATAGGTCATGAGACAGAAGTTTTGAGAAGATCCATATTAGGTGTAGAATTCTCCAGGGACAGTTCCAGACACGTCTAATGGCACACCATCTTTCCAGGGTTGTCAGAGTTGCCCTTCGCAGTGACTTGGATAATTACAAAAAGTACCCCCAAGGTTTGGGTTAATTACCAAAAGATCCAGCTAAGTTTCAAAATTATAACAAGTATGTAATATAACTAAAGGAGTTTGTGTAAAGTTGATAATGTCCCTGTCGGAATTCCAAAAAAAAAAAAAAAAATTAAAGAGAGATGAAGTGGACGGACAAAATGACCCAATCTAGTTTCGACATCTTTTGTAGTTTATGGAAAACTAAATAGGTGAAAATTGCTGCTTGTCCGTAACCAATTTTTTTAGATTTCAGGAGAATTTTTGACGTGTAATTTGTGGAAAATTGAAATAGTTTTAACTTATCCTTGTTTTTTCCTTTTTTTCTTTGAAAATTTCAGATTCTAGATATGTTCTGGATAGTTTGTGACAATTTAGTAAAATCCTTAAACAACTCAGGTTGATATTTGCAAAATTCATAATATTTTCACGGAAAATATTCTAATTTATGTTGAAACTAAAGATGTTTTTTGTAAATTCTATAGTTTGCAAGGATTTTTTAAGATCTTCGGTGAACAACCAAAGAACATTTTTGTTTCCTCATAATTTGTGAACCACAAATTCTGTTAGGTCAACTAACAGCTGGGGTAAAATATTAACGTTATCAGACCTCAATGATACTTTTGTAATTTAAACTTACCTAGATTTGTTTGTAATTACCTCAAACCTCAGTAGTACTTTTTGTAATTAACCACTATGTATGTAAGGATTTTGAGATGCAATGATATAAAATGCAGTTATAGATGAGACTGAATGGATACCATAAAAAACCAAAGTTGTCTACTAGCTGTTACATCCGTAGAATTATTGTCTGAATTCATTTCCTCACTCCTTTAATTCTCTTCAAATACATTTAAATAAAAATCACATTCTGTAACATACTACATATAAAATCTATTATATTAGTATTGAGATTGTTCATTCACACCTCCTAGCACCTAAAAACTTGACAATTGTCCATAAATCGAACCCAAACTTAACATAAACACGACAGTTTTTCTAAAGCATTACAAATTACAATTGCCAAAAAGATTAGACTGATTTTCATTGTTTACAACACCAATTTCCAATCTACCTGAAAAAACAACTCTAAAGCAGGACATGGGACATGTTTTCACAAATTATTAACCCTTCAGTTTTTACATTCATACGCACAAGAAGGGACACACACATAACCAACCATAAATATAATAATCCCTCATGTTACCCAGATAAAAGAACACTTACCAAAATCAAATGTCGCCAACCCTGCCCAAAAGTAAAATCTACATTTAACCAGAAAGCTTGCTTCTTCCTCTCTTCCTCCATTTTAATAATTTTCTGATCATCCACATCATCGCCATTCGTCCATTCTTCTAAGCTTGCAAGATATACATAATAGCACATGCTACAATATGATAACTGCTAATTGAACCAAATATTAAATCAAAGAGGTAAGAGATAGGAAGCCATCTTCAACAAACATCTATTTGTCAGATATAGAAAACCTCCCTGAATCATATTTGTCAGAGAGCGAACCTTGACAAGAATTTGACCCCATCAGTTGCTTCAATACACAATATAAGAGCTGATATACGTTCAGAGATTTCCAAGAATGATTCACAGCATATTTGTTAAGGCTGTCCTGTGCACATCTGCACGACCTTTCTGCATAAAAACAAAGGTTGTACATCTCAATTATACACTTGGCTACAATTACACAGTGTAATTAAACAACCAATTTGACAGCATATGACAAAATAAAATATAGATTAGAAAGATCACTGATTAAACCAGGATTCAACTTTTAATTTCCTGCTTTTCCAATAGTAGATATTATGTTTTGCCTGTATGGCTGTATATGCATCTTGGCAAAGGCATTTAATCCACAATTCGTATACCAAACTTGAAGGGCAAAGCTAACAAACCTGAGTATTTGTTAAGGCTTGTCTGTTTCCTCGTTTAACTGATTCGGGGTTGAAGTAGAAACTAGTGGGATTGATTGAGAAGTGTCACCTGAGCTAACTCGAGAAGCTTCCTTTTTCAATTTGTGGTTGTTGTATGCAGCGACCCCAGCAATTGCTGCAGTTCCATACAGGATTTTCATTAAATTATTCTGTACAATTATGATATGAAAGCTAAGGCAAATGATTTCACACATTTGTGAAGTGAAAATCAGTATAATTAATCAAAGCACCAGAACAATAGAGGGTTAATTAAAATTCGAAATGTCTAACTGTAAATAAACATATATAATTAAGCTTTCAGGCCAATAAGCTCCAATAGTGACATACCAAAAATGAAAATAGATACAGTATACCACACGAAACACCTTCAAGTTTGTTACTGGAGCAACCATTTCCCCTAACGTGACAATTGAGTCAAAGGAATATGTTGGAAACAGAGACAACATTTAGCAGTCTTTCCAATCCTGTGTTTAATTGCAGAGATTAGTCATTTGCAAGAGAGATCCTATTACAAGAGGTCAGATTGGCCTACCCCTCAAACCCGAACCGGCTTCCTCCTTCCCAACCTCTTGGGAATTACCCAAGACCCAACTTTGTAAACTAAGTGAAAGTACCTCAAGAAGGAGCGGAAATGACAGAGTAGATAAAATTCTCTTTGAAACAAAAGTTTTTCCAGGGTTCTAGAACAATGGTATAGTAATTGTAACAGTCAAATAAAACCATCACCTACAGAGGACTATAGTGAGACAGCTCTAGGTGCTAAAGGACAAATAGTCATGGGACCATCTGATATCTTGCTTCAAACAATTTTTAAATTGCAAAGACAGTAAGTAACTTTCTAAATGGTTGCATGCATACAGAAGGATAAAGCCATAATGCCCAATTAGAATCACTAATATTTGACTCAAGAAAAGCAAGAAGAGTGTTGAATAACATGAAAACACACGATATAGAACACAAGACTTCACCACATTGCTATATTCAATGAGTTAATTTACTTTTACAGGCAACATCATACTTACCAATTGCATAACCTAAGAGATTGATAAGTGTCAGTTTTGTGTCAGCGAAAAGAAGGGCTGACAGCAGAACTACAACCCAGTCCTTGACAACACCAGCCACACGAATGGTCAAGGCACTTGTATGCGAAATGACAAGGAAAACGGAAATATTGAGGGCAAAAGTACAAAGACAATTAAGTGTCAGAACAAGAGGTTTGAAGCTCCAAGTCCCTGTGCATCCATCCTAGGCCTCTCCAGAAAGATCCACGGGATTAAGAGGCAGAGAGCACTGCATAGTGAACAAAAATTTATTCAAAATTGACAAGAGTTCAAATTTAGTTTAAAATCTGCAGAATATAAACTCGTAACGAAACCTAATATTCTAGAAGATAGACAGCATACCTGCAGGGGCTAACATAGTACATCATAGAAATGGGATTTAGTTTTAACCCCTTTCGTTTCACAAAAATCTCCATAAATATTAGCCTCAAAGCTTCTCCAACTACGCCTCCCATTTGGTAAACAACACCAATCCAGCTAATACTTATTTCCCCATAAGATGCCACCAGTACCCCAAAACTGATCACTGACATTATCAGAAGCATCCTGCAACTCATCACTTCAAGTCCAGCTAATACGCCGAGCACGAAAACAGCAACTGGCACTGTAGAATACTATGTTAGATAAAAAATCTTTACTGAAGTTAGGTGTCCATAATAACACCTATGAAACCAAAAAAACTACTCATACGTACTGATTGCTTTCAGCATTTGAGCAAATGCAACAGATATGTAGAGGTAAGCCGTGTTCCCGAGCCAAAGCGTCATAGCAAACATTGCACCAATTGGGATAACTGAAGATATGTATCTGTACATTCAGAGCTCGTCTTATCAATGATATCATATTGCAATCATCATATTAAAGAAAAAACATGCGAGTTCAAAATTTTAATGCAATCAGGCATGCTTTGGGATGAAAACTACAAATTGTTGGATCATTAATCCAACATTAGGCTTATATGTGATATAATTATATATTGTGGACTGTCAAATAAGGATAAGTCCATTTTATAAGTAATCAAATAAGGCTTAAGGAATTGGGCTTTAATGTATCTAATAGATGTGGACCTTTAATGTGTAGACTTTATGGGTTATTTCTATTTTAATAATGGGCTAAAATAGAATACCCAATATAACACAAAGATTATACAAGGGTTATGGTCCCTAGGTCACATGTCGTCTTGCATTCTATTCGCTATCGCATCGTCGGATAGGAACATAGAGAGAAGAAAAAACTGAAAGATTCTCTGAAGGGGTTTGAGACGTATAGATCTAGAAGGTCAAAGTCCAAGATTTAACGGCTATGGACTCAGGTAAGCTTCGCAATCTAGTCTTTGATTCTTGATAATTCGATATGAAGGCTCCTGGATTAAGTGATGTTTTCACTAAAGATTATTCTAACACAAATCTCATCTAACATAACCTTTTCATTTCTTTTCCTTTGTGACACAGTGATAAAACCTACTGATGCTGAGACCATTATCGAAAAGTTCTTTCGTGTTATGTTGTTTTATATTTGTTCTTTGGGAACAGACACACATACCATATATTATGCATGATAGATAATACATATAATGGTTGATTAAGTCATCCCAGCAAAAAAAAAAAAAAAACATAGCACATGCAATTAAGCATAAGAATACTCACATATCCAAAGTCATTCCTTCCTCAACTTTCATGATCTGAAAAAGGGTACAAATCAATACTATACAAATACTTGATAATGTGATATATCCAAATCATGAAGCTTCATTTCAGAATATTACCTTGAGGACTTTGGTAAGCATAAAACATAAAACAGAGGAGAAGACCATGTGAAGCAGTGTCAATCCAAGAGGATATGGAAAGTTTATTTCCTTTGATGATAAAACCCACTGCATTCAGTAAAGTTTTGATGAGACAGATGAGCCATGTGGAAAGAAAATTCAAGGTAAAACATTTCGCCAACTGGCGAACGATGGCAAAGGAATTATCACCAATTGTTTTTCCTCCTCGTGCTGTGCAAAAAATAATATGAGAATTGACAGACTTGTAAAAGAGCAGCATATGTAGTACGACTTTTGTATCTAAGAGAGGGACAGAAGGACTGGAGACTCCTGACATGCACAGTAGAAGGCTTACGGAAAGTTTCAGCAGATAGGCATACACACACATTCATTAAGCAAACTTTGCAACAGATTGAAGCCTCAAATATTGTAATGCTAAATTCCAAGTTCAAGAATAACAATACCAAGCCAATAAGCATTAATATGAGAAAAAAAAAAAACGTGGTGCTTACTACTTATTTCAAAACCACAGGAGTTGGATTCAATAAAACCACAAGAGTCCACTTCTAGCAGTAAAGTACTTCCACATAGTACAATCCCTCAAATATGAAACCTAGGTAAGAACTGACAACTTGATCACAACCACCAACTTAAATCTCCCTATAAAGTCACGTTAATTCGTGCCTAGATAAATTGCAGCTAAAATGGAGCACATATAGTCCCCCTTTTCCTCTGTTGCCTTACATTCAACAATTTAAAGCTTAAACAGATCATCCACACATCCCACCACATGCTTGACAAAATGCTTACTAGAAAACTGTGATACTAAAATCTACTCGCACAAATACATATATGTGGAAAATGGACAGAGAAAAGGATAATAACGACTGAACCTTGTTGAAGAAGATCTGGCCGCTGGAGAGGGCGATGTAAAGGAGAATGTAGGCGTATGTTAGAACTCTTCTCTCGCCCATTTCCTATGCCGATCTGCCATTACTGCGACTCGGAAAAATATGCCCACTGACCCACTACAACGAAAAATGCAGAAGGTGAAGTGCAAAATCGGAAAATCTCTAGTGAGGTAGTTTGGAATACAGAGGTGTCAGTGCTCAGAGGCGTTTGACTTGAAGGGGATATTGGAAAAAAAAAAAAAAAACAGTATTGCTTGTAAATCCAGTTTGCTGGAGCGGGGCCCCGACTTACGGCCAATATCAGGAGAGAATCAAGAGGAGTGAGGATGACGATGCTGTGTCTGCAAGAGGAAAGTGCTCTACTCTACTAGAATTTCTCTTTTCTTGAATTTACTTCAAATAAAAAACAACTACATTTCATACCCATCAAGAAACCCAAAAATAAACCCCCAAAAAAACAAAAAAATTCTTATGTATCCGTTTTGATTTAATAATTAAATGATGCGTTAGAAAAAAAAATCTTATATATTTATTTGCATTATCTTTTGAAAGAATAATTACGTCATTTTGCTTTCTCGAATGACCATAATTAGTAAAAGAATATGTTTTTTCAAAAGTGTGTGGTCATTAATAAAAAACTTCATAAAGTTTTCACTCAAAATGTTTTGTCCCAACATTCAATTACTGGGAAAACGTTCCAAAAAATATAATATTCATTTTTTTTTTACTTTTTTTTTTAAATCATCAATCACGTTCAACAATAATTTAATTAAAAAATATCACAACAACTATTATTATTATATAATTATATTACAAATACATTATTTATTCTACCTTATTTTTCAATAACCAATCATCACCCCAATCATTACCCACACCGAAACACTATTTTTTATTAAAAACAATCACATCAACTATTATCATCACATTTTCATCTTAGATTATCTTTAATGGATTTTTATTTTTAAGTTAAAAATATGGGAAGAGCATCAATGTTTTCAAATCCGGACCAGACCGACCAAGTTTTACAACACCTCACAACACCGGCCCTTATATATCTAAACCGGTGCGAAAAATCATTGTCACCCGGTAAAATCCGAAAAAAAACCGTGACCCCCAACCCCATTTGACCCGGTTTATTTATTTTTTTTGTTTAAAAAATGTTTGGAAAGCAAAAAGGACAAATAAGGTAATTTGTAAACTTAGTACAACGAATATCAAAATAGATAAAGAATTTATCATGTAAAAGATTCAATTCCTTTAATTTTGCCTACAGGTTGTTTATCTAATTTTCTCCTTTTCTCTGATTTGGTGCATCTCCATTGAGATTCAACTTCTTCATCTTCCATTGTCATTCAACTTCTTTTCTTCTTTTTTTTTTCCAAGAAATTGATTATGTTTATAGTAGAATTTTAAGTATGTTTTATTTAATAATTATTAAATCTATTCTCTATACTTAAATTAGCGTCAAAGAGAGATTAAGGTGATTAACATTGAGTTGGGTAATAAGTTTATCAATGTGATTTGGATCGATAAGTTACCTTGGGGTCGTAGACTTTCGTAACTTAGGGTTCGAGTTCTTAAGTGACACGAAAAAGAGGAACACACGTCGAGGCTAAGCTAGGGGGTGGTCCCGGCTAAGACCCTCCGATGCCTAAGTAAAATCGAGTAAATGAGGTGCGTGGGTATGGAGACAACGAGGTAAAAGTGAACAATAAAAAATGAGAATATGAATAGTTACCATCAAGTCACCATGTACGATATTCATAGATATTCCTGGTGAATGTGGTGATGCCAAGTGTCATCATCCGAAGGGTAGACTTGTACTATGTTGTCAGGTGGATCAATGGTCCACTTTTCCGGGTCAGGCCCATTCCCCCAGTCCGGGTCGGATACGGGGCTCTAAACCCGTTTTCGAGACCTCACTGGGTAGCCTCATGACCTGGCTGCCTTATCATTATTCCCCCGGTTCACGGGGTCGTTGAGGACTTGGGGTTACTTCAGGGGCCCAAGGTCGAGAATCGGCACGTGAACCCTAATTTGTGATTATCAGTCGCCTCGTCGTGCCTAAATTCGCTCTCCTCGAGCTCGACCTCGAACCCCGGTCTTCTTGATTTCGAGCCCCGCAAATCATTCAAGATGCGGGGGGTCGTGGTATGGCACGAGTTAATCGGGCTCGATCCCGCGTATCGGACGCGCCAGTTATAAAAATATGTCCGCACTATTTTTATTATATTTACACATATTCCGTTATTAATAATTCTTTGATTTTATGTTTAAATATATATATATATATTATTTTTTCTTAAAGGTCGCGACTCCTAGGGTTTCGTGCCCTGACATTTATGTTTTGTCAATTAATGCCAGGTGGCGGCCCCTATATATAGGTCACTATTAGTGAAAAAGACTTTCACATTCACCATCTTCGCAAAAAAATCCGGATCTTGAAGACCTCGGATCTCTATAGCCGCCGACCACTGGACGAAAGGACTTGATCTCGATTCTTTTCTTTTTCTTCGTATTCTTCAATTACTCGGGTAGTTTATTTCTCTCTACATTTTACCTTTTTCTCTGCTCATTCTTTTTTGGTCTTAGATGAACTCTAGAACCACATCCGAATGCACCCGTAGTAGACAAATAAACATGACTCGCTCGAGCTCTTCTAGTTCGGACTCGGGGTCTAGTTCGAGTTCGTCCCGGCGAGGACGTGGCCGGACCTTTCGCCCGTGTCACGACCTACCGCGGCTGACCACTTTGAGCTCCCGCCTTCGGCCTGCAGTGCACGTAGCCTAGAGATGCCTCGGGTCTAGCTCCGATCGAGCCCTTCCGATCCCCGTCACGCGAGATTCGTGGGAGCTAATAAAGTCCACGATTCGCCGTGAAGAAGCATCACAAATAAAACATAGATTTTTTATCCCTCCCGAGTATAAGGTTATTATCCCGAGACCCCAAGATCGTATGCACAAACCTCCCCGAATCTTTACTTTTCACCTCGCATCCTTGGGTTGGTTGAACTTTCCTCTAAGTCCAACTATAGAGGATATTTTGGTTCGTTTAGGAGTTTGTCTTGCCCAATTTGCTCCTAATGTCGTTAGACAAATTATTGGTTTTATTGTTCTTGCCAAACATTTCAAAGCCGAACCTTCAGTAGCTCATATTTGGGCCTTGTACTCCATTACCACTTTGGCCAAGACCAACGATCGTGGTTTTTCTATTTGACCCCTAGGGCAAATTGCAAATTCCTTACATATTACCATCCTCATACGTAGGGGTGATCAACAAAAACCGAAAACCGCTAAAACCGACCGAATCAAACCGCACCACACCGCAAATGCTTATTTATTGGAAAAACCGCGATTAAAATTTTTAATCAAGACCGCACCGCAAAAGATGGTGCAATTACAATTTCAAGTCTCAAACCGCACCGACCGCACCGCAAGTAGAATACTATATATACGTATATATATTCAATATATATTATTACATTTCTCTCAATCTATAGTATATTTGTGTATAATTATGAATTGTGGGTATATTAGTTAATTTACTTAATAATTTAATACATCAAAGCATTCATTTCTTGTTATGGATGTAAATTGTATAACGAGATTTATTTTGGGAAATTTGTGATATGGAGATTGACATATTGAAGTTATCGGAGAGTTTGGAAAAACTTATGCTTTTAGAAAAAAATAATTTATTGTAGCAAAAGTAAGAGTAGTTGTGAATCGGAAGTTGATAGAGTTTGAAAATAAAATCAAAAGTTAAGAATCGTGTTAAGTTAGGTGAAAAAGTTGTAGAGGTGCTTATAATTTGTTTATAAAATTTAAACTAGGAGTAGAAGCACAAATCTAAAGCATCTCTCACCATACTTTTAGGTTATGATTAAATGAAGCAGAAGTTGATACTTGCAAACACAAAAAAGTGATTTTTTTAAGCAAAAATGTAAGAAACATTTTTTTTAGTAATTGCAAACACTCTCTATATCTATTAGATTCAACTATTATATGTTATTGTAGTTGTTATAATATTCAATTTAGACAACAACATATCATTAACTTTTTAGTTATCGAATTGATAAGTTTTTTTTGCTCATTTTGTTTGTTCCGCATAATATTCACGCATACAATCGTTAAAACCGCAAAATCGCCGAAACCGCCCCGAAACCGTTGAAAACCGCATGTTTGTTTTATTCTAAAAAACCGCGACTTAAAATCAAACTCTTGGCCGAACCGCACTTAGCAATTCGGTTTGAAAATATTGAAAAAATCGCCCAAACCGCACCGATCACCCCTACTCATACGGGGCATGGAAAACGATTTATTTTCATCGAGGCCCCCACAACCGTCCCTTGGAAAATTCCCGGAAGGTGGTGGCTTTCTAAGCCTCGGATCCGCCTCCTCTTCTGGGGTGAAAGTACGTGGGATGAGGATTTCATCTCCAAGAAGCTCATTACCCACTACTATGACATTCGGGAGCTTATTAAGGAGGAGGTCCTATCCATGGCGGGTCTTAGCCTGCTTTGAACTCCAAGGACCCGTCGCTTTGTAATTTAAATTTTAAAATTATCCTCTCATGTACCGTATTTGCTCATCTAAACAGTTTGTTTTGCCTTTCGTATGGGTCATGCGGTCCTCTCAAGTTGCTAAGGTCATCGAGAGCGTAAAGAGCGACTCATTGTTGCGGCACGATCATATGGGTTGAATATCCCCCTCGCTTCCGTGCATTCGAGCGGCCCGAGCGTCCGCTCCCGAGACGACCCCAGACCGCCCCAAGTCGAGAGGTCCGAGCCACCCACCGGCGAAGGGCGCCTCTTGCTCGCCCTGGCGAGATAACCGTCCGTCCTCCTCCCCTTTCTTGCCATTGAAGCGGGGCCTCATCCGATCCCGAGGACACGGAGCCCCTTTCGATCCCAAGGACAAAGGGAAGAGCAAGCATAAAAAGAGCAAGAGTCGGAGTCGCGATGGCGGTGAAGAGCAAAAGCGAGGGCTCGTGATGTAGCAAACGAAGAAGAAGAAAGCCCGTGTCGAAAAAAGCAACCTCTGGATGAGGAGATCTCATTGGCTCGAGCCAAATTGCCGATCGTCGAGGGAATCGATTGCGGCTCGTGAGCAATTTTGAATGAGACTTCTCGAGTTCCAAAGGAGTTCTGGGGGCGCCGCGCATAGTCCTGTTTGGAACATATCACCCGAGAGCTCAATTATGAAAACCTGCGGCGAGGACTCCTTGAACTCTATCAAAGGCGTATTTTGCCCATGGACCAAGTCACCCTAGGATCCATGCCGGACTCAAGTTAGAGGAGATCATTGCTCATGATCTAATCTGCGGTACTTGATACCTCTTTACTCTTTTTACGTGCTTATGATACGCTTTCTTTTATATGCTTGTAATACGCTTTATTTTACATGTTTATAATACGTTTTATTCACACCCTTTTATCTCCCACTGCAGGCTGCCAACGTAGCTCACAACTTGACGATGCGCAGCCATCATTGGCGGGTTCGCTGCCTGGAGGCCGAAACCCAAATTAAACGTCTTGGGCAAGAGAAAGAGACCATCGTGGCCAAGACCAAAGCCGAATATGAGTCCCGCATTGAGCTCATGAAAAGTAAGCTGCTTGAATACGAGACCCGTATACAGAACTCGGAGGATTCCTTGCGCGCAGCTAATGAGGAGATCACCCGTCTAACCCGCGAGGGCAAAGAAAGTTTCAGTGCGGGGCAAGAAGCTGGTAAGCACGAGGCTCTAAACTCCCTGAGTTCAAGGGTCGCCTTCAAGAAGCTCGCTTACAGGGGGCAAAGGACTTCAAGGATTCTCCCATATTTGCTCGTCTGGTTGTTGAGAAAGCAGCCGAGTTCGAAGTAATGGGCTTCTACAAATGCCAATCTCAACTCCAGAAGTTCGGGGGTTTTAAGCCTGACTTTGATCCAAACAAGTTGGACCCGGAGCTGGACGGGAATAGGGAGAGGGCTGCTCTTGATGAGGAGGAAGAGAGCTATGAAGGCCAAGAGTTCGGGTTCTTGCTCCAGGATTCAGATCCTGTTCCTGAGACGTCCTTAAGTGCCGATGCGCAAGCGACTACGGTTGAGGAGGGGGACGACATGCTTGATGTCTCAACCCTGTTAGGTCCTTCGTAGGATCTTCATTGGCTAGGACTCTGTTAATGTCTTTTTGAACTCATTTTGTAAGGGTGTAAGCACTTTAGCTTTGCAAGTATCATGTATGCTTTACCCTAACACTTTAGAACTGGTTTTGTAAGGGGTGTAAGCCTTAACTAAACTATAAAAACGTTACGTATGCTTCACCCTTAATATCTTGTACATGGGAAACGCTTGTTACCTTTTGCTAGTTTATGAACTCTCGCGCTTTAAAGCTATGTTTATCTTTATAGCTTCCTTGCTTCTTTTTTCTTTTTGTCGTTTCATTATGCTTGCCCGTGGTTGAATTATCTTTGATTTCTTCGGGGCATTCGAGGTCTTGGGCGAGCCAAGAAACCCTTAGGATACAACCTCAGGGTTTCATTTGTAATCCCAAGTCCTCATTTGTGAGCTCTAGGATCCCTTTTGTTATTGTCGAGATCTCGAGGTCTCTCTTGTGGTCCGGGGGATCACTTGGGATCTCTCCTTTAACCTTGCCCAAGGTATCGAGATCTCGAGGTCTCTTTTACGGGCTGAGGGGATCACTTGGGATCCCTCCTTTAACCTTGCCCAAGGTATCGAGATCTCGAGGTCTTTTTGTGGGGGCTGGGGATCACTTGGGATCTCTCCTTTAACCTTTGCCCAAGGTATCGAGATCTCGAGGTCTTTTTTGTGGGCTGGGGGGATCACTTGGGATCTCTCCTTTAACCTTGCCCAAGGTATCGAGATCTCGAGGTCTTTTTTGTGGGCTGGGGATCACTTGGGATCTCTCCTTTAACCTTTGCCCAAGGTATCGAGATCTCGAGGTCTTTTTGTGGGCCGGGGAGATCACTTGGGATCTCTCCTTTAACCTTGCCCAAGGTATCGAGGTCGTTTTTTTTTTCAACGTTGATCGCGGAAATTTTCATTTTGATTCCCAATTAAAAGAGCCCTTTCTTTGATCTCCACCTTTAAACAAAATGCGGGGTTACATGATATCGCCTTGCATACACACGTCTATTGCCCCTTTTGACAAAAAATGCTCATAAAGAGCTATATAAGTTTAGGTCTTATAATTCACGACCTCTGTAATTTAACAAAACATGTGGTTATAAAATTTCCCCTAATTTTAGTAACGAGATAACAATCATGAACAATGAGTTATCTACGCTACGCGTAGAACCTTCGCAAATTCTGGGCGTTCCAAGGCCTCGGGAGCTCCTTGCCCTGCAGGTCTTCCAAGCGGTAAGCCCCCTTACCAGAGACGCGGATCACTTTGTATGGGCCTTCCCAATTGGGATCTAACTTTCCTACGTGCTTGGATATCTCAACCTTTTTCAGGACGAGGTCTCCTACCTGGAAGCTTCTCTTCTTCACCCTTTTATTATATTCGTTCATCATTCTTGCCTTGGCCAGTAGGATCCTTCCATAAGCGCGCTCTCTCCTTTCCTATATGAGGTCTAGATCAGCTGCTCGGTTCTCTTGGTTCTGCTCTCCATCGAAATTTTCAACCCTATAAGTGGGCTCGCCGATTTCTGCCGGGATCACAGCTTCGAATCCATAAAGCAAGCAGAATGGGGTCTCTCCTGTAGCCGTCTTCGGGGTCGTTCTATAAGCCCACAGTACTCCTGGGAGCTCATCGACCCAGTAGGTTTTCATTTGTTCCAGACGTGTTTTTAAGTGTTGTAGGATTATGCGGTTCGCTACCTCTGTTTGCCCATTGGCTTGCGGGTTCCCTACTGAAGTGAAGTTCTGCTGGATCTTCATTTCTTTGCACCATTCCACTATCTTTTTTCCTTGGAACTGAGTTCCATTGTCCGAGATCAAGATCCGAGGTATTCCGAATCTACACGCTATGTTTTTCCACAAAAAGTTCATGACCTCGGTTTCTGTGATCTTTGCCATGGCCTCTGCTTCTATCCATTTAGAAAAGTACTCAACAACAACAATAATGAACTTCTTTTGCGCCCGGGCTAGCGGGAACGGCCCCAAGATGTCAATGCCCCACCGGTCGAATGGGCATGTTAATAGGTATCGAGGTCATTGGTGCTGCCGGCTGGTGTGGTAGATTCGAGTGTACTTGGCAATTCTCGCATTTTTTGACAAACTCAGCGGTATCTTGAACCAGTGTCGGCCAGAAATACCCCTGTCGCATGACCTTTAGAGCTAGTGATCTGCCACCCGAATGATTTCCGCAACATCCTTCGTGTATCTCTTGCATCACGTACATTGCCCTTCCCGGAGTTAGACATTTGAGCATGATCCCAGTTGCTGACTTCTTATAGAGGTTCTCATCAATTATGCAAAAGCGGGACGCCCTTACCCGGAGGCGTTTTGCCTCAAGCGGGTCCTCTGGCAAGTGACCCTGTAGGAGGTAATTTTTTATATCATCCATCCAGGTCTCGGAACATGAGATCTTTAGCACAAGACCCATTGTCGGGCATAAATCAATCGGATCTTTCTCAGACCCGACCTCAGGTCCCTACTCGTTAGGGGCGACCACTTTTCTGGAACTGACCCTGCGATACTGCTTGCAAATTTTGCCAACGCATCGGCTCGTCCGTTTTCTGTCCTTGGGACCTGAAGAAGCTGAAATTGCATGAAGTTCTCAGCTAATTGTTTCACACGGTCCAAGTATGCTATCATGGTCTTTTATTTGGCCTCGTACTCTCCCTGGACTTGCATTGCCACCAATCGGGAATCGTATGCGCTATTAGCTTCCTCGCTTGCATTTACGTACAATTTGATGCCTGCTATCAAAGCTTCGTACTCCGCCTCATTGTTAGTCACCCCGAATTCCAATCTTAGTGCAATTTCAAGTTCCATGCCATTTGGACCCTGCAGTAGAATTCCGGCTCCTCCTCCATCTCCTACTGCTGAGCCGTCCACGTGGAGCATCCAGGTCTCTGAGATGGGCTCAATCGGGCTCGACATTTGTCGGGAAGTCGGCGGGACTTGAGCCTTTATAGTCATTTTTTAACTTGGTACCTAATGTCGAATTCTCCCAATTCCACCGCCCATTTGACCAAGCGACCGCAAGATCCGGCTTGCCCAGGATCCGTTTTAACGGTTGGTTCGTTAAAAACGATGATTACGTGCGATTGGAAATAGGGCGAAGCTTCCGAGCCGAGGTGACCAAAGCTAGGGCTAGCTTCTCGACCTCGGAATATCGCTCCTCCGCCCCTTGCAAGACCTTGCTGACATAGTAAACCGGTTGGTGAGTTCCCTTGTTATCCCTTACCAACACTGAGCTAACTGCCTGAGGTGGCACTGCGAGATACAAGTAGAGGGGCTCTCCCTTGATCGGCTTCGCGAGCAAAGGAGGTGAGGTCAGGTACGTCTTGAGCTCTTGAAAAGATCTTTCGCACTGATCAGTCCACTGAAAAGTTTTCACATTTTTAAGAGTAGAGAAGAAAGGTAGGCTGCGATCTCCGGACCTAGAGATGAAACGGCTCAAGGATGCTATCATTCCCGTTAACTTCTGGACTTCCTTGATGTTCTTTGGTGACGTCATCTGAATTACCGCTTTAATCTTCTCGGGATTCGCTTCTATTCCACGTTCTTAACAAGGTAGCCCAAGAACTTGCCACCCCTGACCCCAAAGGTGCATTTTGCCTGATTGAGTTTCATCTTATACCTCCGCAATCGCAAAGGACTCACAAAGTGGGCTTAGGTGGTCATCCTCCCGCCGCTTTTTACCAACATGTCGTCCACATATACCTCCATGGTTCTCCCGATAAGATCTTTGAACATCGTATTAACAAGTCTCTGGTAGGTGGCTCCCGCGTTTTTGAGCCTGAACGGCATAACCTTGTAACAGTAGACCCCAGTATCCGTTACAAATGAGGTCTTCTCCCTATCTTCCTCGGCCATTGCTATCTGATGATAACCTTGGTACGCATCCATCATGCTAAGTAACGCGCACCACGGTCGAGTCAACCAACGATCAATGCGAGGGAGATGATACGGGTCTTTAGGACAAGCTTTGTTCAAGTCAGTAAAGTCGGTGCACATCATCTCCATCTTCCGTCCGTTTTTGGTACGACCACTACATTAGAGAGCCAATCCGTGAACTCGTACCCTCGACTATGTACCCGCCCGAGCGAACTTGTTAACTTCAAATTCTATTATTTTGTTTCTCTCATTTCCAAAGTTTCTCTTCTTTTGCTTAACCGGTTTTACCACGGATCAATATTAAGACGGTGAACAATGACCTCCGGTCTATTCCTCCAGTCTCATGGGTTCCCATGCAAACACGCCGCACTTCTTTCTCGTAAGTTCAATCATCATGAGTTCTTGGGTCGGGGTCATCTTTGATCCACCCTAGTCGTTTTGGGGTCACTCGGGTATAAGGTGGACCACGAGGTACTCTTCCACTGGCTCCATTATGTACTCTTCCGATTTGGACCTCTTTCCCGTGCTCGATTCCCCTGGCACACTTGTCTCATAGGCTCCGGTCGTCCTTCTTTACTTCACTCTTTTTCGAGAGACAAATTGTAGCATTCCCTAGCCATTTCTTTGGTTACCTCGGACTTCCCCACTCCAAACTTCGTAGGGAATTTCATTTTCGGATGATATGTGGACACTACGGCCGGAATAGGTTCAAAGCCAGTCTTCCCAATATAATATTGTAGGCGAAAGGTGCCTCCACCACCAAATACTTAATCATGAAGGTTCTTCTACACGGCTCCTCACCTAGGGAGGTGGGTAAATCAATCGTACCCCAGGGGCACGACCTCTTGTCCTCCGAACCCCATAAGGGGGTCCCACCGGGCTTAATCGATGTTATCCCAAGATCCATCTTCCTTAAGACGCCCAGGGGATATAACGTCCACCGAGCTACCGCTATCAACTAAGACCTTTTGCAGACAAAATTCGCCACATCCATCGTAATAACCATGGGGTCATTATGCTCGGATCCAAACCTTGCGGTCCGCCGATCAAAAGTGATCGAGGTCCCCGGATCGTGTTGACTGATGACCTCTAGCATTCTCGGTTTATAAGCCCTGCGTCCTCTTTCGGGCTCTCTGCGAGTCCCCGTTAGTTGGTCCTCCGGCTATCACGTGTATAACCCGCTTCACGGGTAGGTTATCTTGCCCGGGGGTACCGTCCGCGGGTCTCTTCCTTTGTCCGACCCAGCGATTCGCTGCGGCGACCTCTCGCGGGATCTCTCACCGGGTTTTGCTTGTGAACTCGGTTCGCTTTGTGCCTTAAAGTCTTTGGAGGTACCCTTGTTGAATGAGCCTCTCTATCTCATCCTTCAACTAGAAGCAATCCTCCGTATCATGCCCATGGTCTTTGTGGAAGTAGCAATACTTATCCGAATTTCGCCTATTCGGGGTGGATCACATCTTCTTTGGCCACCTTACCAATTTTGAGTTCTCGATGGCCGTCAATGCGCGTATCCTAGGTCCGTTCAAGGGGTATAGTTTTGGAATCTTGGCCCATCGGATTTAGGTGGATCTCTGTTGCGATCTTTCTCGGATCTGTCTTTGATTCGACTCACTTGGGCTCTCTCTTATCCTTGGTTCTCGCATTTTGATACCACTCACGATCTTTTAGTGAGTTCATTTCTTCCTCGTGTATGTACCTCTGCGCCATCTCCATCGATTTTCGACATCACCTGGGGATCACGAGCGAGGTGATGCGAAAGGCCCTTTTTCGGGGCATGGATCATAATGTTGATCATCATATCTATCCTTAGTTCATCGACCTCCAAGACCTCATTGTTGAACCGATTGATAAAGTCTCTAAGAGGCTCCTCTTCCCCCTGCCGGATAGTGAAGAGGTACGTAGCTGACCTCTTCGCCTTCTTCTTCTTGGCGAAATGGAAAAATTTTCTCACCACCAATGCTCATAAGACACCACTGCATGTGATAATAATAGGCTCGTGAACCACTCTTGAGCTCAACCTGACAGCGTAGTAATAAAGATACGGGCGTTGATGGCATCCGATTGTCCGTATAGATGCATAACATGCTCGAATGCCGTTAAGTGCTCCTGGGGGTCTTTGCTTCCATCGTAATCGAGGCAGTCCGGAGTTTAAAATTTGGTGTTACTACCTCCATCAATATCTCTTCACAAAAAGTAGATCCCCGCTTTTGCAGAGCGGGCGTAACAACTCCCCTTCTCTTCATCTCTTCCAACTTCTTAGTGGCAAGTTCAATTTGCTCACTAAGCTCTTGCAAATTGTCGCCTAATGGGGGTCTTGGGGGCGGGGTCCTACTTTCACCTTCATCCTCTTGCTCAAGACCCCCACAGGCCTCTTCTTTCCTATTCGCTTGTGCCCTTCATGGTCTGGCTGAGACTGTTATGGGGTCGGGCCGGGTACTCCTTTCTCTCTCTTCGCGAGCTGTTGGCTCCTTTCCATGACCAACTTCTCGAATTCTTCCCTTCTCATCGAGATCATCTGGTCCGGGTCTTTCCTTCCCGTGTCCAGAGGATCCTGCAGAGATTGAGACGAAGAGAACTCGGGTTGCAACACCTCCTTATCTTTCCTGGGGGTCTCTAGCACCCTTTTTTTGAACATGCTTCAATGGGGTCTCCATCCTTCGTACCTCGTTTGAGTTAAAGGAAAAGAATTTCCCACGAGCATTTCGCGCCAACCGATTTGGATCGATAAGTTACCTTGGGGTCGTAGACTTTCGGAAACCGGGGTTCGAGTTCTTAAGTGACCTGAAAAAGAGAAACACACGTCAGGCTAGCCTGGGGGTGGTCCCGGCTAAGACCCTCCGATGCCTAAGTCAGATCGAGTAAATGAGGTACGTGGGTATGGAGACAGCGAGGTAAAAGTGAACAGTAAAAATGAGAATATGAATAGTCACCATCAAGTCACTGTAGCACGGTATTTATAGATATTCCTGGTGAATGTGGTGATGCCAAGTGTCATCATTTGAAGGGTAGACTTGTACTATGTTGTCAGGTGGATCAATGGTCCACTTTTTCGGGTCAGGCCCATTCCCCGATCCGGGTTGGATACGGGCTCTAAACCCGTTGAGACCTCACCGGGTAGCCTCATGACTGGTCAGCTTTATCACAATGTTATTCAACAATTATTTAAACTTTATTCCAATATAATTGCTTAACTCTTATACATATATGATATATATTTATATATGTATATATATGATTCAACTGGTTTTTTTAAAACGGCTCAATCGGTCGAACCAATGACCCAGTGATCCAATTATTAGTCCTTTCGATGTTTGGTCCGAGTTTAAAAATATTGAAGAGCATAGAAGCGCATTGGAAGTGCGAATTTTTAATTTATTCACCGATAGGACCCACAAACATATTCTTCAGTGAACAAGTAAAAAAAATTTGTCTCATGCCTGCGTGAGTTGCACCGCAACATTTGGTTGACGCGGCAGTTCCTGCCCAAGTGAGCTTATTCAACTTGTTGCCGACTATTTTTTCATGCTGCCACCTTTGACAAAAACTTATTTGAAATAGTCTTATGGATTCAATTTTATGAGACAGAAAGTAGTGCCGATCGGTGAATACCTATTTTGTCATTTGCCTGAGCCCATAGTGATTTCCCGACAAATTATAACTTCTTTTTTTTTGAGGAGTCACAAACTATAAGTTAAATACAAAAATTTGTGTGAGATTTGTCATGGATATAATCCAGTGAGACGGATCCTATATTTAAATAAATTTCACCCAAACCCATACCCATTTAAAAGAATCCATATTTTTGAATGTCTTGGATCTCGTCTCATGAACTTAGATCAACGAGACAATCTTACATAAGACACTCCCCTAAATTAAAAGTGAAAAAAAATGAAAAAACTTAAAATGGCACAAAAAGGAAAAAGAGTATGTGAAATTATTTTCAAGATAAAAACATGAGCATTAATATAATTGCCTCCAAAACACATAAAGATAACTTACTACGGGTAGTTCAGTTAGTTGGCAATCAGTTGTGTCATGACAGTCAACAGACATTTCAAAGAATTTTTTTCTTTTATAGAAGAATAAATATAAATAAATAAAAAAAGGGTGGCATGCTCTTTGGTATCATCGCCATTGCTATTTCTCCTTTGCTTCAAAATTGCCCCCCATTCACATTTGTTTCTCCGCCCTCGTCTCTTTCTCTCTTATATAAGCACTTGCTGCTCTAATTCGTCTCCCATTTCTCCCTCTCAGGCATACAGATTCAGTGTATAGATAGAGGATTTAATGGCTGCCATGTTGCGATCTGTTGGAGTGGCATCAGCCTCATTTCCCTTGGCAGATCACTCCAACAAATTATCTACCTTCTCTGTTTGCTCTCTCCCAGGTATTATATTTGAACTTCCTTGAATTTATTTTACGTAGTTTTAGGTCAATAATGTTTGATTAAACTTAGTTGAATCAGTGGGCTGCTTTTTATTTTTTTTTTAATTTCTCTGGCTTGATTGATTCGTTATCTTAGAATTTCAAATTCGTTGTTGAGTACCCACATTGTATTTAAGTCCGGAAGATTCTTTTATGTTTGATTTTTTTGTTGGTTATTTATTTATTTTGTATGTTTTCATCAGTCATCAGATCTGAGAGAAGCCCCATTTCGGATCCGATTCGTGGTACCCGCATGACTAGGAAGGTCATTACCAAAGCTGTTGCGGTCAGTGTGCTATTTTACTTTCTCATTAGATTCTGTTAAAAGTTTTCTTTTTTCTTTTTTTAATTTGCTTGTATCTCTGGTTCTGTATGTACATAATTATGTGTTATCTCTTGTTCGTCTTTTGGGGTCTGCAGGCACAGGCTGAAAATGCTGCCTCAGCAGCTTCGAAACCTGGGTAAAATTCTGAAATCTTAACTACAATCATCTCAGTGTACAACATTGCTGCAATATATATATATATATATATATATATATATATTTTACATACCCTATTAATGAGTTGATGAGATTCATAATAATATGATGCTATTGATCAATGGCTCATTTATATGTACACTAGTCTGCTTGTATCAAGAGTTGGCATAACAAAGCTTTCTTAATTGTAGTCTAGGATGTTCTTCATTTATTGAACTGATTAGGCTTAGGCTGTAGCAAATAGTAATCATGGATAGTTGTTTCTGCTGCAGAGTAAAAAGTAAAATCTTGTGTAGGTTATGGGTTCAGTTACAAATTGGTGTTAACTGTGTCTGAATTTCATTTGTGTTTATGTTAATTGGGGCTAGTCATTTCTGTGAGCCATAGTTGTTATTTTGTCTGTGAAGGGAATTTCCTCTAGTAAGTGAAGTTGTTAGGAGAGGCAAACGAGAGGCGAACAAAGTACTTGATGGCATCTTTAAGATTGTATAGTGAGTTTCAAGTGCAGCCTATGTTATGGTAAGATTTTTCTTCTGGTTCAAAACTACAACTGCGCAGGAGAGCAGTGCAAAATTTAAGTTACTCTTAAAATATATTAGTTCACAAAACCCTGGAGGGACAATAAGTTAAATGCAATATTAACCTAATCATTGCTTATTCTCTTCGAACCCAACTGCGGAACTGATGCTTACCTTGATAAGAAAGCATAATTATAAATGTGATGCTCAATTACCCAGAAGACATGGATTCTCAAAGCCAGGTTTCACATGACGACTGAAAAAATTGATCCTTATTGTCGGGGCACATGATGGTAGAGTCACCGTTGTGATGTTGAGATAGCCAAGTCACCTGGAAAAATTGTAAAACAGAATTGGACTTTGAGATAGAATGCCTCGAGGAGCTAAGTTAATTATGAAAGAACATAGCGATTATAAGTATGGCATGCTTATGATTCCGTTGTATATTACGACTTCAACTTGCAACTCGAGTTCTAATGTTAAATAATCGTTAGTACCGAAGACTCGCAAGGTTGACAATCCAAAAAGAATGACGAACTTCGAAATACGCAACTTCTACGAGCTTTGTAAATAATGAAAAAGCTCATAGAACTATCAAGACTATGTATTCATTACATTGTAATGTGCAATATAAGTTCAATTATGAGAAGTACATCGAGAATGAGTCATATAGAATCTCCGAATGGAACTAGACGAGAATGAGTGATGTGCTTTAACAAAGACCTCAAGACATAGTGATAGATTTAGTTCCTTTAATAAGAGGTTCAAAAACTTGTTCATGGGACTTAGCTTAAACGTATGCAAGCTGCAGATCTAGTCAACGAACGCGGGGGTATCCCAAACGGGTTTTCTCCTTGGACTTTCCTTTTGGGCTTTTCATTCGTCGTCACTCATGGACTTCCCACCCCCTGAAGGGTTTTGTAACAACCCGCCTTCCACATCGACGATCGTCCCCCACAAAACCAACATGAGTCTTTCCAGCGCGCTTTGTCCTCACTCACGCCGCACTCGGGAGCAGGTTCCCGGGGGTCACCCATCATATAATTGCTCTGGGGCCAATCACGCTAACTTAATTTTTATATGATGAGCACTAGAAAAGAAGATGCATCTTGTTGATATGAGTAGTACCTATCAAATCTTTTAAGCTCTCCTCAACTGTATAGTCCCATACCTACACAGTCTCAGAATCTCCTCTTATTCGGGTGTGAGATCAGTTCATTCATATTCAAGATGTAATACCCGAGCCTCTCACTACTCATTAGGCCAATATAGTTCATGCATTGTAGGTGAATTTGGTGACACTGAATTTCAAGAGCTTATTGGGCAGGCTGTGGGAGCTCCTACAGGTTATTGAGGACAGTGTACATGGATGACGACCTGTTGGGCTATGTTGATGGGTCAATTTCCTTTTTGGTCTTGTATAACTCTGATGTAAATATGTACATGTAAATAACTGGGTGATGTGGGGTATGCGTTTGATCACATAGATGTCTGTTGTGTTTAATAACAGGGTTGGTTACCTCTTTTGCCTATGGACATGGCTTGTCCTTATCATATAATTAAAGTGATTTTATTTGTTTGTTGTTAAAATGCCACAGGGATAAAAAAAAATTATTACACGTTTTAAATAGAGTTTGTGGCCGAGTTTTACTATTTATATAGTTACCGAGTAGTAATAGGGGTGGGCGCCATAGGTTTCATGCCTTTGCCCAGCTGGTGGTACTCACACTCTTAGAACGCAGAACTTAGCCTGGAGGTCCTGGGTTCAAGTGTGGGAGAAGGCATGAAAACCACTTCCAGGGGTGAGAAGCTTATGAGTGGCGACGCGGATGGAAAGCCCAAGGAAAAAAGCCCGTTTAGAATATCCCCGGTCGTTACAAGTCCTGATGCCAATTATTTAATTTTATAGAGGCTGGCTTGGAGAAAAGGGGATGAAATTAAGAAAGGTAACAACTTCTGGAAATTAAAGATCATGATAACCAACTGGACAAAGAGAAAGTAGGATTAATCTCGAACTAAATATAACAAGTGTTATGAAAACTAAGACTATTGAATGTCTCCGTGATTGCACGGTGCTCCAGACATAGCTTTGGATTGTTTTGGCTAAGGTTATGGACTTTGTTCTACCAATATTTTTTACAATACCTGATATATAACCATTTTCTTTTGTCCTTCTTCCCCCCCCTCCCCCAAGTCAATGCCTTATATGAGGATAAAGTGGTACACTTATGCATGCTATATTCATCTCAGATTTTGATCAATTTAATTGAATTATATCCTCCTCATTCCCTTTCATCTCAGTTTGAAAGGAATATGACAAGTTTCAGACATGTCATTTGAATGATTTTCTTTTAAATCAAGTCATAGCAACAAGGTAGACACAACTGTATTCTGGAACAAGACTATGAAAGCTAAGTAGATCGAGATGATGAGGGACATATTTACATTCAAACAGGTTGGAAACCTTGTGGATTGCATTCCTTTACTAAGACACCAGAAGAGCATATAATAGTTTACCGCGTGTGTCTATTCTGCCTCAGAAGGGCCAATGGGATTTTTCATGGTTCTCCTCAGATTCTTTTTTTTTCTTTCTTGTCCCCTCCGAATGAGGGGGGTGCATCTTAGGGCTGCCTGGGATGGGGGTCATTTTTTTAAGTGGATCTGTATCTTAGTTTTGCTATAGACATAATATCCATATGATCTTATGTTATCCTATGAACCAACCATTGTATGAAGGAAAGCTGAGCTACATAAATATTATCTCAAATTTGGCACGTCTTTCATGTTTCAATAATTGCTTTTCTTATATATATATATTTTTCTGAAAAAAAAGTCGACGCATGCTGGGACTTGAAAAATCTCATATAACTCTTGAAATTATTTAGGCACGAGCTCTTGCTGTTCGAAGCCTTAAGAGAAGGACTTGAGGAAGAAATGGATAGAGATCCTCGTGTTTGTGTAATGGGTGAAGATGTGGGCCACTATGGAGGTTCGTACAAGGTCACCAAGGGCCTCGCCGACAAATACGGAGATCTGAGGGTGCTCGATACACCCATTGCCGAGAATTCTTTTACTGGCATGGCTGTTGGTGCAGCCATGACAGGTCTAAGACCAATTGTCGAAGGCATGAATATGGGATTTCTTCTACTTGCCTTCAACCAAATATCCGACAACTGCGGCATGTTACATTACACCTCAGGTGGGCAGTTCACAATTCCAACCGTCATCCGCGGGCCTGGAGGAGTTGGACGCCAGCTCGGGGCCGAGCATTCACAGAGGCTCGAGTCCTATTTTCAGTCAATTCCTGGAATACAAATGGTCGCCTGTTCGACCCCGTACAACGCCAAGGGTCTGATGAAAGCTGCCATTCGTAGTGAGAACCCCGTTGTTCTTTTCGAACACGTGCTTCTTTACAACCTCAAGGAAAGAATTCCCGACGAAGAATATGTATTATCATTGGAAGAGGCGGAGATGGTGAGGCCAGGTGAGCATGTTACAATCTTAACGTATTCTCGGATGAGATACCATGTCATGCAGGCTGCCAAGACTCTTGTCAACAAAGGTTATGATCCTGAGGTTATTGATATTAGGTCCTTGAAACCATTTGATCTTTATACTATTGGAAATTCGGTGAAGAAAACTCATCGGGTGATTATTGTTGAGGAATGCATGCGAACGGGAGGTATTGGCGCTAGCCTTACGGCGGCTATAAATGAGAATTTCCATGATTATTTGGATGCACCGATTGTTTGCCTATCGTCACAGGACGTGCCTACTCCTTATGCTGGGACGTTAGAGGAATGGACTGTTGTTCAACCTGCACAGATTGTAGCTGCTGTTGAGCAGATCTGTCGGTAGCTTTTCGGAAGTAATGGTGAGATCATGTTGAGGTTTAGTTTGAATTTTCTCAATCTTTCTAGCAATTGTTTCAGCTAATTTTATTTTTGTATTCAGAATCATGTTCTACTTTTCTTTTGAATCTTTTTTCTAGCCCAAATTGTTTTGGAGCCTAAGTTTTTATCATGTCGTTGTTAATTGGACAGTTCGGTTAGATAAATTGTTGAATATCAAGAAATGTTTGTTTCATGCTCCGGATTAGACTCATACAAATTGCCCTTTTTGTTAAAACACATATGAGTTACCTGAGAGGTAATAATGATATCAATTATAGGATATTTAGATGTTTTTATGCATAAGTGAAGTGCAAGATGTATTTACTTCCAACAATCTGTCTTAATCAGTCACTTGTTGCAATATACAAGTTGATGTTTTTTTCCCTTTACATTCCATATTTCACATCTATATGAATCTCTTATTTTCTGAAGCAACTAGTTTTTGAAATGGTTTGCTGATATTGGGATTTGGTTAAGTTGATGGTGCAAAGTTAGCTGCTAGATTTATCAGTTATTTCTGTTTAATCATGTCACCTATGCTTTTCCATGTGGATTTAATCATAATCTACTTCAAATAATGATCTTGCAAGGCTGCCTACTACGCCTTTATTCCATTTGCTTATAAGTCTTGTAGGTTCATCTTTTTCTGGTACATTTGAGCTTGTGTTTTACCACTTATTTGTTAGTTCACTTCTTTCAGCACACAATTATAGGGAAAAGCTTTGGGCTCCGTTGGTTCCATTTTCGTTAGTGGTGTCAGAATGGGCTAGGCCCAACCCACCATGCAATTTTAACAACTCATTTGAAAGTGGGTCAGAATGGGTTGGCCCCTTTGGGATGAGGGTTGAAGTGGGTCGGTACGATTTGGGTCGGGTTGGAAGTTGCTTATTTAAAAAAAATTAAAAAATAATATCTGGATTTATTCTATTTTAATTTTTAGTTACATCTATTTTTTGTGTATTTTATATGTCAATAATGAAGATAGTACAAGCATTAAAAAAAATATATATCTTGTGAAACTCTCAATATTCCAGAAATTATTGATGGAGATAATGAGGAATTGGACTAAGGAGATGGAGAAGAAAGACACGATATGAATGCGATAGTTAATGAATTTTAGAGAACTTTGTATTATTTATTTGATCATTTATATTCTATTTATATTATGCGCTAGTAATTTCTTACGTTAATGAGTTTCAAAATTTGATTAGATGTAATGTATAATATATGAATTATAGATGGAATATGCATATGACAAATATATATATTTTTGCGGGTTAGCGAAGCAACCCAAGGTGATTGGGTTTTAATTTTACCTCCCCTTTTCGGCAACTCTAATTTTCATTCTCATTTTTAGTACCAGTTTTTTCATTTACCTTTTGTTTTGTGTTTGTGTTATATGGATTAGCATTGAAAATAATACTTTAATTCAGCATAAATGACAGTTTATGCATCTAATTTTCACCATTTAGCACTTCATTCTCAAAAAGTAACTTAAAAGCACCTTACTCTAACAAAGGTGTTTGACTCAACTTATAAGCTCATTAAAATATTTTATAAGTTGATAAGATTTTGTAAGATCCACAAAAGGTTTAGGTAATTTTTAATTTCTTTAAAGATCTTATAAGATCCTTAAACTGTTTAAGAGCTTATAATAAGCTACTTTTGGAAAAGTTGTTCTTTTTTTTTTTTTTTGGAAAAATGGATTTTTTAAACAATATCTTTTACGACTCCAGTTATGTTCTCGGGCCTTTAATTGTAAAATTGATATTAGTAACATCTTACAAGCTTCATCATCTTCTTATATCCAATCACTTCAATAACATCTTTTAAAATAGATCTAAAATTTCAGAAGTTTTAAAAGCATATTATATAAGACACAAATGCTTATAAGTTTTTTTGAATAAGCTTACCAAACAACCTTTACCCTCATTATTGCAATTTGCCATCAATTTTTAATTGAAAAGTTCTTGGTTGAGCGCCCTTTCCTTCTCTTTCTTGTTCAAAAGGCAAGTAAAAAGAAGCTTGGTACTTTTTTTTGTTGATAACGGGAACCCCAACCACTATCTTTTAAGTGCGTTCGAGTGCGAACAAGGTAATCCTCACGTTTGATGCAAAACCTGCAAATTAAATCATGTCAATTAACTAGATAAACTACAAAGAGCAAATCATCAAATCATATGTGACAAACTTGACCAAGTGGTGTTAATGCAGAGATTCAAATTTGAGACCTCAACCTTAATAATCCACCCTACTCCAGTAGCAATCAAGATCTTCTATTCTATTTCATGTTTCATCTTATACTCCTATCAATTGTGTAAATGTCACATATATAAAAATGACGTCGTTATATGCATGTGAAATATATTAATACCATTAACATAAAAGATGAAACACTAAATACAATAGAAAATCTCAATTGTTTCAGCACACCATCCTCTTGTTTTAATACCTTTTTTATTATATAATATGTGATGCTTTTACTTAAAATAAAGTCCATCGCAATCCGAGACATAGACCAAAAGTGGACAGCGCTTCTAAATTCTGAAACGGAGGCCGATATTTTGGTATTATTTAGGATTAGGATTTATATTATTCATATTGATCAGTATTTCGCCGCAATATTATTATATATATCTAGCAACTCTCAACTTTTTTTTTAAAATAATTTCTCATGGGTGACACACGCAATGATGTCAACCATCATTACATGATAAATTACATATTGCTGATGTGGACATCAATCCACCAATGTGAGATGGACACGCATTAGGTGTCACCAAAAGGTCCCTCGAACACCTTTCAACTGTTATGTCACCATCATGTATTGCCATATTGGTCCATATAAAGTGGAAACAAGTTTTCCTATACTATATAAAATTATAATTGTCTCTTGAATTAATTTTTGTGCAGCTTTTGAGAATTGTTTTCGCGTAGACTTCAAATTATCTAACAGAATTGCCATTTTTATCGCTAATATTAGGACGCTTGTAGTTTTGGAACTTGAGCTTTTACCGAAAGGCCAACTTTGTGTCTTTGGTCCTGTGGCTGTCTTAGAATGTGGGATTGTTGGCGCGAGAGAAAACAACAAAATTAATATCTCATTTTTATTGATTAATAAATATAAAATTCACATCCTAAAGTCCCTATTTAATTTATTGTGATGCTCCTAAAATTCTCATATCACCACAAGTCTAGAAATCTGATAAATCGACTCAACTTATGAATTATTCGGATGAAAACTAACGTGCAACACACAAAACAAGGTTAGGGGTTCTGCCTCTTGGGGTTGTCGCGGGAGAGAGACTTCGATCATCAAGTCAATATATGACAGAAAAAATTCAGAACATACACGAGAATATAATTCGTAGTAATTGATTGAACTTACTTAAAAATGAGATGAATGGACGTTTTATACCGCAGGTTGATGGTAGCGGGGGAAATAGTGGCGCGTGGGTCGTATCTAGACTGCGTGGGTCGAATACTTTTATCTCAGAGCCCAATTATTAATGAATAATATTGGGTAATTAATGAGATTAAACAAATGTGTTAAATAAATAATAATGATAATTATGAAAATGACGTTTTTACCCACAACACTCTGTAACGTAGGTGAAATTTTTGGATGAATCGTTGTCATGGGTGGTGGGAAATTAACCACCCCTCCTTTATGCTTCAATGACCAACAATAAACGAGATGTATGAAATTATCTCATATTTAAAAATATATAGTGATAATTACAACAAAGTCCTGAAGTACAAAAATGTAAACATATGTTTTTCGTATGATCGTGATCTCCACAAATGTAAAACTGAAGTGCGAAATGCCTCACGAAGCGGGTTCCTACACGTGTTGAGCTCTGTTGCTTCAAATTTTGCGGCTATAAGTGTTATATAGTTTATCAGACGAGTAACAAGAATTTAATGTTAAAAGTCAAAGCAGAAGATCCATGATTCTCTATTTAGTAATATGTGTATCTTAACCAACATATATCCTTCTCTGGCCCTTTGATAGATTATAAGGCCAAGATGATATCATTTATTTAATGAACTCTGCTGCTAGAAACGTGGACACGTAGAATCTTTCCCCAAATTTTCCAATTTGTGACTCTACTTTTCTTTTCGAGCGATAGTATTTTGTTGTAACAACTCAAAAACTAAAATTACAACTACAATCGTAGCCAACGGTATGAACCGACATGACTAACTACACACCACAAACTAAACCACTCCACGCCGAGAGACTTCAAGACTCTTAATGGAGATCGTAACACACTAGAAAATCAAATCGGGCACGAGCAACCACTACATCTTGCGAGAACATAAAAAACTCGATCCGCCTCGAGTTTCGCAAATCAATCGGAAAAAGAAAATACAAACAACATAAGAAAACTACAACAATCTATAGCTAAAAAACAAGAAAAAAACCAAAAGAAAAAGAAAGATGCTCTCCTCTCCCAAATCTATGCGGCCCATCGTCTACTCGGCTCCGAGACACCTCCGTGAAGCTCCGACCCGCTTTCACCCTGGACCAAAAATTTCGGCCACCTTCGAACACCCAAAGGACCACCATTGTTGGCCCTCCAATAAAAAACATGGAGGGGAGGGGAGGGGTAAGGAGGGAGGGGAGGGGGGCGGCGCGTGAGTAGGGATGGCAATTTCCTCCGAACCCGACGGAGGATCCGAGCCCCGATCCTAACGGAGGAGGGTATGGAGGGTAGTTTTGTACCCGATTAAATAAATGGGTATGTGGGTATGGGTATTTTCGGGTATGGGTATGGAGGTGGTCTAGGTACATCTTACCCATACCCTACCCGATACCCGATTAAATAATAATATTATATATATAATATATCTACATATATATTTATTTATAATATTTTACATATATTTTTTTATTTATACAACTCTATTTATTTATATTTAAAGAAAATGATTTTTCCCAAAGTCTCAATCAAATCTACTAACCCACTAACACTTTTGTTTAATCCTTTTTAATATTTTGCTATATTTTTATAATATATAGTTCGCTAATTCTTATATGTATTCTTTTTTCCTTATTGTTTCCTTAAGAATTTAGTAAATATCTATATTTTTATTTAAATAACTCAATTTTCTCTTTAAAAAAAAGAAATAACTTAAATTTGAAAAAAATACAATTGCAAGTGGTAAGAGGGTATGGGTAGGGTATGAATACCCGATCGTCCGATGGGTATGGGGATGGGTATGAAAACCGAATACCCGATGGGTATGGGTATGGGTATGGGTATGAATATAATAAATGGGTATGGGGATGGAGGATATAGAATCTCTACCCGAATCCTACCCATTGCCATCCCTAGTCGTGAGTAGGGGAGGGAGGGGAGGAGAAGTATATTAGGTTTTTTTTCTTTTGGGGGTAGAGAGAAGGGTGAGAGATCGAAAAGTAGAGAGAAAAAACAATTTGTGACTCTACCAAACGACTTAATTCGAGAATTTTTGAAAATATCGTGATTTCTCGTAGGATTATTATTGCCAAGCCTACACGACTAAAAGTGAAATCCACCCTCGTATTTTTGAATTATAAATAATAACGTCGTCATTTACTTTATGAAATATTGTACACACATTCAACCGCTCATACACTTAGATACTGTTGGAAATTTGGGTTTGAGAAAGTGGGCGTCGACCCAATTTTGACCAAGTTTTCGGTGGCTAAGAATTTAATTCGGAGGAATTATATTGTGAATTTTTAATCTACGTTTCGAGTAGATGTTCGTAGTATTTTGTATTTCTCAAAACCAAATTTTGGGTGAGTAAGAAATTAATACACGAAGTTGGCCACATGAATGGACATAGTTTATCCTAGTATAAAAATATTAGAAGGTGTTATTGTTTGGATATACTATAATACAAGTGTATGATCACAAATGGGTCTTAGATCGACCCAACTCTTTGGGCTCGGGTTTCGGTTCGATTGCTTTTGTCACTCGAAAATAGGTTTGTCCCAAATTGAGTGAGTGTTGGGCTCGATGTATCCGGGACATTAGAGGTGTCCAGGTTCATGTATGTTTCTTGGAGTTTGTAACTCCTAGATAGTGGTTTTTCAAAAAGAAAACTCTTGGAAGTTACATTTGGTTTTAATTGCCCATTTTCTATCATTAAATCTCCTCCAAGTGTTGGGAATTGCAGCCTTTATATGCTTAGCTTGAATTCGATTGATTAAGGAAATGAAGGAAAATAGGAGAAAGAGAAAGAGAAAGAGTTAGAAAATATTCTGCAAAAAGTTATTATGTCCATAGGACGTTATCCCGAATGTCATCACATCTGTTGTCACATCTCTTGCTGCATCTTCCTTTCTGCATTTTCTGAGTCAAGCAAGCCAGTTCTCGCTCCTTCTAGTTTGAGTGGTGCTTTTGTATCGGTGGTGCTCTTGCATACGAGAGGAGGTTAAGCCATTTTATCTTTTGGGGACATTACGTGCACGAAGTGAGCACTAGCCAGGGACGTATTTGTCTTGCGGAAAGAGGTCTTCCTCGACTCGGCTTGTAAAGTTACGTGATTCATGCTTCGAGGTTAGAGTCCATTCAAGACTTGTAATAGTTAGATTTTGCTTTAAGTTGTAATTTTTGTTTCTATTTTTGTAAGGCCATTGTTGAAGGCATTTCCCATTGTAAACACATTGTAACCAACAATCCAACAGATACATCATACTAGTGTATAAGCATCATCCAATATAGATTTGATGGACCTTTCATAGACCCCTTTGGGCACTATCCAAATAAGTGGCATGAAATATTCCACCCAAAACATCTTAACTTCCCATGATTTCAGGCCCTGTTTTTGTTGTTAGAGTTGTTATTTTCTTGAGCTGAAAATCTGGGAATGTCCTGGAAAACTATAAATTAAAAGTTGATGTGCATGGCTGCTAATGCCTCAACATCGATACCCATGCAAATTTCTTGTGGTGATGCAGGATTCGCGTTTTGCCCTGAAACTTTTATAAGGCCAAAAGTTTTTGACAAAATCCCTTAAACTTTGGGTGGTGTCACATATGGGCTATTGGAGGGAGAAAAAGTATATGTTTATAAGCGCTTTATTTAACTTACTAGCCAAGACAGAAATATAACCGTTGGGCAAAAATTGTAGGCGTACATATATCGAAATGGATAGGAAAATATGAGCATAGTGATGCATAGTATGTAGCTATTTAGCAAAGGCAAGATGTTGGACTCTTTATCCCTAAGACGAAATTGCTCCGCTCACAGTACTTACGGTGAACTCCTCGCACTCGTTTCCCAAGATATAATAACAATTTTCTTACAATAGTTACACTACAACAAATCGCAAGAACTTTGAGTGAATAAATTGTGCATAAATAAAGGAATTCAACTCGAAAATGAGATGAGTGAAATGAATCAGGGGTCTTCTATATCTAAAGAATTTTCATATATATAAATAGCTTACTTTATACTTTAATTTTGATTCTCCTAAAATTGATTTTGAGAAATTTAAAATGCTAAAATCATCTTCATGCGGTTTAGATTACATTTATTTCATTTGTATTTCTATTCGAAATAAATAAATTCACTTAAATAAATGGTCAAAATTGGATCAAAACCAATTACCAAGCAATTTTTAACAGTATTATGTGATGTAAATTTCCAAAAATTTACCAAAATTCAGACCTGTAATTATGGTTCAATCGTAGATAATTTTCCTATCAGCAGGTCTCTTGATAAGACGGTGTAAGACAGTGAGACGGTAATACTTTTAGTTTAACAAGTGATACTCAAAGTAAATACACCAATTTAAGTGTATTTAGATATCATTTTTTACACTAAAATTGTCACTTTTTAAAAGAATCACTATCTCACGGTCTCAGTTTAAGTGTATTTAGACAAATATCACTTTTTACACTAAAAGTATCACCGTCTTACGGTCTCACGGATTTTCAACGTCTCACGTAAGGTTTTGCATTTACCTATTCTCCGTGTTTCTACATTGGTTATAGACATTTTTTCATTTTTCTTCATGAAGAGAGGAATTTCGTGATTAATAATTAGAGAAGTTGGTGGTGAGATGATTAGTTTGATCGTGAATTACTATTAAGAAAGTGGCGAGATTTTTAAATTCAAGAAAGCTGTTTAAATTGGTTAATCGAAATTGGTTTTGACCAACTTTGACCAATTACTTGAGCGTGTTCATTTATTTGTCATAGGAAATAAATGAGATAAACGTAATCTATACCGCTGGTGAATGAGATTAATATTTTGAATTTCTCAAAATCAATATCGGTGAATGGGAAATTAATGTTTAAAGTAGAACACTTAAATGCCTTTCATATATGGATATATGAACGATTGACAATGTGGAAAGGCAAATCCCACATAGAAAACATTTCAAATGTTTTACTTGTTTATATAGAGATTAACCAAGAATAATGAGTAATCATGTGGAGTTCATTATGGCAATGATTTAAAAACCGAATTGGATCGGTCGGTTCAGCAACCGAATGCACTTTTAGAGTAAAAAGTGATACTTTTAATATAGTTAATTCGATTAGTAACATTTATAATGTAAAGAATCATACGGTGTAAAAAGTGATACTTTGCTAAATACACTTAATTTTAGTGTATCCGGACAAGATATCACTTTTTACACCCAAAATATCACTTTTTACACTAAAAGTTTTTGCACTAAAAGTATCCCCTCGTCCGCCGTAGGAGATTGTCTTACATAAGTTTTTGCCTAAAAGTTACTTTGTTCCAATCCTATCCTTGCCCTAAGAAACCCTAGCCAAGGCTAAACCTATAATCTAATAAAAATTAAATAATAATAAATGAGATTTCGTTCAAATAATTTTATGAATTAATAAAATAACATCAACAATCTAATGTTCTAACAATAGAATCATTGATTATGTTCCTTCATCTTCATCAATTATAATATGCCAAGATTAGAATTAATTGATAAACAAGATCAAAAATTAGATTTGATAGTATCATATGTATAAATTTAAATATAAATCTATAAAAATACAAAAAAATTATTGAGAAAAAAAGTTATAAGGGCTGACCCGTCCTAGCCGTAGCCGGCCCTAGGGCCAATCAGGATCGGACTAAAAAGCTCTCATATTATAAGAGTTTATGAAATAATTGAGCTAGGATCGATCTCATGCCGCCCTTATTGACATCTCTAATAACAATGATATATTTCCAGTAAAGTTTTATTCAATAATATTGATGTCTTATTTTTTTAAGATTTTTATGTTATTCAGTTATTTACTATTTATATATGCAGATATAAAATGCTTTCCAGATCTCTTTTTTATTTAATTTTTTTGGGAGGCTAATATATTTAATATATAAAATGATTTTGCGGATCAATTATTACAAGTGGGTTGGTTGAAATAGATGAGTACTGTGTGCACTATATTTCTCTATTTAGGGAAGGCTGCATCATCATATTCGTCATTTTCCATAGGTTTAGGAAACTTGGAATGGGCATATATTTTCTCCATTTTTAATCATTTTCTTATAATTTATAACTTAAATAATTTATGCAAAATAATGAGTGATGGCCGCGTGTGCAGGAGATGGACACCTGCCCACTCTCTTTACCCATAAATGGGAAACATTATTAAAGTGGTTTTGTATTTCACATTATAGTTTATGTTGTCATCTTTTTCCTTTCCCTATATATCTTCATTTGTTGTGCTATTTTCTTGGAGTCCCATGGACATTGTTTTAAAAACTGGATCGGCTGATACAAACAATTGGTTTACGGTTCAATTGATCGAACTGATTCAACTACCGGTCCAACCAATTTAATTAAAATATTTTTTTCTAATATTATATAACATAATATATAATGTAATATAATATTTTTATGTAAAGAATTTAAGTATATATAAAGATGCAACTACAAAAAAATCTGGCATAACCAAAATTCAAATGATCACATAAATATCGTCATATATATAAAACTCTAAATTTTTATGAAAATTAAAAAACTAAAAAGTTAAAATAATCAAGAACAGGTTAATTGGCCGGTTCAATCTGTTTTTGACCGGTTAAACCATAAAAATAATTTTTTAGGCTAATCAGTCTGGTACAGTCACGGGTTCCCAGTTGAGTCAATCCCGTCCGTTGTATTTCCATTAAAAATATATAAGATAACTATCATCCTTATTTATCACATTAGAACTCCAACTTATTTATGAAAATGTTGCCTAATGCCTGACACTCAACTATCATCAATTTAAAGAATGGAAAAAATGTGCTGTTTAGGATGATGGTTCATGCTTGTGGGACTTTTTTCTAGCTTAATCCAAATGGATTTAACCAATAAAAACAATGCTATTTGTGAAGGAAACCATGAGATCAAAGTGGAAGGTATTGTTTCCTCAACTATATTTAATTATTGTTATTTGGTGTCTCCATAATGGGAGACTAAATGCCCTTGACAAATCATTGTAAGATCAAACTTTTGTAAAATATGTTATTATATAGTATAAAAAGCGATTTTCATTGATGGTCTTTCGCACGGCACAGCAAGTCTTTTTTAACAATTTATCCTACATTTTGATTCGGGAGAGTTGTGTAAATGCTGCAATTTTAGCTCTTTCTTGGTTTACCAATGTCTAGTAGTATTGACATAGTAGTTTAGGAATGTTATTTCCTGTAAAATGGTCATGTCACTGTGAATAAATAACAAAAAAGTTAAATAACAATTTAAATTGAGAAAATAAACATTATATATGGATGGGTACCCCTACGGCTGACATTGGTTTATTCCATGCTAGAGTATATATAATAATTGTAAATTTATCATGAATGTGTAAAAATTTTCACACAATTATACAATCCGGTGTATATTATGTGCGGTCTGCTTTGTGGATACTATACCTCTTTGTATTCATCCACTTGTAGTATCTACTATATATACTGCTGACATCCCTAGTTCTTATGCATGATCAAATGGCCTATAATAGACTCATCATGGTCACAAGACCATATGACAATTATGCTTCATGCGGCCTAGGGACTGGCTACTAATTCGTGAGAATTCGTGGGGCAGTTTAATATTTATATTAATTGGCCCTGTAAGAGAGAACTATCAATTTCATTAATTAATCAAAAGCCATTGCAACCGGAAAAGGACAAAATGAGACATTTATTATGGAAAATCTGTTACTGTAAGCTTGGAATTTAAGGTAATATGATCATTTAATACGTGCAATAAGCCAATAACTAGGAATATGAAAGAGCTTTGGTGTACTTTGGGTTCTTTTTATTTTGTTTTTAATTTAGTACTAGTATATCACTCGTACAATGTACGGTGTGTATTATAATAAAATATTATATAGTTTTGATATTAAAAGAAAATTGATATATTATAGGAATTGCAATGAGACCGGACATATGACGTGTCTCAATATTCGATCCGCCCCTTAATCTTTGAACGGGAAAGAAGTTACGAGTTGATACGTCTTGATCGAACAAAATAATGTATAATTTATTAAAAAATAATCATTACAATAACTTAATATATTCTTACAAAATATCATGTTAAATATCCAACTATAAATGAAAAAAATTGGAAAAATGGGAAAAAAACAAAAAAAAAAAAAAAAAACAAATTGATTATATAAGACAAATGAAAAATAAATAAATTGATTACATATTTGAAGTAAGTTTATACATCTATTAAAATCACTTGTTGAGTTGTCTAAAAATTTAAAAATTATATGTTCACTTAATTTTTCAAAACTAAATTAAATTAGATCAATAGAGACAAAATAATATTTTTAAAAATCTATACCAACAAATTACTATACTTGTTACTTTAACACATAGTGCAATTTGATTTATCCATAACAATATTATTCAACTTCAATTGTGATTATATGAAAAAATAGGGTTGCAAACGAGCCGAACCGAGCCGAACAGAACAAGCTCGAGTTCGGTTCGTTTAGTTTTTGTATCGACTCGAGTTCGATTCGAGCTTTCAAATTGAGTTTGAGCTCGGCTCTTTTGAAAATTATTAGGTTCGCGAAGAGTTCGAGCTCACTAAGTAAAAAGCTCGTTTAATATATTCAACGAGATTAGCTCGAGTTCGGCTCGTAAAAGGCTCGTTTACGCTTCAATGAGCTTAGCTCGAATTTGTTCACAAAAGTATTTTTAAGCTTTAACGAGCTTAGCTCGTGCTCGGCTCGTAAAAGGCTCGTTATATGCTTGAATAGCTTGTGAAAGCAAACTTGAGTTCGTTAAAGATTGAGTTCGAGTTCGAGTTCGAGTTCGAGTTCAAGTTCAAGTTCGCGAGCCTCGTAAACAAACATGTTTGCGAGCCAAGTTCGAATATAGGCTCGTGAACCCGTAAACGAACATGTTCGTGAATTTTCGAGCGAATATTTGTAAGCTCGAGTTCGGCTCGTTAAGCCTGACGAACGATCTCGAATGAATAGTTTTTCAACCGAGACCGAATAGCTCATAAGCGACTTGGTTCATTTGGCCCTATAATAAAAGTATCTAACATAAATGAATGAACAATATTATTTTTATTGTTTTAGATTAACAATAAATATAGCTTAAATAATAGAACAAATAAATATTTTTTATATAATCAATATTTACTTTATTTTATATCCAAAAATATATACAACATTTATTTTCTACAAAATCTAAATATATGTACATCTTTTTATTTCTAAAATTGCTATATAATACAAATTTGAATATATATATATATATATCCCTTTATCAATATCTAAATTTGAATATCTTTTTGTTGATTTTTGTTATTTATTATATTTATTTACGTTTTTAATTTGATTTTGGAATTGTAAAATAGTTCTCCATATTTATATTATATTACTCAGATCGTAAATATACTTTGTTTGAATATTTCATATTTGACAATTATAAAATATTTGGCAAAACTTATCCACCAAGAATTACGATTTGTAAGAAATTAAATAAAATAAATGCTAAAAAATAAAATAATAATAGTGACTATTAAATTCATATTAACATTATCTCTAAAATCCTACTAATTTAAACCTATGAAAATCTATGAAAATTCAATTTACTCAAAATAATGAATTTTATTGTTTAAATTAAGAAATATAAAAATTGCATATATTTGTTTTACCTTAATCATTAGAATTTACCCAAATTATGCTAAGGTACAAATTGGATTTACTGGAAATAGGGAATTACAAATTTTAAAATTTGGAAATATGATGTATTAAATATGTTAATATTTTATATCATAGTTTTTCGTTTTAATAGTAAGATTTTATTTTGTAATTTTTAAATTCATAGAATAATTATAGATATAAATTAATTTTGTTTGAATTTATCCAATGATTTATATTTTTATTATAATAACATTGTTATTTATTTTACTATTATTTAGATTTTATTATATGATTTTAAGACTTATTAAATAAAGATTTATTTGATAATTTAAGGCTTTATTTCATAATTCCTCATTTTTAGATTTATGGAATATTTTATGGATCTTATATGCCTTTTCAAATTTATTTAATCTATTTATATATTAAGTTTTCAAGTTTTATTTGGTCGAGTCTTATCAAATAATATTTCGATTTATTTTATAGTAGTTTGATCATTAAATGAATTTTAAATTATAAATTATGTGAAATTAGAAAACTATAAGTTTTTAAATTAAGGGAGTATAAAAATAGTTGTCAAAATTATTTTACTCGAATAATTATAACTTACGCAAATTATCTTTGAAAATGAAATCGATTCTTGAAAATAAAAAATTATAATTTTTTACATTCGGAAAGTATAATTCAATTGTCAAAATATTTTTCCCAAAATCTTAGCATTTTTTCTTGCAAATTGTTGACATAATTAAATTATTATTTTTTATTACTCAATCCCTTTTCAATAATTATTCAATATTTTCCAAATTAGAATGGTGAAATGGGCGGAAAAATCTTCATTATACGTGACTCTCTTTTATATCTATATATATATATTTCATTTCTTTTCCTACCTTATACATACACCCACTACAAGAAAATTTGGTTCTGACAAAAATGATTTTGTCACTAAATTTTACAATTACCAACAGAATATCTACAAAATAGAAAATATTATTCTTCCCCCAAATTATACATACAAATTACCACATCACCGACATATATAAATTCTATAGGTATTTATAATAATTTTAAATTTTATTGGTAAAATATTTACCTGCAATAATTTTACCTACACTTCACAACCACCTTAATACTTATCTACATATTTTTCAATAGGTAATTTTTTTTCTTGTAGTGACGTCAAGTCACACACAGACATACACGCATATATAATTTTATGATGCCAGGAAAAATATATGAAAAATATTTTTACGCATTACATGTATATATTATGTGGTACATATACGCGAGATAAAATTATTAATAAAGCATATTAGATCATGGCAATGAGGTTCATAGCTAGCTATAAACGATTTAATGGGGCAAAATTATTTTTTTGGTCCGTTAAGTTGGCTCGATTTCGTATTTAGACCTCTAACTTTTATGGGTAGCGTTTGGCAACCACTAACTCTTTTAAACATACACATTTAGTCCGATTTCAAATTTCGGGGATATCTTATTCCTAAAATGCTTTGAGTTGGACAAAAATACACCATGTTTGGATTATTTTCAACGAAATGACTATTTTGCCCTCTTTTTTTTTAGAGGAAAACCTTGGTCATGGGCATATCACATGACTTGTTTAATATCTCAATAAAACTAAATAATAAAAATAAATATAAGATTAAATTAAAGAAAAAAAAAAAAAAAAAAAACATGTAAATAAAATTTTGAAAAAAAAGAAAATAAAAAAATAGAAAAAACCTATATCTACAATTTTCAACTATATATAAAAATTAAAAAAATAGAAACAAAAAAAAACATGTATATCTATAATTTTTAATTGTAAATTAAAATTAAAGAAAGATAGAAAGCCAAAAAAAAATGGAAAAACAAAAAAAAAATGTACTTTTTTTGTTTTTTCCAATTTTCCTTAATTTTTATTTAAAGATGAAAAATTTAAAATATAGTTCGACAATTTTTTTATTTTAATTTAAAGAAAATAATCTAAACATATATTATAATTTTCAATCGTAAATAAATTAAAAAAAAAAAGAAAACCAAAAAACCATAAAATAATATGTATGTACAATTTCAACTATATACAAAAATTAGAAAAAAATAGAAAACAAAAAATCATTATATCTATAATTATCAATCAGTAAATTAAATTAAAGAAAAATAGAAAACATTTAGAAAAAATATATATTTACAATTTTCTACTGTAAATTAAAATTAAAATAGCAAAAATAGAAAAAATAATTAAAGAAAAAAATAAAAAACAACCAAAAGAATAGAAAACAACAAAACAAAACAAAATATATATAATTACAAAGAAATTAAAGAAAAAATATATATTTTTTCTATCAGAAATTAAAATTAAAGAAAAAATAGAAAACAACAAAACAAAATAAAATATATATATTTACAACTTTCTACTGTAAATAAATAAAAAAATAGAAAACAAAAAACGAAAAACCAAAAAAGGTTGTTTAAATTAAATTAAAAAAGTTGAACATATATTTTATATTTGTCAACTTTATATAAAATTATATATATGTCCAGATTGTTTCTATACTTTAATTTAATCTTATATTTAGTTTTGTTATTTAATTTTATTGAGATATTAAACAAGTCATTGATATGCATATGACCAAAGTTCCCTTCCAAAAAGGGGGCAAAATAGTTATTTCGTGAAAAAATGGTCCAAACGTGGTGTATTTTCGTCAACTCAAAGATTTTAGTAATGAGATATCCTCGAAATTTCAAAACCGGACTAAATGTGCGATTTAAAAAAGTTAGTGATTGTCAAATGCCACCCATAAAAGTTAAAGGACTAAATACGAAATCGAATCAACTTAAAGGACCAAAAAAGTAAATTTGCCGATTTAATGGGATGTGCTTTGCGCTAGCTTATGATTTTATAGAAGCATTTTCCTACTTATCATCAATTAGGAGATTATTTGACATACATCCAATGTTTGAATTTAGAGAATTACCACCCAAAAAGGACGTTATTACACAATTTGCCATTGAGATTCAGCCAGAACTCAATTATCTTTCAGAATCATAAATAATCCATTGGAATTTATTTTTATTTGATAAATTGCACCTATTTAGGGGTAATTATAAAACAAAAAAAGAAAAGAAAAGAAAAAATGAAGGGGGTATTTGTAATGCATCAATGAGATATTTATAGTTTTAAAAAATAAGTTTTTTTTTCTTTTTGTGATAGACTAAACTTATTGGGTAATTTTTATAATTTATCCAAAAAAATATCTGATTTTTGTCCCTATTGTTTGGGTGGTATTGTTTACAAGAAAACAACTAAAGTGTTTGGAAAATCCGGATGAGAACTTAAGTCGAGGCCAGTATTAGATCTTTCCTCCGCAAGACGAAATTGCCCGTTTATGAAGTGCTTACGGTTAGATAATTCTCTAAAATACATCGACTTTAACAAGTCCGATTTAGCATCACTTGCAAAAATCAAACTAATAGCAAACTATAAATGTTTGAACTTTAAAGCTTTTGGATGGAATGATAACAATATGTTGTAATGCGAAATGACGCGATTTATTATCTTGTAATTTCCGTGTCCTCTTTCATCTCAGGGGGCTTTGTTTTATAGGCATCACGGTGCCTTATGGAAATGATACGTCTTTTGGATCGAAAAGACATGTTTACACCGAAAATGCACTAGTAGCTTGAACAGTACAACAATTCGAGCGCACGTTCGGTGCGCTTGCGCGACATGTTTTAGTCTCTGTCCGCGAGGTGCTCGTGACGCCAGCGACGCGTTATCTTGCCGGTGCGCCCGTGCTCAAACGCGCGCACCACCCTGATTGGAAAAATAATTAATTAATTTAAAATAATTAATTAATTTTAAAGCATTTTAAATAAAAATAGTCCCTGGGCGGTGGTGGCGCCGCCACACGTGTTTTGAACAAAACCCACAAGCATGTAGGTCCTCACCTCTTTAAAAACTTTAGTACCCAAGAGCCCAAACATATTTGTCCAACTTGTGATTTATAAAGAGAGCAATCTTTGGCTTTTCCTCCCGTGTGGGATGGAGCTTTTCTCTCCCCCATATTTTCCAATTTCCATATCAATTTCTAGTTTTAAGTGGCTAATTTGTAGCATTAATTTCTCATTCACTCGGAATTGGTTTTAAGAAATTCAAAATGTCAATCTCATCTACTCACTTAGTAGAATTTTAACATATAATTTAATTCCGTTTTCCATCAATGAAAACCACTTAAATATTTGGTCAAAATCGGTTCAACACCCATTTCTCAATCCAAAATTCCAACATTCCCCCATATGAATGAAATTAATGCGGACGTGTATGCAAATTCGCTTGAAAATCTCGTTAACTGTTATTGCATTTGGATAGGTAGATTGTGGCTTTGAACATTCCTTAGTAAAATACTAACGGATTCACTAGCCGCTTAGTGACACGATTTCTTGAACTACTCGATCGTTTGTGTAAACCGAGACAACAATATTTACATAATAACAATTTTAACACTCGTTGTTATCACGTTTTGTCCATTTCGAACCTGGCATATCTTAGATTCATAAGTGTTTCTTTGAAGTGACCATTACTTCTCACTTATATAGGTGATCTCCTATTATAGAGTATCCTGCCATACTTTAAGAATCATTAAAAGTATTAGACTTAACCTCACCATATTCAACATGTTTCTATTTCGCTTGGAAGTTCCGGGAATGAGCAAACACATTTTTCAAGTGTACAATCGAAAATTCATAACTTAGTTGTCCCATTGAACCAAAGTCTTGGGATCTCCAATTCACAAGGTTGGGTTACCGCTATGAATATTCTTTATTTTGGAGATTTTAAATCTATTCCCTTTAATAACTTATACAATTGATCTCGATTTATTCCTTTTGTGAGTGGATCCGCCAGGTTTTCCTTTGACTTCACGTAATTAACCGAAATAACCCCATTTGAAATCAATTGTCTAATAGTATTATGTCTTCGACGAATATGCTTAGACTTACCTCTTTCTTTTGCAAGAAAAGACATCTTTTATAAATACAATATTTCTTGATTTAATGATCGTACCATTATTTATATCATGAATGTTGAATTTATTTTCTTGGTGCTTCTACTTTAGCCAAAACAACCCCACACCGCAAGGTATTGTAGGTCCCAAGGGGTGTGAGTGTAAGGTTTAGAAGGGGGTTGAATAAACCTTACCAACTTTTCGATTTAGTCCTTTTAAGAATATTTGAGTTAATACTTCACGGCTAAGTCCTTGATGGACACTAAGTTAGTTAACCAAATGAGTTAGCCACTCAAAGCACTCGATTGAGTGTTGATAGAATAACTCATTTGCTTAGTCTAAGGCTTAACTCAATTGTGATATGTTTTCAAATGGAAGACTTAACACCCTTGAATTTGGTTTAAGTTAGTTTTAACACTTGGTTTTAGCACTTCGTTGAAAGTCAATTGCATAGCAAATTTATCAAGAAATATAAAATAATATGCGGAATTGAAGTCTTTGAAATTAAATGACACAATAAATTTTATAGAGGTTCGAAGATGGGGTAATTCTTCTAATCCTCTCTTCTCCAACTCCTGGAGGAATCCACTAAGTATTGATCGAGTACAAAGTGGTTATCGGTCCCGGATCATGCAAGTCTTGATCACACAAATGACTTGATCCTTTGGGATTCGATCACGAGATGCCTTGGTCACACAAAATTCGTGGCTTATCGTCCGACTCAACTTCTTCACAGGCGGCTGCGCTTTGCTACTACACTCATTTGCTCAAGTTTCTTGGACTTGATCACGAAACCCTCCAAGAACTTAAGACTGGTTCGACCTTGAACCTTTCTACAATCCTCTGTGGAATGTAGACCCTTTGATTCTTCAAATATTTCCTCTTCAACTGATTGAAGTCGTCTTTCCTTCACGGGGTAAGTGTTCGATTGATTTCCTTCAAGTTTTTGGTCCGAGGATTAAGCTTGAATGATTTGAGAATATTTTGTAGGTTAAAGCTCAATTGATAGCTTCAATGTTTGTAGTACTTGTAGTCAAGGTAACCTATGTAACATCTTCTCAAATTGATTCCTCGGCCTTTTATAGTGTTCTTTTGAAAATCTGCCCGTTGAAGAGATAGGCTAATTTTCAAAAGACGCTTGTGGTCGTTGGCTTGTCTTGTTGCGATCCTTAAAATTGACATTTCCTCGTATTGGATGAACCTTGACTTTACGAGTTCGACACGGTGCGATCTTCCCATTGGTTTATTCCTTTTGCACGCTTCTCGGGGTGAGCACTTTAAGAAAAGCGATATGGAAGTATTACTTGTTTAAGTAACTTTCTTGACTTACGTAACGGGATCCTTTTCGATTATCTTGACTTGATGCAGTTCTTTAACTTCCCCGGATGACTTGAGTCGACTTCCAATTATCGGATGACTCATCCGGCACTTCATCTTGAGACTTGGCTTATTTTGGGTTGACTTGAGTGACACTTCACCGCATCTCACCGATTCTTCTTCCAATCGAGTTCCTCTTCTCTCTCCTTGCCATACTCAAATGCCTCACAAGAGTCTTCATTCTAGTCTTGATTGACTTCTTGCATGTTTAGGCATAGCCGACTTAACTCACTCGAACAACCTATCTATTACAATGCAAATTACAAAGAAAATGGGGTGCCAACTTTCTAGTCTAAGTTTTACATGGCATTCATCAAAATCTAAAAATAAATTTCCCAACAGGTATTATCCTTTATTTGGTTTGCTAAAATAAAGCTTCCTTCCAACTTCCTCGTATCCTTGTTCAACACAAGATTATCCGAACTTTTATGGCTCCCGACCACTTTTCTTTTATTTTGCGTTAGAACTTTGTCTCAATAATCCAGTTTAGAGCCTCGAACTAACAGTTTTCAACTTAGTTCCAACAACTCCATTAAAACATTTTATAGGGTGTGTAACCATTGGTGTGTTCACATCTCTAGTAACATCTCGTAGATTAACTTGTCATTGTGCACTGCCTCTAGTGTAATAACACTAGAGGTGGCAAACTCACCCGGCCCTTGGGCCGCCCAAATAGCCCGAGGTTTGGGTTGGGTAGGGCTGTGATTTTTAGGCCCAAAAAGTCGGGCCTATTCGCCCGATCCGAATGATAGCCCGACGGTCGGGCTAGCCCGACTTTTTCGGGCCGACCAAATTTAACACACAGATTTCATGCATGGGGGATCACCAAGCATTTTCGTGGCCCCGACCAAAATCGGGCGATCCGATCTGCCGAATTTTTGCAAAAGCCCGACGGGCTCAATGGGCCGGGCGGCTCGCCCACCCCATTGCCAGCTCTAAATAACACTTTGGGCAACACTTCATGCAATCGTGGTTTTAATGTTACAACACTTTTGGCAACACCTTCTATCATATTTAAAAATATAGCAAAAGCACCACTGGTGTTCCATAAAATGTGGTGACCCCCACAATTGTCGACTTCAAATCGGAATCACAGTTGTCTTCCTCAATCCAAGGTCTAACTATCAAATCCTCAAGCCACTTGGAAAGAATCGCTCGAGAATTATCCCTTCATAGACTAAATCGTGAAATATAATCAATTTCTTGGACTTAATTGATCACCTTTTGGTGTCAACCATCTTATAATCCAGTTGCGACAACAAATTTCGTGCATCGACATCTTCTTTTTATACTTTTTTCTCCAAAGAGTCCAACAATTTTTTGGATGTTTTGAATGAACTATAGACGTTATAGAGGTGTCTTCCAACCCGTCAAACCATAGTTCCGATAAAGAAAATCATTTTTATGGCAAACATCCACAATGAGCCTCCTTTAGTTGTTGGATTCTTCATCGTCAACGATAGGAGGGTCCTTCTTCAAGCGGGACGGACCCAACGTAGTGAGGTAGAAGAGCATTTTTGTTGCCATCTTTTGAAGTCGACCCGGAAAACTTCGCTGTTTTTCTTGCCATGAGTAGGAGCATCACCATCAAAGTGAACGAAATGGATGTCATCATCTTGAAAATAGCAATAAAATTTCGCCTTAAAAATGTTATTTAGGTGGTACTGTTTATAAGAAAACGAATAAAGAATTTGAAAAATATGGACAGAACTTAAGTCTAGGCCAATATTAGATACTCCCGCACAATGAAATTACCCCATTTAAGAAGTGCTTCCGTTCGAGAAATCATCCCTAAGATACAACGACTTTAACAAGTCGATTTAGCAACACTTGCAAATATCGAACTAACAACGAACTATAAGTGTTTAAACTTTCAAGATTTTTGGAAGAAATAATAACAATATGATATAATGCGGAATGACTCGATTTATTATCTTGTAATTTTTGTGTCCTCTTTCATCTCAGGGGGCTTCATTTTTATAGGCATCAACGTCTTTATGGAAAGAATACGTCTTTTGGATTGACAAGACATGTATGACCGAAAAATGCACATGGTTGCTCGAACAGTACATCAATTCAAACGTGCGATCTGTGCACACCCATGCGCGCGATAGGTTTTGGTCTATGTCCGCTCGGTGCGCGCACGTGCACGCGTGCCGTGGCCGTTGCCTTGAACCAAACCCACAAGCATGTAGGTCCTCTATTTGCTTTAAAAACTTTGGTGCCCCAAGGGCCCAAACCCATTTGTCCAATTTGGGATTTATAAATAGAGCAATCTTTGGCTTTTCCCCGCTATGTGGGATGGAACTTTTCTCCTCTCCCATATTTTCCAATTTCCATACCAATTTCTAGTTTTAAGCGGCTAACTTGTAGCTTTAATTTCTTATTTACTCGGAATTGGTTTTGAGAAATTCAAAATACAAATCTCATCTACTCACTTAGTAGAATTTTAACATATAATTTAATTCTATTTTCCACCAATGAAAACCACTTAAATATTTGGTCAAATTTGGGTCAACACCCAATTTCTCAAACCAAAATTCAAACAGTCCCATGGTTGGGCATAATTTGTTCCACATTATAAATGAATGTGGGTTTAGGTAAGTCACTTGTCAATACACTCCTTATATTGTAATATGTTAAATTGCATTTTTGGTACACTAACTTAGAGCCGATTGTATTTTAGTCCTTTAACAATTGTAGTTGCGGTTTTGGTCCTGACAATTTTGCCCTTATGGCATGATAGCGATTTTGGTTCTTTATCTTTCCAAAGGTAGCAATAATAGTCCTATAACTTATGGGAATTAGCAATATCAATCCTTTCATACCATAGCTATTTTTAATAAACCCAAATTTCATAGATTATAGGAATTTACATCTTCTCAAACCTATTTTATTCGTGGCATTGTTACACTACTTAGATCCATCTCTATTCGAGGTTTTAAATGGATAATGTCGGGTTTCGGCTATAAACTCAATGAGGCATACTTTTTCAAAATTCTCGAGAATTCTAAATAATTTGATTTACGACTAAGATTTTGATAAAACAGATATAGTCCATCACGACCATATCGGACCCATCATGCTTCCGTAAAATTAATAAATCCCTAAAATCCATACCTTCTTTGACCAAAACAAAGACTAGGTGAGATGGCTCGCAACACCACCAATGGAAAATTCTCGCCCCTAGATCATTTGATAAACAATTCCTCACTGTTCAACTTTAACCAATAGGAAGATGATCTACAAGTTATCCGACTCCTTCAAAGAATTGTTCATCACAACCTTGCTTCATTTCTCGCTCCACGCGCATAAAAGTAATTCTTAAACGGGATGAATTAATAGAACATTATGAACACATGTTGAAGTAGAAAACCCCTTTTTATTAAGAACTTATAGAAATATTTATTACATTAGTAATCTCCTTTTGGGAGGAGAATACTGGTTTAGCTCTCATAGATGAGGCTTGCACTCGTAAATACATAAAACTTAAAACTTAATAACACTCAACTAATACAAATTTTCACTCAAATTTATTATAAGAAAACTAAGGAAAATGTTCGATGTCCTCGACCTTCCTTCAACTCTCGCTTATTTATAGAGATAAGTCCGGACTTCAAATCTTGTTGGAATGTAAGAAGTCACCGCTTATGTCATACTACTTGAATTATTGCCTTTCAAATTGTCTTCCTTTTCTTTCCGCGTGACTTAGCCCATGTGATGTTTGTCGGGGAATCTTTTAAAAATTTGGTTTGCGTGGTCCCAGAGGATAATGCGTCTTTTGAGCCGGGCCCTTCTCCTTTCCGGTTGCATGGTCTTGTCATCGAGTTTGGGTCGGGGTCGAATCCTTTCCCAAACTCGGGTTCTTTTTGTTCGGGGCATGCTTGAGATCCTATTGATCTAACATTAACATGCGCCATGTTACAAAATTTCCTAAGTTTCTTTGCGGCCGGAATCTTGTTCTCCTGCAGATTTTCTTCTTTTTGTGTCGAGCATTTCCTCTCGCAAAACCTATTGTTGATCATGTCATCGAATTGAAATGAAAGATATATTTGCTAAATTCTGAATGAACTTGAATGGATATTTGACTTTGTCCATTTCTCGTTAGAAAAACCTAAAGATCCCATGCCCGCCGTCGTGTGTAGAAGCTTCATTTTCGGAAATTGCTCCTACTAACAATGGTACTTTTCCGTGAAGTCGCCTTAATGTATTTTAAAGCATTTCCATCCGGTCTTCTTAGTTTGATAAAATGAAAAGCTTCATTAAAGCCTTTCTTCATTTGGTTCATGAAATGCACCGATGAAATCTGATTCCAAAATATCTCATCCGGCCAAATGTGGATTATTGGCCCAAGTCTCGTAAATCTGTTTCCCCAATCCATTTCGGTAATTTTGAAATTCACTGGAATCAAAGTGATACATTATAAATTGAAGCTAAAGCTCCAAAAGTATACCATTCTTATACTTCGTTTGGATGACTTCCTGGTTTTATCCAAACTCGGGATACTTGCCGAGATATCAACCATTGTTTTTTCGGGTTAATACCTCTTCTTGTAACCAATTTCTCCCATTGTCGTTGATATACATGCATTGGAGAATTCTTAATCTTGCTAGTTTAAACCTTAGTTTTGCACTGTCCTGTGGCCTAAGATTCAACTCTCCTCTTTTTACCCCAAAGTCTTGGGTTGACTTGAAGACTTAGGTTGTGACACCGGAGCTTCAACATTCATTACGGTTTGTACACCTCGGGGGGATGCATCACCTATAATACTTGTGATTATGATACTTGAATCCATAACCTCCGGGTCGAGCCCGTTCTCTATTCGTCCCTTTTGCATCGTAGGAGACGCGGCTGAAGGAGAGGCCGCTGCGATCTTAAGAACAATTGTCCTTGAGAGAAGCGGCATGCTCGTATTTGACTAGAAATAGATTTTTGGTCACTGTTGAAGTCGCAACAACTTACGCATTCGGACATAACGTCCCAAAATCTCGTTCTAGACTCTCCAGGTTTTCCCGAGATGTCTTACTCGTTTAAGGACCTCACAAGAATGCGTCCTTCCATCTCGTGTCAAAAATCTTCAAGAACATTTTCATGAGATTTTATAATGACAATATCATAATCATAATATTGACATTCAGACTTGCCATCTAAGTAATCCGCCTTTTCTGGTTTTGATTCAATTTTATTTTTCGAAAAAAACCTTGACACTTGAATTATCAATTTTGAAGTAAACTTTTAGCCATAAAAATAGAGGCCATTTTTTGAAAGCACTTTTCATTGCAAAGAATTCTTTCTCATTTATATGACATCGATTTGTTTCACTATCTCGTAAAAAGACCGTTCAATATCTCGTATGGCACTTCGCCGTTTGGTGTAACTTTTATAAGAACTCCGCCCCAATAGTCATTGGTATCTCGTATATAGAACCGGTTCATCTTCAACTTGTGGAATTGCAAGTTTTGGAAGCTTTATGCAAACTTTTTAAGTCGCTTAATTCCTTCTTTGTTCATCTTCCCATTTAAATGTAGCATCTTTTTTTGAGCAATGGGCTAAACACCTTTCATGTAATATCTTTAGATTGTTTATGAACATTCCAAAGAAAATTGACAACTCCAAGAAAACTCAAGTCGCTTCTTGTCTTTCAAGATATCCGGAAATCCTGTATCTTTTCTACAATATGATTTTGTAGGATGATTCCGCATTCATCGATTTCAATTAAGAATTCAATCTTCCTTGTAGCAATGATTTGCCTTCTTTTCTCGAAAAGCACTAATCCTTCCCTTGTGGCAAACATCCAAAATATTTCCAAGTGTTTGAGATGCTCTTTCATGTTCTTTGATGCGATAAGAATGTCATCAATATACACGAACATGAAACTCGAAATACTCTTTGAAGAGATTATCCATCTTCCTTTGATATATCTCGTGTGCGTTCGCCAATCTCATAGGCATCACATTCCAAATATAGTGTCCTTGTGGTGTGGAGAAAGCTACGAACTTTTACTTTCTTCCTCCATTTTAATATGGTAAAATCCAGGACTTGCGATCGAACTTTGAGAATATCTTGGCACCTTTGATACGATTCACCAAATGTTCTCTTCGCTTGGATATATTATCCGTCGAACTCCAAAATGTTATTAATCCTTTTGTAATTAATAACAAGTCTTGGCTTTCCTCTTTTTATCTCTCCATGGTTTCGACTAAGAATCCTAGATCTATTTGTATGGAGAAACTCTGGTGAAATCAACTTAAGGTTAAGATGTTCCTTAAGTATTTTACGTATATCCTAAGGATCCTCCTGTTCATAAGGATTGGTTTGAATCTCACGAACTCATACTCCTTTCCCGATTTAACTTTCAAGAAAGCTTTGAGGTCATTTCTATCCCACCATGCCAAAGGATTTTCATTGTAATTCCTTTGGATCTTCTTCTTGATATCCTCGAGTGATATTTGTTTTTCTATGGTAACGTCACTATGTGGATTCTCCATTAGGCTCATCATTAATTAACGCAATAGCCTTTGGAGGTACTCGTTCCTCTCCTTGTATTTTGAATGAATCCAAGCTATTATCCCATATTTTCTTATCCTTACGGATGGAACCAAACTATCTAAAGGATAATAATGCTTCCCTGATCTGGACAATAATCTTATGATCACATAATGTTGTGAAAATAAGTCTTCGTGTCTCATTCTCCTGTGTAAATCGCTTAAATATTTATAGAAAATTATTTACTAGAAAAACATCTCGCTCTCGTATCATGGAAATAGATTGGCGCGTCTTTACTTTGTACCATGGGGTACCACCTACGCCTCCGATCATGATTTCTCGCTTGTTTAATTCCCCTATAAGGAAAAGAATCCTTTTAGAGAAATCTCTTCCTGCAATTGCCGGTAAATCTTCTCCAATTTCTTTAGGAAAAACATCCGACTTTGCGGTACATATTCTCGGCATCTCGAATCAATATAAGCGGCAAAATATTCGGCCTTGTATGCGACATATAACATTCTGATAGAAATGTATATGGAGAATGGGCTAGTGGTCATCGATTCCGTATCTTTTATTAGCCACTGTGAACTCCATTCCATCTTGTAATCTTTCCCAAGTTTATGATCCTCAAGAAATTCCCGTATTAACTATTTTGGGATTTTCCCCGCTACTCCTATGATAGTCCGCTCAATTTCACATATCTTGAAAGGCTTCGATACCTTCCAACTACAGGTATCAAATATTATTTCATCTCTCCTTGTGTTTTGAAAACATCGGGATGCGTTGAATCGACTCGGTCTCTTTTCTTCCCAACGGCTACTGCTTATCATTCTTTCTTGTTGGAAATACATCCTTCTTGGCTCAACTCTGAGACTTCGACTTTTGTTGAATACTGGTTCATCTTGAATTATCATATCAATCTTCTTTATATTGGAGACTCAATGACTTCCTGGTAGAACCACCCTGGCAAAGTCCTCAAAGATTCTTAGACTTCAATAAATTCATTTCTCAAGAATACCTCAATGATGTGTATTCGAGAGCATAGGAAATCTTGTATGTGATCGAGTAAAGTCTATTCCCTTCTTTCATTAAATCGATTCTTTTGAAATCTTGATGAAGGGTTAGGACTCGTGAAATCTCTATCTCCCAAATTGAATGCAATTCTAGGATAGACATTAAATGTCAATTTTCCCGCATACAAATTTCCTCAGAATCGCTCCAAGGCATGAATCCTTGAGATGTGAGATTCGCTTGTCAAAGATAATCAAATTTAGTGGCGAATCTATTCCTTCCTTGAATGTCGCCTTAATAATAACTCTTATGGCTCCAATATGAATCCATGAAAGTGTGTTGGCAACGCTCTTTTGACTGTGCTTTTGATCTCCTGGATTTCTCTGTAAGGGACCAACTGCATCTCGATCGGTGTTGGGAAATTTATTTATAGATTTTGATGAATGTCATGTAAAACTTAAACTAGAAAGTGGTCACCCCATTCTCCTTGTAAATTTCATTGTAATAGATAGGGCTAGAAAAGTTGAGTCAAGTTAGCTATGCTTGAAATACAAGAAGTCAATCAAGATCAAGTGAAGACTCCACTGTGGAACAATCGTGTGAAGTGTCGGTCAAAGTCAACTCAAGAAGCCAAGTCATAAGTTGAAAGTGACAGATGAGTCTTTAAATGATTGGAGCAGGACTCAAGTCACCTGGGAAATAGGCGAAGAACCAAGATGAGTTGATCAAATGAATACGTTACGTAAGTCAAGAACATTACTTAAATAAGTAATACTTCCATGCTCCCAGTGTCTTAAAGTGCTCATCCTTGCGTGCAAAAGGAATAAATCAATAGGAAGATCGCACTCGTGTCGAATCGAAAAGTCGCACATTCATTTAATACGAGGAAAGGTCTACATCTCAAGATTGAATACCAAGAAAAGACAAGCCAACGAACACAAGTGTCTTTTGAAAATTAGCTATCTTCAACTTGATGAATGATTTTTGAAAGTTCACTATAAAAAGTAAGGAAATTGATTGAGAAAAGGCAACCTTGATTACACGAACCACGAACAAGCAATCAATATTCAAGTCAAACCTGCAAACATTCTCAAGGATATTCAAGCAAATCCTCAAGCTTAAAACTCGAAGGAAATCAATCCAACACAAAGTCATGAAGGAAAGACAACTTCAAATCATTGAAGAGGAAACTTTTGAAGAATCAAAAGGGGTCTACTTTCCAAGGAGGATTGTAGGAAGGTTCAAGGTCGAACCAAAGATTATCAAGTTATTGGAGGGCTTCGTGATCAAATCTAAGAGCTTGAGAAAGTGAGTCAAGATAGCAAGGCAACGCCTGTGAAGAAGGTTCGAGTCGGACGAAAAGCCACTGTGTGACCAAGCGTCGTCTCTAGATTGTTCACCACTCAGAAATGCTACAACTTCAAGGTTGCAAACCCAGTGCGGGTTGTCTCACGTAATAAATTTCTGAGTCCGAGGTCGATCCACAGGAAGTTTATGGAAGTTTACAGGATATTTCTTATTTAAAGGATGAGTACATGGATTTTTTTACTAGTAAGAATATTTTTTTTTAGTTACAAGAAATTTAATTAATAGAAATATTGAGGATTAGGGATTCACTCTTGATTTCGGATAAAGGAATGATTATATTTTCTTACCTCTTAGATTGCCACTATTGGAATCCATACACAAAGAAGGTTCCAATGGGAAGATATTATACATATAAATCATGCATAAGGTAATCATGTTGTATCATCAATTAGAATTTATCTTATAACATCAATACTTGTTTATGGGATCAAGTATTTATGTATTCTTTTGTCTACAACAAATCAAGGTATCCACATTAGTAGTCGGTTGAAATAAAACCAGACATTTAACTAAATGGAACCAAGTATTTGTTGTGCCAATAGATATACATAAATCAAGAAACACCACCAAACAAAAATGTGTAAGCTAAAAACAAATTGATGATACAAACAATGAAATTCAATATGAATCTACAATCATTCCTTATCCTTCATTAAGAGTTTCACCCTATTTCCTCAACAAAATAAACTTAGAATAACATGAAGAAAGTAGAGAAAACAAAAGATTGAAGAAAAACTAAAACAAACATTTTGTAAAATACTAGAAATCTTACTATGATTTAAGAAAATCAAGAAAGAAAAATTCTTTTGAACTTTCTAACTCTAACTTTCTCTACATAAAACTTGCTCTTGGCTAACGCTAATAACCTCTATTTATATCCAACTAAAAATCAATTTACAATTATTTTATTCTTTATTTTTATTACAAGTAAGAAAATAAGGAAATCAACACCAACTTTCCCACCTTCTTTGACTGGTCATTTTGTCCATGATATCAGCCATCTTTACTCAATTTTCTTCCACAAATCAATTATCACATGAGTTGGCTTGAATTTCCAACTGATTTCATTGAATTTGAACAACCACGGGCCAAGATATGGTTGAATAATTGAGATGTGGTTGGCATACGGGATTGACTAGTGCAATGACCTCTTGAATTTTTTATAAATTTATCCAATACAAATCTGACTTTGGAGTCTTCATCAATGTTGTAGCTCTATGATTTGTACATACTCAGAAAAACGTTCAGATACAAATACCTTATAGTTTTCGAGTTATGTCCAAAATACCAAACTTGGTCAAGTCTGGAAATTAAATGAGCACCCTTCAATCTTCATTTTATGATGAATTTTTTATCCAAGAAAATATCATTCCAAACTTTGATTTTTGGTTTCAATATCTCTGAAAACTTGTAAATAAATGGATTGTGAATCCATATCTTCAAGAATCATCCCAAAATCATGTCGGAAATGAAAGCTATGCTCGTTGATCCAAACCTGCACTAAAAAATGCTTCCAAATACAATTCTATGTTGATTTCCTATTTTATTCCTAACATATTAATAATACTATAAATTCATTTTATTAATAATATTAATAAGGTAAAATAATAATATAAGCCTAAAATAATTATACATTTTTAACGTCATCACACTTCAACTGACCTTATTACTAGTCCCTAGTAATTAAAGCATAAAATAATACAAAAGAAATTTGATGAATATGACACGTTGATCATTTTTTAAAAAAACTTTATGAAATAGTCTAACAATCAAAAAGTTTATTGTCAGTCATCATAGATGCTATCAAGAATAAATATTATAATTTTTTATATTATTTTTTTAGAGAAGAAATATTGTGTATATATGCACAAAACCACCGTTTCATTTCACAAACCAAAATACATTAACTTCAAACTTGATCATGAAAAAGCCTCAACTCCATATCCTCACAGTTAATGTTTGTTGTGTAAATTGGCGAGGTGTTCACTCTTGGAGTTGAAAAACAGTCAAAACTCTCAAGGAAATGGCCAATATGATTTAGGAGAAGCATTCAAACTAAAATTGAGCATAAGATAGGTAGTTATAAAATTTGAAACACCTAATTTTTTCATACCAAATTATGTCTCGAAATTTCATTGTTTAGAATCGCAAACAAAATGATAATATTTTTTTATATATTTTTTTTTTTTTTCTTTTTTTTTTTTTTTTTTTTCTTTTTTTCTTTTTTTTACAACATGACTAACTATGAACAATACTCATCACAAATTATGTAATGGAGTATTTTTACAACATGACTAACAATGATAACATAACAATGAAAAATACTCATCACAAATTATGTAATAGAGTATTTTTAATGAAACCCACAATATGGGTGTTAACTAAATCATTTCTCCACATGTAAGGTAGAATATTTAAGTATTTCAAATCACAACATAACCATTTCAAACGACCAATTAAAGTTCGGAATGCTTGTTTTCTCAAACTCACCACCCATTCACAAAAGATGTGTGAATATTAAAAATAAAATACTTTATCATGATCAAACTTTCAGTTATATGTATCACAACCAATCTTTCCACAAAACTTAGAATGTGCACAAAACACTTTCATTTCTTCCTTTTTTTCTCGTAGTTTTTTTTTAATTTAATCAAGATAGCATCATTGAATCAACAATAAGACTATTTTCATATTTTGACAATTCACATTTTTTTAAAAACAAATTCACAACATGCCATGTTTTGAAAATGGAATTATTAGAAAGATAATAGGGATTCGTCTCAAGAATATCAAACTCGACATTCTTTACTCTGCCATCGTGTTTTTTTTTTTCAAAATCACACATTGCAACCTCAAAAAAAAATGTTTACCACAAATAATATCAATTATCCCTTCCCCCAAACTTATCAAAAACATTGTCCTCAATGTCAAAAATAAATAGGAAAGTAAGGTTTAGAAGATATTACCTGGTGTATGACTTTTTGAAATGAAACTTGAAGAACACAGTAGTAGTTATACCCGTGAAAGATAAATCTCACAACGTCAGAGACAAATCCAATTTGCGTTTTTCTTCTATCCTCCGACCAAACAACATGAGCCACTTTTGGATCGGGTTCAACAACAAAATGTTTGGAGTTGATCGATTAGTTCACTTGGTGTTGTTGCACAAATTATGATTCGTCTGGCGATGGTGAAATAAAACCTTTCTCGACAAAGATAATCTATGAAAGACAACAAACCATCAAGAAACCATTAACATTAAGAATACCTATAGGCTTTTGGTGAATGTTGAGTTGTGCCCAGGAGATCACTTGGAATAACTCCTCCAGTGTACCAAAACCACCAGGTAAGGTGATAAAGGCATCTGCATTATGCATCATATTCACCATTCTCGTCTTGCATGTTTGATACTCTTAACTCATCTCCAATGGTTTGACCGGTGATTTGTCGGACAACTAAAGGTTTCGGGACAACTCCTAAGACTCGACTCCTCCCAAATAGGCGGAACCAAAGAACACACCCGATTAACCCAAAACTACCTCCCCGTATACTAAGTTAATGTGCTTTTCTCTAGAAATTTACCGAGATTATCACCGCCTCAAGAAAACAAATCTGTCTTTCTCAGATTTGCACCACGAATACAACAACACTCATTAATTCTACGGGAAGAAGAACTCTCCATTTTTCTCTCTCTCTCTCTCTCTCTCTCTCTTTTTTTTTTTTTCTCATAATAATCAATGGTGTAAAAGAAAGGGTGAATGCAACGCTATTTATTGAGGTATGAACAGGGAATGCAACAATAAATGTAATTATTGGAACTTTTATTTTGTCAAAAGTTTTAAAATAAAGACAATAAAGTCAAAAATAATGCTAACGTGTGAAGGAACAGAAAAGTAGTTGTGATTGTGGCTCACATCTTCCTCCTCGGTTTCACGTCCCGAAACGCTTAAACGCCCTCTATGGGTCGTGATATGCTTCCCATCCAATTTTCTTATAAATTGGCAAACAGTGTCTTTTAACGCCGATTCCCAAGACGATGTTCACATTCATTTCAAAATTGGTTCCATAAACGGAGAATTTCACGTGGCACGAATCCACAAGGATGCGTATCAAGAGTCGATGGTAGAATGTTATCCAAAGACTCCTTACTCAACCCATCCTTTTTGAATTGAATTTTATCTTCTCGATTTAAACCATACCTAAAGAACGACATCTTGTGTCACAAATCCATCGAGCACATTTGTGACACACTTGTAGTCTTTTTGGCCCTTCGTTTTTTTTGAATATGAACTTTTCCCTACACCAGGCATGCATTTGGTAGGAAAAATTGAAAATTCACCTTCTAATCTTACCTTCGCTTCAATTATCCAACGTATATCTTCCGAATGCTTTTGTGCATAAACATCCTTAACCTTTCAAGTCCGGCTTTGTATATTTTCAAAATTTCTTTTGTAGAAAGAAAATCAAATCGCTTTTTGAGAGCAGGGGGAATGCTTTTATCCATTTTGAGAAAAATCTCTTGAGAAAATAAAATAAAATATTTTATGTACAAATATCGGTGTTTGTGGAAACTCGATGAGTCCGACTTCAATAGTCACGAGTACCGTTATCCGCCATTTAACCGGAAAAGAAATAAAGAAATCCTACAAAACAAACAAATTTACGAAAAACAAATATGTACACTAACTATAACAAGGATTAGAAAGAAAAAGAACTTCCTCCGGAAGAAATTGTTTCTCTAGAAATAATTTAAGTCTTTGTCCATTAACTTTGAATACATTACCATTTCTAGGATTCTCAATGTCAATGAAATTTCCATAAGGATATACATTTTTCACAATGAAAGGACCACTCCACCTTGATCTCAACTTTCTCGGGAAATAAATGCAACCGAAATTATAAAGCAAAACCTTTTGACCAATTTCAAATGTTTTTCTTGCAATTTTTCCATCATGAAATTCTTTGATTCTTACTTTATGAATTTTAGAATTCTCGTATGCATCATTTCTCAATTCTTCAAGCTCATTGATTTGCAATTTTCGCAATTTGAAGCATCATCAAGGTTAAAGTTAAACATTTTGATTGCCCAATAAGCTTTATGTTCGATTCTACGGAGTAAACGACAAGGTTTTCCATAAACTATTCTATAAGGAGACATTCCCAATGAAGTTTTAAAAGCGATTCAGTATGCCCAAAGTGTATCGATAAGTCTAATGTAGACCACTCTTTACGATTTGGGTTAATCTGCTTTCTCAAAATTTGTTTTATCTCCCTATTTGCAAGTTCAACTGTCCATTTGTCTGCGTGAGTGATAAGGGGTTGCAACTTTATGTGTGATTCTATATTTTTTCATTAAAGTTGCAAAAACTTTGTTACAAAAATGTGTAATGACTCGAGGAATTCCAAATCTACTCAAAATATTTTCTTTCAAAAATTTTATCACAATTTTATGATCATTATTTCGACAAGGAGTTGCCTCGATCCATTTTGAAACATAATCTATTGCAACTAAAATGTAAACAAAACCAAATGATAATCGAAAATGGCCCCATAAAATCAAGACTTGACAATCAAAGATTTCAATCACCAAAATAGGATTCAAAGGCATCATGTTTCGTTTTGAAATTGATCCTAACTTTTGACAATTTTCACAACTTTTGCAAAAAGTGTAAGTATCTTTGAAAAGATTTGGCCATGAAATCCACACTCGCAAGATCTTTGCACCGGTTTTCTTTACGGAAAAGTGACCACCACATGCTTGAGAATGACAAAATTTGATAATGCTACTTACCTCATTGTCGGTACACATCTACGAAAGATTTGATCTGGACAATATTTGAAAAGGTAGGATCATCCCAAAAACCTTTTTACCTCGAAAAATTTCTTTTTGTCTTGTGAATTCTAATTTGATGGCATCATTCTGTCAAGAAAATTAACAATATCTCGCAAAACCAAGACACCACAAGAATATTAAACAATTGTTCATCGGAAAAATATCATTGATAGGTGGAGTTTGAAACGAATCATCACAAATAAGTCTTGATAAATGATCGGCTATAACATTCTCTACTCCTTTCTTATCACGAATGGTAATATTGAACTCTTGGAGTAAGAGAATCCACCTAATCAATCTTGGTTTGGAATCATTTTTGACAAAAGATATTTCAAAGCCGCATGATCATTGAAAACGACAATTGGTGAACCAACAAGATAGGATCGAAATTTTTCCAATGCAAATACCACATGACAAGTAATTCTTTTTCAGGTGGTTGAATAATTGATTTGAGCACTATTCAAAGTTTTACTTGCGTAGTAAATAACATATGGTTTCTTTTCTTTTCTTTGCCCTAACACGGCTCCAACGGCATAGTCACTAGCATCACACATTATTTCAAACGGCAATGCCCAATCGGGGGTTGGATTATTGGGGCGATGTAAGCATGCTTTTAAGTTTGACAAAAGCATTTTCACAATTTTCGGTCCATTCAAAACCAATATCTTTTGTTAGAAGATTACACAAAGGTTTAGATATTATACTAAAATCTTTGATAAATCTTCTATAAAAGCCAACATGCCCTAAAAATGATCTTACCTCCTTCACGATTTTGGTACGAGTAGATTGGCAATTAATTCCACTTTGGATTTATCTACCTCAATACCTCTTCTTCAAATAATGTGTCCAAGAACAATACCAGTTGTTACCATAAAATGACATTTTTCCCAATTAAGCACAAGGTTCTTTTCTTCACACCGATCAAAACTTTTTCTAAGTTAAACAAGCAATCTTCAAATGATTCACCAAAATCAAAAATCGTCCATAAAGACTTCAAGAAAACGTTCTACCATGTCATGAAAATGCTAAGCATGCATCTTTGAAATGTAGCCGTGCATTACATAATCCAAAAGGCATCCTTCTATATGCAAATGTACCAAAAGGACATGTAAAAGTTGTTTTCTCTTGATCTTCAAGTGCAATTTCAATTTGATTATACCTGAATATCCATCTAATAAACAATAGAATTTATGACCTACAACTCTTTCTAAGATTTGATCCATAAAAGGTAATGGAAAATGATCCTTTCGGGTAATCGAGTTAAGTTTCTTTACTCAATGCACAAACACCAACCAAGAATGATTCTAGTTGGAATTAACTCATTATTTTCATTTTTGACTACAAGAATAACACGGACTTTTTTGGCACAACATGAATAGGACTTACCCATTTACTATCGAAAATAGGATAAATGATCTCATTATCTAAGAGTTTAATGATTTCATTTCTCACTACTTCTTTCATATTAGGATTTAGTCTCCGCTGCATTTCTCTGAGGTTTCGCATTTTCCTCTAAATAAATGTTATGCGTGCAAATCGAGGACTAATACCTTTTATGTCAAAGAATGGTCCATCCTAAAGCATTTTTATGCATTTTCAAAGTCTCAATCACTTACCTTCCTAAGATGGATCAAGCTTGGAAGAAATTATTACAGAAAAGTCTCATTCTCCCCAAAAAATAGTATTTCAAATCGGATGGTAAAGGTTTCAAATCGATTTTGGAGTTTTCATGCTTGAAGGAACAGGTTGCACTTTTGATGATGACAACTCTTCAAATTTTGGTTTCCAAAAATGATTTTCCAAAGGCTTGTAAAAATTCGGTTGAAACATCGAACATTTATTTTCACACATACCGTCACTTTCAAACACGTTTCATCAAATTCAAAAGAATCAGTGAAATTTTCATGAACAAGTTCTTCAATTGAATCCACTTCATGTAATTCAACATCATCAATAGGTTGTTTGCAAACATTAAACACATTTAATTCCAAAGTCATATTTCCAAAAGATTACTTCAAAATACCATTCCTACAATTTATCAAAGCATTTGAAGTTGCAAGAAATGAACGACCTAAAATGACAGAATTTGTGTCTTTGTATTTACAACCGGCTGGGTATCCAAAACAATGAAATCAACAGGAAAGTAAAATTTGTCAATTTGCACCAACACATCTTCTACTATTCCTTTTGGAACTTTAATCGACCGATCAGCTAGTTGGAGTACAATTGGAGTTTCTTTAAGTTCACCCAAACCTAACTGTTCATAAACTGAAAAAGGTAGAAGATTTACACTAACACCTAGATCAAGCAAAGCACGTTCTATTCTAGTGTCCCCTATGATGCATGAAATTGTTGGACAACCAGGATCTTTATACTTAGGTGGAGCAAATTGTTGGATAATTGAACTCACACTCTCAGTTAAAAATGCCCTTTTCTTCACATGATGCTTTCTTTTGATTGTGCACAAATCTTTCAAAAACTTTGCATAAGGTGGGACTTGTTTGATTGCATCCAACAAAGGAATATTAATTTTGACTTGTTTAAACAATTCAAAAATCTCGAATTTGAGTTTGATTTACGAGTTGGTTGCAATCTTTGAGGAAAATGAGCGGGGAGGTGTATATGTTTCATCATTTTCAAACTTACCTCCAAATCAACTTACCTTCTTCATCATCGTTATTTTCATTCTTCATTTCTCAAGATGAACTAATAACTTTATTGGGATGAATTATTTTATCAACAACTTTCCCACTTCGAAGTGTTGTGACCAATTAGCCTCATTGACCGGACTCTCACCGAGTAGAAAGAACACTACGTGGAAGGATTAGGTTGAGGTTGAGCAGAAACTTACCCTTTTCTTGAGTTCGCAAAGAAGCCGTGAGTGTTGAAAGTGAATTCTGATCTCATTGATGGCTTGAGAAGTTTTATTATTGATGTTTGTTTGCTCATGCATAAATGCTTGCAAAGTCTCCTCAAGTGATTTTACATGTGGGGTGGATATGAAGGAAAATTCGGTGGCTTTTGTGAATTCATTTGTTGAGCTTGATCATTATCACGCACACCAAAATTGGGATGATTTCTCCATTGTGGATTGTAAGTTTCAGAATATGGAGATTGAAAAGGTTTTCTCAATCCATTCATGACATTAGCCTCAACAGAATATGAGGACAATCATTGGTGGAGTGTTCATTAATTCCACAAATGTCACAAACTATTTTATCTTGCCTGATTTTACTTCCTTTACTTTCTTAACTTCCATGTCATCGATTCTTTTAGCCAAAAGTGAAAGCCTGGCACTTAAACTCGTCCCTCCGATTAAAGTGAAATTTTCCTTTATTTTCATCAACACTATGCCAAGATTGAGAATTTTCTCGCAAATAATCAAGATATTCAAGCGCTTCATTGGGTTCTTTATCAAGAAACTGACCATTACACATTTACTCAATGAATTGTTTTGTTTCAGAGTTAAACCTTCATAAAAGAAACGATGATACGCCAATTTTCAAAACCATGATGTGGCGGGAATTCAACAATTCTTTAAACTTTTCCCAACATTCAAAGAAAACTTATTTAGGATTTTGAGAAAAATTCTGAATTTGTCTTTTCAAAGCATTAGTTTTGTGAGTTGGAAAGAACTTTTCAAAAATTCGGTTTGCATTTCTTGCCAAGTGCCAATTGATCTAGGTTTCAAAGAGTTAAGCCAAGTTTTTGCCTTATCTTTTAAAGAAAAAGGAAATAATTTGAGCTTAACAATTTCATTTGTATAATTTTGATCATCAAATGTGGCACATACTTCTTCAAACTCCTTTAAATGTAAATATGGGCTTTCGAATACATACCATGGAAATTAGGAAGCGGAATCATCCCTGGCTTGAATCGAAAGTTGTTTGCATTTAGTGGAAAAATAAAACACGAAGGAGTAGAATTTCGAGGGTTGCAAGTAGTAACGCATATTACGTCTTCTTGATTTTCCGCTCGTTGAATCTCATCATGAACAACTTCATTTTCAGCCATAATTGGTGCGTGTGGAGGTGAATCAAAATTTTCAATCAAATTTTCTGAATTATTTCTAACTAAACGACGAAAATTGGGACTACGACACCATGTAACCATACAAATACACAATATTTACATTAAAAAAATATTCACAAACCTGAAACTTACCGTGCCTTCCCCGCAACAGCGCGCAAAAACTTGATACAACTTTAAGATTGCAAACCCAAGTGCGGGTTGTCTCATGTAATAAATTTCTCGAGTCCGAGGTCGATCCACAGGGAAGTTGATGGAAGTTTACAGGATATTTCTTATTTAAAGGATGAGTAAATGGATTTTTTTACTAGTAAGAATATTTTTTTAGTTACAAGAAATTTAATTAATAGAAATGTTGAGGATTAGGGATTCACTCTTGATTTCGGATAAAGGAATGATTATATTTTCTTACCTCTTAGATTGCCACTATTGGAATCCATACACAAAGAAGGTTCCAATGGGAAGATATTATACATATAAATCATGCAATAAGGTAATCATGTTGTATCATCAATTAGAATTTATCTTATAACATCAATACTTGTTTATGGGATCAAGTATTTATGTATTCTTTTTGTCTACAACAAATCAAGGTATCCACATTAGTAGTCGGTTGAAATAAAACCAGACATTTAACTAAATAGAACCAAGTATTTGTTGTGCCAATAGATATACATAAATCAAGAAACACCACCAAAAAAAAATGTGTAAGCTAAAAACAAATTGATGATACAAACAATGAAATTCAATATGAATCTACAATCATTCCTTATCCTTCATCAAGAGTTTCACCCTATTTCCTCAACAAAATAAACTTAGAATAACATGAATAAAGTGGAGAAAACAAAAGATTGAAGAAAAACTAAAACAAACATTTTATAAAATACTAGAAATCTTACTATGATTTAAGAAAATCAAGAAAGAAAAATTCTTTTGAACTTTCTAACTCTAACTTTCTCTACATAAAACTTGCTCTTGGCTAATGCTAATGACCTCTATTTATAGCCAACTAAAAATCAATTTACAATTATTTTATTCTTTATTTTTATTACAAGTAAGAAAATAAGGAAATCAACACCAACTTTGCCACCTTCTTTGACTGGTCATTTTGTCGATGATATCAGCCATCTTTGCTCAATTTTCTTCCACGAATCAATTATCACATGAGTTGGCTTGAATTTCCAACTGATTTCATTGAATTTAAACAACCATGGACCAAGATATGGTTGAATAATTGAGATGTGGTTGGCATACGGGATTGACTAGTGCAGCAGCCTCTTGGATTTTTATAAATTCATCCAATACAAATCTGACTTTGGGGTCTCATCAATGTTGTAGCTCTATGATTTGTACATACTCAGTAAAAATTTCAGATACAAATACCTTGTATTTTTTGAGTTATGTCCAAAATACCAAACTTGGTCAAGTCTGGAAATTAAATGAGCACCCTTCAATCTTCATTTTATGATGAATTTTTTAATCCAAGAAAATATCATTCCAAACTTTGTTTTTTGGTTTCAATATCTCTGAAAACTTGTAAATAAATGGATTGTGAATCCATATCTTCAAGAATCATCCCAAAATCATGTCGGAAATGAAAGCTATGCTCGTTGATCCAAACCTCCGCACTAAAAATGCTTCCAAATACAATTCTATGTTGATTTCTATTTTATTCCTAACATATTAATAATACTATAAATTCATTTTATTAATAATATTAATAAGGTAAAATAATAATATAAGCCTAAAATAATTATACATTTTTAACGTTCATTAATAAACGATCCACATTACTTAGTGGATTCCTCCAGAGTTGGAGAAGAGATGATTAGAAGAATTACCCCATCTTCGAACCTCTATAAAAATAAATGTGCCATTTATTTTTCAAAGACATTTATATTTCTCGCATATCTACTTTATATATGTTGATAAACTCATTTGCTATCCAAACCGATTAATAACCAATGCTAAAATCAAGTGTTAAAATAAGCTTAAAACAAATCAAAGGGTGCTTAAGTCTTCCGCCGATAAAACCAACACAAATGCCAAGTTAAGTTTCGGGATAAACAATCGAGTTATTCTATCAACAACTCAATCGAAATCGGTGAGTGGCTAACTCTATTTGAATAACCAACTTAGTTGTCCCTCGAGGACTTAGTTGTTTGTGTTAACTCGTAATTTCTTTAAAATGACTAAATCGAAAATTTGGTAAGGTTTATTCAACCCCCCTTCTAAACCTTACTCACACCCCTTGGGACCTACCTCGGGTTACCAGTGAATTCCATTGGGATGGCAAATTCTCCAAGAGTTACCATGTGGATAATTTGGTGCTTTCTATTACTGAAACTCAATTTTATCCAAAGCCTTTTCTATAGCTCCAATTGTAAATCCATCGTATATCGGAAGCTTTAGATCCTCCTTCATGATTCTCATAAGAGTCTTATGAGAAACTATAGTATGAGAGAGGAATCCTGACTTATCATCCCTAACCGTTTCTTTCAAGAAATTTTTCTTCACTCCGATTCTAAACTGGATTCACTTCCATCGTTGGAATAGATCTCTTCTTCATAGATTCTTTCATCGGAGGGTAAATCCTCGAATTGATACACCGGATCAAATCTTGATAATAGACAAACTTCTTCAATTATGGTGTAGCTTGAAACTATTTGACTCCTCGTTTTTGGTTCTCCTGGCGATCTGTAGAAATATGCCCTCTTGCTCCGCATGTCCAAGAATTACAATCTTTAAAATTTTCATTAGCCCTAGTGTGAGCTCGCCGAAAGTTCTTCGTCTGAAGAATCATTGGTACTCCCTTGATTAGAACCTGATGAAGAGGATCTACTCTTGCTTGGTCTTTGGTCTTTGCCCCGATTTGTAACTATGGGCCTTTTGTTTTGACTAAAACCTTCTGGTCTCCATGAAGACCTACTTTTTTGATACTTCTTCTCGACGGTATGAATGGCTTCTCTCCTTTTTCTTCTTATTCCGCTGTGGTTGACCTCCCACAACTTGTTGGGATATCATCGTCTACGCAAACATAGAGGAACCGCTTTGTTAATTCCTCGTAATCTCTTGTAATTCCCGTATAGTCTTTGCTCGCTGGCATCATTCGAATAACTTGCCTTCAGGAATGATATTCTTCCGCCACCGTATCTAAATCGATGCACTCTTGTATTCCCGATAAGCATTTCTCTCCTGGGACTCGGAATCTTTGCAAAGAATAGGCCGTGAAGCTTCTTTGTCTCCTACCTTGACTTCCATCTGATTTCAGGTGAACAACTTGATATATTCATCGATATGACAAATATCATGTAACTCGAGGTAGTAGAGGTTTGTTTATATCTTTTTCTTTTTCTTCTTCTAATCCCTCAAAGTAGCCTATCTTTGATAAAATGAATTTTGAACAATTTAGCCATATTATCGACAATCCCTTTCAATGATTCTCCAAATGACTATGCTCTTCATAGTCGCTTTGGTCATATCCCATGCAATCTTTATAGATCCTTCAAGACTCATCTCAAGAAGTAAGATGAATCCTTCATTCGTAAGATCGAGGGTATTTGCTTTAATCCTCATAAATGATGCCCACTCATCAATAAATACTTCTCGGTTTTAAAATCAGGATATCTAGATTTAACATCAATCCATATGGATGTATCGATCCAACCGCAATATTCCATAAGGCGTATTATGTAAATTTGGCCTTCTAGAAGGTTGTCGAGTTCTGTAAGTTCACTTCTTGTGGTGAAATCGCAACGTGAGGCATTCTTTCATCATGATCTCCGTGAACTTTCTCGCAACGTTGGGATTTACGGGTGGTGGTGGAGGTGGTCTTCCATGTTGGTCAAGTGTTACCAAAGCCGATCAATTTCCTACGTTCATCTTTAAATCTACAATTCCTAATCCTGCGAAGGATTAAGCAAAGGTCATGTAGATCTTTAAGATTTATCTCTTCCATATCTATCACTTTTTAGTTTGTGACGGATTTTCCCTTGATGATAGCGATAAGCTTCTCATCATCTTTCATTTTTCGTATAACATCTACTGGTTTCCCTTTTTGGTGTAAATAGGGTACTCTTCCGAAATCAATACGTTTCTTTCCTCCTGGATGAACTTGGTTTGTCCTCCGGTTCTTGACTCGTTTGAATATCATGAAGGATTTCAAGAGTTTCCCGATATTTCACCATCGTCTCCATCCGGTTTTGGATCCTGATGAACTTGTGTTGGTAGATGAATATGATGGTTGCCATAATTACGCACCGTCTTACGGATCTCTCTAAGATCTTTTGAGATCTTAGATGTATCTGGAAGTATCTTGTTCCATTCTGGTACACTATCAGGAATCATGATTTTGATGGACATTTTCATGAACTTCTTCTTGACGATTCATTAGATCGACATATAATATCTGGTTTTCCGTGAAGAAACTCATATAATATGCCGCTTGTCTCTCGTAGTATCTCAAGGTTTCCCTATCGGCTCCTGCAAGTTCATTTTCAACATATTGGTTGTTCCAATATGCTATCTTGTCGTGGTGATCTTGTGTATACATCGTCAAATTTTGACGATATGTCATGTAAGGTGTACATCTTGGAAAGATTCATATTCTCGGAAAAAATTCTCCTCACCAATTGTTAATTACATAAATATAATAAATATAACTAAAAGTTCTTAATAAACTTAGGCTCACGATACCATTTTAAGCAAAACACTTAGTCAAATCAACCATTAGTATGATTAAGGGTATAATAGGTATTAAAAAATATGAAATAAAACCGGTTGACCAATTTTGCCACAACTCCAAACTTATTGGACTGAAATTGCTCATATGTAAAACTTATAGGACCAATTTTGCTAAAGATTTTAAACTTACAGACTAATTCTCAAAACTCAATACTTATAATAGGACTGTCCCATAGTTACTGAGGACCAATTTTGCAATTTACCCTATTGTAATACTATGACTCTTGTTAAGTTAACAAATGATTTGGCACATCATCCGCCCAATCCCATCGAGCGATATAGAAGATCAAATTGGATTAGGTCGGTCACCGAAATTCAATTGAGTCACCATTTTCCTTGGACAAACCTAGTCAAAACCCCATTTTTAAACCTAAATTATGTCGGGGTACTCGGGCTTTGGGCCTCATAGGGTGGGTCAAAGTAGACCCACTTGATTTCGGTGTGGCCCTATCTCGGGCCGGCCCGTGGATGAGCTAGAAATTGCTAGGCCAACTCTAGCTTTCGTCCACTTGTTATAGAGTTTTGGATGAGAAGTGAAAAAAATAAATGGTGAATGTTTTATATATCTTTTATTATTGTCCTAAATTATATAATAGTTGAGAGTAAATCATATCGCATTATTAGTTTAAACAAAAGGATAGCTTTTGGATCTTTTTTGGAAATGAAACCTTTTTTGGAAGAGTAGGTCTCTTGTAAGACCGTTTTACTGATCCTATTCCGTAAGACGGATTCTACCCGTGACCCGCCCCGCCTTGCCGCCCCATCCACCCGCGCCAATCTAATCCTACCCGCGACCCGCCGCTTAGCGCGCTCCACCCACTTGCGCGCCCAACCCAATCCTACCCGCCCAAACCCACCTATTATTAAAAAAAAAAAGAAATCCGCTACGAGTTTGCGCTTGTTGGGGATTGAACCCACGAGCCTATGGGGACGTAAAATAGTGTTCTACCACTACACCACTAATGCTTATTATGCAATTTCAATATAACAATGTATATAAACACATTTATAAATACGCATGGTAATTAAAAAAATTAAAAATGCCTATAATTGTAAAGGCTAAGAATCGAACCCAAGTCTATTAAAAATATGATACATTATCTCAATAAATGGATACTTATAAAAGTGTTATTTTAACTAGATCATATTTATTTTTTATTTTTCTCTTTTTTTGTTCCTAGTTTGTGATTTGTATTAAGAAATCGATCTTTATCTCAACAAACGAATATTTTTACTTATAAAAGTGTTACTTTAACTATATCATATTTATTTTTTATTTTTGTTCTTTCCTTCATTTCTAATTTGTGACTATATTAAAAACATGATACTTTATCTCAAAAAATAGATACTTTAACGTATAAAAGTGTTACTTTAACTCTATTATATATATATATTTATATATATATATGTTGTAATATATTCATAATTTGTGATTATATTAAAAAATATGTCACTTTATCTCAAAAAAACAAATACTTTTACTTATAAAAGTATTACTTTAACTCTATCATATTTATTATTCATCTTTCTTTGTATTTATTATTAAAATATAATACTTTATTTAAAAAACTGATATTTTTACTCTTAACACATAATATTTTGACTCAAAAATATATATTTTTACTCATGAAGGTGTTACTTTAACTCGATATATTTATTTGTCCTTCAATGTAATGTAATCATAATCAGGGCTATATTAAAAATATGATACTTTATCTAAAATAACCGATACTTTTTCTCATAAAATCTATTTTTAATCGGAAGAAAAAACAGAAACAAATACTTTTACTTATAAAAGTATTACTTTAACTCTATCATATTTATTATTCATCTTTCTTTGTATTTATTATTAAAAAATATAATACTTTATTTATAAAATAGATATTTTTACTTTTAAAACATGATATTTTGTCTCAAAAATATATACTTTTACTTATAAAGGTGTTATTTTAACTCTAATATATTTATTTTTCTTTTTCAATGTAATGTAATCATAATCTGTTCTTTATATTAAAAATATGATACTTTATCTAAAATAACCGATATTTTTTCTCGAAAATTGTTACTTTTTAACAGGAAGAAAAAAAAAAACAGAAAAAAAAAAACCCCAAAGGTGGCGTTGATCCGCTCCGCTGGTCCGCGTGGGTCAATAGGATCCGTCTTCGGATTGAGACCAATAAGACGGTCCTATATGAGTTTTGCGCTTTTTGGAATATCCAATACAAACAAAGAAAAAAAAATTGATTTTTTTAATAAACGTAAAAATGGGGAACATATATGTCATTTTGATGTTAGCGAGATTCACCATCTTTAGGGCAACATAAACCACTTCGAAGATGAAGCATTCTAGCTAGTGGTGATGTACAACACACCGAAGCAATCACATGCATTGCATAATTGTCCAAAATCGGGAACAATAATCGAATCCTCTTTTAGGAAGAAGTGTGGTGGTCATATGTATGTGGAAACCAAATGTTGTACATTTGGTCGGTTTGACTCATATGAACAACTTGATAAGTCTTGTCCATTAATGATGTGAAAGGCATAGGCCATGCATGCTTTTTAGAACGCATATACCATATCTGACATGCCCACAAAAAGAACAAATTTATATTATATTGCAACAATTAAAAAGCACAAATATTATATAAGTTGATTAGTGTAATAACACAATAGGTAGAATAACATATATAGAGTCCAACAATTAAGGACACTAAAGACCATAATTGACAGGGGCTAGTTTGGGATTTAAATCAAATTTTGACACAATTTTTGGCTAAAGGAGTAATTCAAAAAAAGATCATGTTCATATACACTAACTACATTACTGATCTATTAGTAGAAATGAATTATTGCCAAACAACATTTCGGTGCAACAATACTGCTAATTCTTACAATGACAAAGACGAGTTTAAAGCAATTAAAGGCTGATTAATCGTTTACACAAATTTGGTGGTATATGCCATTTTCTGGAGTAAAAGTATATTTGTTAGATATACTTTTAGAGAAAAAAAAAAAAAAAGAATACTAGAATAAATTAAGTCTATTATCTTCAAGTGTGTGGATGATGAACAAATATCTTGTATCCACCATCCGCAAATCCATTTTCATCTCAAAGACCGGAAGGGAGATAGGGTGAGTGAAAATCAAGAAACCCGAAATTACAACACACGTTAAACTCGGGTAAAACCATCCGATTTTTAAGTTAGATAGGGCCTGTGGTCTTAAAATCTTAATAATGCGAAGTGAGTAGAAATATCAAGTTACATCCGAGAAAGCTAGGGTGCGATTGGATATATTTTCATTTTGAAAATTTTCATTTTGCTTTAGAAAATAGTAGTGAAGAAAATTTTGAGAGAAAAAGATGAATTTTGAGAGTGTGATTGGATGTGAGATGAAAAAGTAATGATGAAAGTTGATTTGATGTAAAAATAGTAAAATAATAATTGATAGTTAGAAATGTGTGAGTGAATGAATAGTGAAATTTGTGGGATAATGTGTAATAATGATTAGTTTTTTTGTGAAAAAATGTGTAGATGTAATTGGTGAAAGAAAAAGTAAGAAAAAGTGAAAGTGAGAGAACAATATATTTTCCAAAATTTTCATAAACAATCGCATATTTAGTCAAAACAAATTCTCCAAATGAACGAAAAATTGATTCTCGCTCACATCCAATCGCAAATAAGTAATATCACATTTATACTTGTTGGTTTTGATTCACACTCCAACATAGGATCTAGATATCATCATCATATCGATCGGTCAAAGACATCCGGTCAACTCTTCACATCTACGGTTCTCACTTCTCGTCACTCAAGAGCCAAGAATACGAAAGAACCTATGTTTTTTCTACCTAGAAGCTATGAAAATAATCCGTCGCTAAAACATTTAGCGGCGGATTTTATATGGGTTTAGCGACGGAAATTTCCGTCGCTATTTTGCGATTTTCTTGTAGTGACTTTTGTTTAGAGTTTGCAAACACTCATAATCTTGACACTTCAACTTGATCTAAGGGGCATTTTTGTAATTTCAATACTCTGCACATCAGGATGGCATTTTGTGGGATTGTACATTTAACAATAACACAAATTTGAAACGGCGCTGACGTAGAATCTTTGATGAATCATGTGGCTGTTGAGTATGTGGAACTTAAAATTAGAAAAGATAAGTAATACTAATGCATAGAAAAAACTATTGGCTAGTTAAGACGTAGAAAATTATGGAATATTGGATTGTGACTCTTACCCTGGGTTAATGATATAGAAAAACACAATTTTGTTATAAATTTGTAGCCGTCTTTGTTTCCCTGAAATTCATGGACAACATAAATTCCCTACCAAAAGGGCAAAGATGGCTGCTGTGTTTTTATGTCCACATCTCAACAAAATTCATATTGCTTCTTCCCAGAAATTCTCTGCCGAAAGACCAAAAAAAATGCAAAAAATGACAGCTCTTTTAATAGAGATCACTAATTTACTATTTAGAAAATTCTGCAATATGAAACCCGTGCTTCTTCATTCAGTGTGCAATATTATTTAGTCAGGTGGTGTTTTAGGTCACTTTGCCATTAATTCAACTCTCTCGTCCCATCATTAGACCAAAAGAACAAATAAAATTCTATTATCGAACTATCTAGAAAGAACATACGAACGTTCAATCAAGACACATTTTTCTTGAGAAAATATTACAAATAAGAAAGTGAAACTATAGACGAAGGAAACCTTGTACCCCATGCTCCGATCGCACAGCTCTACATAAAGAGTTAAAAAGTCACGTTGATGTGGCATGTGGGTGAATTGTGGCTTATAAGTTTGGGAAGACACCCTCTTCCCTGTGGATTGGTCCTGAAGGGGGTGGGCCACGGCCAAAGCCCTCAATTTTTTGGGGCCCCACATTTATATATCAAGTATACATACATATATATAAGTATATATATAATGTATTATATTTGTAAATTTTGTAAAAGAGAATAATTGGTTGGACCATAAAATTGCTTAGATTGAAACCCATATAATATTCAGTTGAAAAAAATTAATTTCAAAAAAATAAAAAAAAAAGTAGGAAGATCATCCAATATCTTCTCCAATCTCTAGAATTATCTTCTAATTTTTTTTTTTTTCTCATACAACTAAACTACAAAATATATCTCTCAACTAGAAAAAGAATTTCAAACCTATAATTGATAAAGTCTTGTGTTCAACTATGTCTCATATGTATTGAAATTGAGATGTTAAAAACTTGATTTGAATACCTTATGGATGATCTTGCTTCTCAAAATGCTAGAAGATCTAAATTTTTATATAAATATTTGATTTTTTTTTTGTAAGTTTGTCGGTGGTGCGCACTTTCAAGTTCTAATATTTTGGATGATGAAAAACAAAAAGTGTATGTGTAATATTCTTATTTTTCTATCTCTATAAATGTCCTGCTTTTCTTGGGAAATTACATAGAATACGCCGATTTTTGTACCACTACCACACAATACGCTCCAATTACTCTTGTGCCTATTTTTTTACTTTTGTACCTAATTTCTTTTACGCTCCTTGCTATTTTTGATTATTTTTATTTATTTTTTTCGTTTTTATTCTTCCCGCATTGTTTTATATGTTATATAAGTTGTTTCGAGGTTGTCTAAATTTGTTTCTTTATTGTTTCTATGTTGTTTCTTTGTTGTTTCGATGTTTCAAAATAGCTTTAACTTATTTTTTTATCTGTTTTTTTATTCATATATTATTTTGTACATTGTTTCTATTGTTTCGGTGTTGTTTTATAATATTTTTAATGTTGTCTAATAATTTTTTGTTGTTTCATGTAGTGTTCAATGTATAAATACAATTTTTACCTATTTTTAAGCTCTTTTTATTCATGTTGTGTTATAAATAGTTTTTACATTGTTTTTGGGTTGTTTCAATACCCTTTTTAATGTTGTTACGATATTTCTTTGTTGTTTCAATGAAGTTTTTGATGTTTAAATACAATTTTTTTACCTATTTTTATTAAAAGAAACATGTTAGAAACATGTTAGAAACAATGTTGAAACACAAAAACATGTTTGAAACAATGTTGAAACAAAGTGTAAAATTTTCCGGAATTTTTTTGGTGCGTATTGTTGTGTAAAAAAGAGAGCGGGAGCATAAATTTAGGTAAAATTACACCGGAAGCGTAAAATTAGGTAAAATTGCATCGAGAAGCGTAAAAGGTCATTAATTTAAAAATGTGGGTATTTAATGTCATAAGTCCTTTTTTTCTTTTTCGCCATGGACCCCGAAAAGATCGGGATCGGCCATGCTCTTCCCCAAGAGGCAAATTTTCTTGGACAAAACCCTTAAGGCGGAAAAATAACAAGTACCTCTTAGCCCTTAGGAGGACGGAAGCAACCCATGCCACAAACACCCCTGGCTCGTTGACCGGTCAACGAGACCCTCAACAAACTTTAATCAAAAGCAAGCACATGTTTAAGTAGAAATATACTCTACAAGGATGATGCTGTCCACCAAATACATTCAATTCCCAACATAAGAATCAAAAATGGTCTATATATATCACCAAAAACAAGGAACACAACTTCATGTTACTCCTCCGAGAGGTGACCAATTCCAAACTCTCGACCAATCCTCCCTACGCGAGGAGCATTTGAGAGTAGGGAGCATGATGGACTACAATTCGGATAGAATCAATAACTCAAGTCAAGGGAATTATCTGAATTATGGACCCTTAGATAAATTAAGGCCCCATAGAGATTATGATACAATTGCCCTATATTCTATGGGGGAAAAATGATATTTTTACGTTCCCATCTTTTCTTCGAACACTTTTATTTCCTGTATTTTAAAAAAAAAAATTACGCTCACATGGTTTTTTGCGGACTTTTTGTTAATGTTTCATTGGAATACAATTTCTATTACCATTAATGATCAATCATATACTCAAAATCCTAGAAGTAACCAACAAATATACACGAAAATAATATATATTAAATCAAAACACATTGAAACATGGGCGTAGCCCCCACAATGTTATCCCTAGCCCAACAAATAATTACCCTAGCTCAACTATTTTTTTTCCTAAAAATATATATACTTTTTTTTTTTTCCATTTTTTTCCATAAAAAAAGGGATAAAAATTTTTGGGGTGCAGGAGGAGGCCCCTCTTGTCCACGCCTCTCGCATTGAAATAGTATAAAAACAACGCGTGAATAGAAACAACACATTTCAATTTTTAATCTAATGTATTGAAAACATCGAAACAACATGGAAATAATAAAGAAAGAACAAAACAAAGCGAAAACAATTCAAAAAACAACATAAAACAACACATGAACAAATGAGCTTTAAAATAAGTTTGCATTGGAATGTTGAAACAACAAAAAATAGTATAAAACAAACAAATGCAACATGAACAATGGAAACAAATAATAAACACCATAAACAACATAGGTTCGAGAAGGATTTTCGTCGGGTCAACTCCCAACACCCCTAACGATTTTTTGTGACTTATGTCGTGACGCACCTAATAGTTGAGTTTAGCAAAAATACAATAAATCGTAGTAACACTACATCATATTCTTGTAAGTATCTTACACCTCTTAACTCGTTGATCATGGATTCGAGAAGTTAGAAAATCAAGCAATATGTTTAACAGAAAGGGGAGAACCAGTCACTGTTAAAAAACCAACCAATATAAGCGCATGAAATGATGCGGTCGCCTCCTCTTAGCTAATATACTTAATTAACTATTGATGGATTTGATGATGCATCTTTTCACAAAGTAGATAATCTTTTACCAGTAGAAGCACTATAAAATGGCAAAAACTTGCGTGAGACGGAGTGAATTCTGAAAAGTTTTAAAGGTTTTTTAGATTTTATTTTTCTTAAGGTTTATATTTGTTTTTTTAGGGTTTATTTTGTTTTTTGGGTTTATTTTTAATTGATTTGGATTTTTAGGATTTTTAGTTTTTTTAGGGTTTATTTTTTATTTTTGGGTTTATTTTTGTTTTTCGGGTTTATTCTTCATGGTTCATGTTTTTAGGGTTTATTTTTGTTTCTTCATGGTTCATTATTATTTTTAAATTTATTTTCATGGTTCATGTTCTCAAGACGGAGCCCTTAGGAGGTCCGTCTTACGGATTTAGATCCGTGAGACCGTCTCACAAGAGACTTGCTCCTATAAAATTGTCTCCTAAGTGCAATTTAAATAAAATAAATGAAAGGTTGTTACTTTTACGCTACCATTGACCCTAACAGAGTAGGATATTGCCAGGCACTATATATTTTGTATAAAGACATCATCAGCATCAGGAGTAAATTGTTGATTCACATAATTAAGCAGACAATAATGGCTAATAAAATAATCATCTAAATTAATAAGAAGAAAAAAAAGATCTCTAAAGAATTATTTTTTTTTGGACTTTATGTAATGTTGGTCGCATCCACATAATTATTAATAAGGTGGTCCCTTTTTTCTATTATGTCCAAACTTAATAAAATTCCAACTTTTTGATATATCGATATTACTTTTTTAACATGGATGGACTTTAGTATAAGTCAAATCATATTTTCATCTGAAATGTGAGGGAAAAAGTTTGATCTTTTTCCATTGCGGCTGAGATCAGCACTAGTGTTGCAAAAAATTAGTCTAACGATGTGTTGGCCTGTGATTGGCTAGTTAACAAATCCAAGCCACTTAAAACTGGCCAATCACAGGCTGCCAGAAATAAATGCTGATTTGCATGAGAATTGACAGGAGAATTGTGACATTTTTGTACCAGTTTGAATTTCAGCTGCCCACCATCAATCAATCAAATTGAAGGGGCGATGCTCTAAATTTGGTCTGTCATTTTCTTCTTTAATCTCTTTATGGGAAATCTTAATTCCATTATGGAATTTAAAAATTGTTAGACCAATCACATAATTGTTTTAGATCGTCCAAATCTATTGGATTAAAAAAAGTTCTAGTTTGGTAAAAAATAGTCTAGGCGCCATGTACAAACTGATGGAAAATTTGTCTCGGCCAAAAATCAGGCCTAAGCGGCCTAGGCACCATGAGGCCGAGGCCATTATGTCCAAATTGATGGAAAAATTGTCTCGCCAAAAATCAGAGCTAAGTGGCCTAGGTTTTGGGGTATCGTTTGATTAGCGTCTAACGAGTTCTACATGTCTTGAAAAGAGATTGACCGATAATACCCTTATCAAACAAAATTGCAACCTTAACACTGTTGCCCCAATACATCAAAATCCCATTGACTAATTTTATAAGACAATATAGAATTTGAACTGCTGATTTACCACAGGATATTAAGATTGTTAGTAGCAAAATTGAAGGGAATTAATGATGGAAAATGGTGGAAAAGATCCATTATATACAAGGAAAACAGAGTTGTAACAGGGTAAAAACAGAGAGACCTATATTATGTATTCACAGAACATTATTAAACTGTTGTCCTGTAAAACTGTTATATACCTATGCTATATACTATCTAATTTCACACAGTATGTGGAAGAATAAGCAGAAACCAGCTGAGCTTCCATTTCTACCTACACCCAAAAAGCTACAAACTGGTCCTGCTAAAACCTCCCACAAGAAATGTCAAAATAAACATTCGTAATATATATTGCCCACCATATGAAGAAAAGAGGGCTCTTCTTGAAAACGGTGAGACTCCGGGGACGTATCTCGAACCATCCCTCAGGTAAATCTCCACCGTCAAAAGTCGAAAAACTCGAACAGTTCAGACCTGATTCGCCAAGTCTTTCGCGCCAATAAACGTGCCATGAAAACCATAAGGCACTCTGGATGGCAGTTTAACACACGCCTCGAGTTTCATAGTCATGGCATTAACAATTTGCAACTCCGATTTCCAGGCCTTTTCGTCGTGCACGAAGGCCAAAATATAACCATCATCTTCATCTTCAGAATTGGGGTCCCTTGGAAGAAACAAAGGCTCACCTCCAAATTTTTCGTCCCCGTAAAAGAATTTCTCAACTTCACCCGTCGAAAGGTCCACTTTAGCAAAACCGGAAACTTTAGGCCACGGCTCGGCGATCGCCAAATAGGCGATCGCGTTTTTCGCCCGAGTTTATTTCTGTTCACCATTCCGGCCTCTAAATTCACCTGATCCTCATCAGAAATGATTGGTTTTCTCGTTGATTCTCCGGTCCTCAAATTGAGACGAATTTCGGATAAAACACTCTTCAATCCCTCGTCGCATTCGTTGAAAATCGAGTCGGGTGGAGTCATACACGACCCGATCACGACGATTTCGTCGTTCTCGGGCTCTTCCCAAGCATTCCAGAGATGGAAACAGAAGCAATCAGGAACTTCAACCCACTTCATTTTTTTAGCATCCTTAGCGTTTTTATCCAACACACCAAACCTCGAAATTTTGTTCTTATCGTACACCACCGGAGATCCCCCTCTTATCATCTCCGACATTTTGAAAACCACCTGTTGATCAGGCACGATTACGAAATTCTCAGTGATCGCGAAATCGTGCATCATCGTCGGCTCGAAACCGGGATTTCGACATCCTCTGATTTCTCGCCGGTTTTCGAAAACTTGAAGTACTTCAAATAGGGCTTCTGGATAACGTCGTAGCTCAGGGCAAACATCTCCCCGGTGACCGGGTCGAGCTTGGGGTGAGCGATCATGGTCGATTTCAGCTGGCCGTCGAAATTGTACCTTTCTACGGTTTTCAAATCGCCGTTGGGCGTCACGCGCACGTGGTACGGCAAATCGTCCTCCGACATGGCTAATAACCGGTTATTGAAATAAACCAGACCGGCGTTGGCAACTCCGGTTCCGTGCTCGTGGTCGACGAGCTTGAAAAGCCCACGCGCGTAGAATAGCAGCAATCGGGCTATCCCGGAATGGCCGTGTAACTCGCCAATGGCTTTGTGGAAAATGGGCCGGCCCAAGGCCCGTTCCTGGACGAGCCTCTCCGTCTCCGTGAACCGACACGCGTAGCTGGCGGAGCCGTTTTCGAAATTCACGGCGTGGATCATGCCGTCGCCGTCGAAGAAATGGTGACCGGCTACCGGCTCGAAGAGTGGGTTCGCTCCGTTCCTCACGTACACGCCTTGGATCGATTCCGGGATTTTTCCGGTGACCGGGAGATTGTGCTTGACGGGCTGCTCAGGCACCGGAGAGAAGTTTCCGGCGATTTGGACCCTGGGGTCGGCGGTTTTGGGCAGGGGTTGCTCGAGCTCACGTGCGGTTAACGCGCTCTCAACCGCCTCGAGAGCCATTGCTGCGGCTTTCTGAATGATGTTCCATTGGGGTTTTGTTGGGGAATTTGATTTTGTGATGGTTGTTTTTTTGTGGAGTGGGAATAGTGGTGGTGGTGGTGGATTTTGGGGGAAATGGAGTGTGGGGGCTTGGAGAGAGCATTTTGTGGTGTGGCTGTAGTTTTTTTGTGGTAGTACTTTATTAGGGTGGGTTAATGAGAATGAATTTGTACAAAAACCAAGCTCAATATGAGATGGAGCATTCAATTTGGGCTTGACCAATGAATTTATAGTTGAAGTGGCCATGGTGGATAGTACCTATTTTGGCAATTGGCACTGAAAGTGTGTGTCTGTGTGTGTTTTGAGTTGAGCTATTGTGGTTGGTTGGGGAAGATGGAGAGAGAAAAGAGGAGAGAAATGGAAAAGGAAGGGAGTATTTGTGTGTGGGTGAGTGATTGAAGAGAGAGAGAAGAGAGGAGTATATATAGAGCGAAATGTGGGGATGGAGGTCCACTTCTAACATGTAGGAGAAGACCACGTGTTGGATATAGGAAAGGGAAACTCTAATTTGGACTCATAATAAACGAGGTGGTGGGAGCGGGGTCATACCTTCTTCAAACTTCGACACGACCTACAACCTTTTTTGTTTCCCCTAATAATTCTATTATTGTTTTTTTCTTTCTATGACCTAGGTATTCCTGTGTCTAACACCCTAGAACTTTATCATGACATTGTTAAGACCATAAGTCTTTGGCGTGACATGTGAATAGCAGGAAATGCCTGAGTGGTTAAGGTGGGCCGGATTGAATCGCCCGCCGATTGACCAAAATGGAGTTGTGGAGTGCGTTTCAACCGTATTGAACCCACGCTGCGGTGAAGAAAAACGCTTGTTTGTCTAGCTCTCTTTACCCCACGATTAGGAGGGTCTATTATTGTTTTGATTTGTTGTGTGTGTGCATATGTATATGTGTTGGGATGGAAACTAAGGTAATGTTAAATAGTGGTTTGGGATTTTTAAAGATTGATAAAATTTTGGATGTCATTTGATTATACTTAAAATTTAAAAATATACACAATTGAGGCATATGAGATCCCTATTCTCTATAGTAGTTCTCCTGAGAATGTGTATAGGTTGATATCATTATTATACATGTGACATTCACATGGTATATTGAAATACCAAATGAAAATTAGTATGACATAAGAGATCCAAACTACACCTTAGGGACAACCCAATGCAACCCTAATATAGTTTTCTTTTTTTCAATTAACTATTTCATCTCATGCTATGTCTATCAATTGCACAAAATATAAAAGTATATCTTTAATTATTTGTTTGGCGTGAATTCACACTTCTAATATGTACTTGTGAAATGAAAAATAAATCGAAACTGTTGTAAATATGATTTCCTTCCTCGTAACATGTTTTATGCACATAAATTGTTTTTCACTTTGTGTTTTTCATTTTCTATCTCACTCTGTTAGATAATTTACACGTGTTTATATAATAATTATGTGCTATTAATTTGTTAAATATATTTATATATGTCAATCATTAAACGAAGTTGACCATAAAATTTGTTCCCCGTATTTTTTGTAGTCCATTACAAAGCATTCCCTTATTGGGATATCGAGTAATGTGAAAGTGAGAACTTGAAAAAAATGTGGGATTAGTGGGAAAAGTGAGTGTAAGGTAGTTAGCTTTGTTATTGGACGCAAAATTTAAAATGAAATCTTTTTTTTTTTTCTGTAGTAGAAAACTATGGTATAAACTTTTGCCAATGGTGAAGAGGTATTTGGGTGGGAGGATACTGATTGGTCAATTTTCTCTACTCGTCTAAAAAGTTAGAAACCCCGCGTTCAATCCTCTAAAATTAAGAAAATGACATTTTTGCTTAACACGTGGCAGTTTAGTTTAGGGTATTAACCTAAATGTAGGTCACATCAATGTCCAACACCCTTTTGTACCCCCTCTCTAACCTTGTAAGCAGCATCTTGCCGTTCAACTTTTTTATCCGGTATCCAGTTGAAAACCTTGTCACTTTACACTATTTTTTAGTTTTCTATTTAAAAACAAAATTGCAGAATGTTGGCAAATTTATTTATTTATTGTGATCAACAAACGCATAATAATGTATTATTGTTTTTAAATATAATTCGTTCTTTACATATCAGCATGCATATTTGTGTATGTAACTAAAGTTAAATATATATTCAAAAATATATTACAAATATTCATATAGGGATTAGATCAAATGAGACCACATAATTAGAGTGAGACAGTGTGGACTAATCATGTCCACAAATCTGTAATTTTAGATGGTTGAGATTTACCCAATTTAATAAATATTTTTTATTTATTTTAAATCTAAAAGGGTAGCATTGTGATTGTGTAATTACTTAATATCTTACACATCCTTTCTCTCTCTAACCCACCACTCACACTGAATGTCCTCTTTTCATATCAATGGTTAATCTGGGGCGGACGTCGTTGAATATTATGACCACAAAACTGGAACCAAAACAGAGCTCATAGCAAAATTCCTGGACCTGAATGAACATCGACAGAGGGATTAAACTTTGTGTTTCGGGCTAATGTTCTCAAAAGCTCGCTCAAGGTGTAGCACTTTTCAAGTCTTCAAAATAATTGTTGGTGTTATTAGTATGATGTCGAAGAAGATAACTATGGATGGAGAGTATTTTGCTCTCACTTCAATATGCATGAATTTATTAGAGTACCATGAATGATTCAATTTTATAAACTTAAAGTATTCTAAAAATATTTTTAAGAAAACATAAATTTATAAATTAAAGTGATCCCAATAATGATCAAAAAGTTGATTTAGAATTTTAATTCTTCGGAAAAAATATAATGATAATACTAATAATAATAATAATAATAATAATAATATTACATCTTACAAATTAAATATTCAACAATTGTTCCAAGCATAAACCGAAAAATTAAAGACATAAATCTAAAATTTAGTCCGATCACAATTATTTAAAATATAAATATATCATGATTTATTCCACCATCCACAACATCATATCTTCACCGGATTCCTCAACCCGAAAGTCATGATAATAATAGGGGTGAGCTTCATCTCGCTTTCGAAGAGGGATATATCTGTCAATATTTAATATAACATGAAAAATATTCACATAATTACAAGAAATTCATTCATTTCTCTTTTCCTCTCGATCGACCGATTCCTCGCATATAGCATTGTGGGTTCACCCCGAAGATACATTTGATCCCTGGACCTTTTCATGGCCCCTAGCTTATATGAATTTATTTCCTCTTGACATATATTGCAATCAATGAAGTACAATCATGAAACATTAAATAAAGATAAATACTATATAAATCCCTACCTTAATAATTGCGATATTCGATGTAGAAAAATGATCAAGAAAATCTTAATCCTCGACCCTTTTCGTTTTCTACATTAAATAAAATTATAATTAATATGTGATTTTAATAAATCAAACTAATTAATGAAAGAATTTAAAAAAATATTGAAAAAAGCTTGTGAATTTTGAATATATATATAGATATATATGAAACTTGAATGATAATTAGAGAGAAAATATAATTACTTTAATTATTTGAAATTTTGGTGTAAAATTATGTTTGAGATTACACCTATTTATACTAATTAATTACAACCCCTAAACATCTAACCTAAAATATCCCCTAATATCTATATAACCCCTAATCCCCTAAAATAACCCCTAAGTAACCCTTACTTTAGTTAGTGACTATCACATTCTACTCTCCTTAAATATAATTTCATCCTCGAAATTCGATATCTTACCTGGAATTGAAAAACTTGGGTACTTGACACGAATCTCTTCTTCACGCTCCCAAGTAGCTTCATTTCTCGCTATGACGTCTTCACATCGTATTTTGATCGTGAGCAATATCTTGATTTCTCAAATGGTGAATCTTGCGTTCAAAACAACCTTCCGTGCTTCCTCATAAGTTAAGTCATTGTTGATTGTCGATCCTTATAATTCACGATGTGACTTGGATCGTGAACATACTTTCGTAGCATAGAGACGTGAAAAACATTGTGCACACTTGATGACTCGGTGGTAATGCTAGTGATAAGCTAAATCTCCAACTCGTATAAGGATTTCAAATGGTCCGATATATCTTGCTTCAACTTTCCTTTTCACCAAATCGAACAACACCTTTGATAGAGCTACTTTCGTAAATACTTTTTCTCCTTCATCAAACTCGTATATGTTTTCTCCGTATATCAAAGATACGACTTTTGTCTATCTTGAGCCATCTTGATTCGATCTTGTATCATAGATATCTTCTCAACAGCTTTGCTTAGTCGAATTAATTCAGCCCCAAAATTTTTCTTTCACCAACTTCGCTCCAATACAATGGTGATCTACATTTTCTTCCGTACAACGCCTCGTATGGAGTCATCCCAATAGTCGCTTGATAACTCGTTGTTATACGCGAATTCTACCAAGGGTAATAATATTTCCCAATTACTTCCTAAGTCAAGCAAACATGCTCTCAACATATCTTCCAATATTTGTATAGTCCTTTCAGACGCCCATTTGTTTGTGGGTGATAAGTTCGTCTAAAGTTTAGCTTTGTTCCCAAGGCACTTTGTAGACTTTTCCAAAACTTAGAAGTAAAACGCGTATCTCATGTCAAAACAATTGACACAGGAACTCCATGAAGTCTTACTATCTCCTCAATATAAATTTGTGCATATTGCTCCATACATCAACGCATCTTAACGGGTAAAAATGAGCCGACTTTGTTAACCGATCTACTACAACCCAAATAGCATTGTTTCCCTTGACCGATGGTGGAAGCCCTACTACAAAATCCATAGTTATGTGCTCCCATTTCCATTCTCGAATGTCAAGTGGTTTGAGCAAACCGGATGGTCTTTGGTGTTCGGCTTTAACTTGGCGACAAGTCAAACATTTTTTCACAAAAGTCCCAATATCTCTTTTCATACTTCTCCACCAAAATACATCTCGATACATTTTTGTACCTCCAGGGTGAGATGTGTACGCAGCAATGAAGCTTCTTCGAGAATTTCTTTTATAAGCTTTTCTTCTTTAGAACGCATAATCTCCCTTCATAAGTCAAAGTACTGTCATTTGTTATAACAAATCCTTTTACATTCCCTTCCCGAGCTTTTTCTTTCATTTTGCTCAAAAATTTATCTCGAGTTAAGCTTCTTTCTTCTTCTCTCAAGGTAGGTTGCACAATCAAAGATGCTAGTACTATTTTTGTGCTTTTGGTGGTACCACTACTTCAATTCTCATCCTAGCAAATTCTCTCACAAGATGTTCTTGTTCGGATATCAAGCTTAACATTTCTCCTTTTGTTTTATGACTTAATGCATCGGCTACAACATTAGCTTTACCCGGATGATAGCCGATAGTGCAATCACGGTCATTCACCAATTCCAACCACCTTCTTTGCCTCATGTTTAGCTCTTTTTCCGAGTAAACAGATATTTTAAGCTTTTGTGGTCGTCGGTGAAGATTTCACATTTCCTCCATATAGGTAATGGCGCCGGATCTTTAATGCATGCACTACAACAAATAACTCTAGGTCATGAGTAGGATAGTTTAACTCATGTGGCTTTAGTTGTCTTGAGGCATAGGCAACCACTTTACCATGTTGCATTAGACGCATCCCAAACCTTGTTTTGATGCATCACTATAAATAACAAAATCTTTAGTGGGTCGAATTGTTAATACTAATGCGAAGTTAGCCTTCGTTTCAACTCCCGAAAGCTTTCTTCGCATTTCTCATTCCATTGAAACTTCTCCCTTTCCTTCCTGTCGAGTCATAGGCGCATCTATTTTTGAGAATTCAATAAATCTTCGATAATAGCCTCGCAAACCTAAAAAATCGCGAACTTCATTCGCATTCGTAGGTGCACTCCATTCGTTGATTGCTTCAACTTTAATCGGGTCCACTTCAATTCCTTGAGCAGTGATTACATGTCCAAGAAACACCACTCGATCTAGCCAAAACTCGCATTTATTGAATTTTGCATATAACTTTTCCTTGCGAAGTGTTTCTAGCACTATTCTTAAGTGCTCAGTGTGTTTGCTCTCTATTCTTTGAATATACAAGTATATCATCTATAAAGACTATGAAGAATTGGTCTAGATACGGATGAAATACTCTATTCATCAAGTACATGAATACTGGCTTTGGTGCATTACTTAACCCAAATGGCATTACTACAAACTCATAATGTCCATATCGGGTTCTAAATGCCGTTTAATAATATCATTCTCTTTAATCTTTAATCGATGATATCCGGATCTCAAGTCAATCTTAGAGAAAGTGATGGCACCTCTCAATTGATCGAACAAGTCTTCAATCCCTCGTAGCGGATACTTGTTCTTCACTTGTGAGTCGATTAAGTTCTCTATAATCGATACACATTCTAAGTGACCCGTCTTTTTCTTTACAAACAATTGGTGCTCCCCACGGTGATACACTAGGTCTAATAAATCCCAAATCCAAAAGTTCTTGTATTTGCGCCTTTAACTCTTGTAACTCCTTTGGCGCCATCCTATAGGGTGCCTTAGATATAGGTCTTGCCCCTGTACCAAATCTATTCCAAATTCAACCTCCGGCGATTTGGAAGAATTCCCGCAAGTCTTTTGGAAATACATCCAAAAATTCTTGCACAAATTGTACGTCATTAGGTGTCACTTGGCTGTGGCCGAGGTCTCTACTAAACTCACTAGATATCCTCGACAATTTTTCTTTTTCAACATCTTTCTTGCCTTCATTGCCAATATCACTCGGGTACTACCTTAGACTTAATCCCATAGATTATCTCACCATTTCTGGCGTTTGAATATTATCTCTTTCTCGTGACACTTAATGTCCGCCGATATCTACTAAGCCAATTCATACCTAAGATTACGTCAAAATCCTTCATCTTAATTATGTGTAGATCACTTTAAGATATTTTCCCCTATATTCACTTCAACATCCTTATTTATGAGTCGGTTGTTATTGAATCTCCGGATGGCAAGCCAACCTCAAGGGGTTCACTTACTCTAAGACTCTTATGTCCTAATATATCATGAAATTTGGCGATAAAAATGAATGTGTGGCACTGTTGTCGAAAAGTACAAGAAGCGGTATTCCATAGATGGTTAGCATACCCGACATTGTACTCGGATTCTCGATCGCTTCTTCCCGAGTCATAGCATACATTCGAGCTCTACCTCCGGATGTTTGTTCTCGTCTTTCCCGCCGCTTTTAAAAGAGGACAATTATAGACTTCATGTCCTGGCTTACACTTGAAATATTTTCCTTGTCCAAATAAACATTCTCCAAAATGATTCTTCTTGCATTTTGGGCAAGTTGGCATGTCTGCGCTGCGTAGTTGGACGTGCATTTCCATCGCCTTTATCTCTGTTTATTTTGATTTTGTTTTGCCCCTTCCCATTTTCTTTTCTCGCACAACACAACCAACTTTTGCTCTTCATCATCCCCAAAGAAAACTTGCCTCCACCTCATGAGACCTTCTTACTATCACCGAGTATTTCAAATCTCCTTGAGCATTTTATTCCCGATAGTTGTGCTCAAGTCCCCTTCTCGAACCTCGAGCCTTTTTCAAATCAAGATCCACTAGGTGTGGAGCAAACCGACTTAGTTGATTGAACTGCGTCTCTCATACTCTGTGATGTCATGTTTCTTTATTTAAAGTTAAGGAATTATGTCTCCTTCTTGTCCCGATATGATTGTGGGAAAAACTTTTCCATTACAATCACTTTGAACTCATCCCATGTTAAAGCATTTCGCTTTTCCTCGGTCTTAGTCCTCCAATACCCTTCCCACCAATGATCAGCGTCTTGATGAAGTTGGAAAGCAAAGACATACGACTCTCGTTGATGCGCATCCAATAAGACAAAAATCCTCTCTAGCGATCGGAACCATTCTTCTACTCGTTGTCGGGCCATCACGTCCGTTGAATGTATGTGAACGATAGTGGCGAAATTGTTCCACAACTCGTGCGTTATTGTTGTTGTTGTCCCCGCTTGTTCTCGCACACCTCCGAGAAACTCAAAGAATTATATCTCCAAAGAATAGCAGTGGTTTGATTTCTTGTGTTAGTGGAGTTCTCACCATTGACTTGATTTCCACGACGGAGAGCCATATTCCTAAGGTCATACATAATGTATTATTATTTACCCCAATTTATTAATAGATTTTGCATAAAATATCTAACTTAAAATCTAAAAATCATAATATAATGGTCAAATAAATTAAGATCAATTAAAGGACAACTAAGCTTTATATATAATAAGGATTTATTTATCAATTATTGCAATACATAGACTCATCTATCTCTACTTGATCCATGTCTTCATCTTTCTCCTGGGATCTTCTTCCTGATCTTCTTCCTCGTTCTTCTTCCGGATCTTTATCTAGGTCTTCTTCCGTGGTTTCCTTCCTGGTTCCTCATCTTCTACCATAGCCTCATTGTTCAAAAACTCAATCCATTTTCGATATAACCTAGCAAGAAATGTCCCGTAGTTGATTTTGGGTCGGCCATCCCGCCCATCACACTCCAATAATGAGGCATAAAGCTTTGCGACCTTGACGTTCCAAAACGGGTAAGCTATCAATCACTCTACGGGAGGCGGTCGTTCGTTTGGAGCGCCGATGACATTTCTCACATTGTACCACAACCGGTGAATTTTAACTATATATTCTCCAATACTATCCCCTCCTCAATTTGATAGTTGAAATAATGATTGAGTCGGTTAATTGGATGGTTCGGACCCCATTATTATTATTATTATTCTTTTTCTTGCAGCGTGGCGAAAAGCGAGATCCCCCGCCATCTATATATATGTCCATTTGCAACCATAAGTCTATTTTATATTTTTTTAAGGAATACAAGATTTCTCGCTCATCTAACATATAAACCGATATTATGTATCTAAAGCGAGAATACAAGAATAACATGAAATCATAATGAAATACCTCACAATATAAATGAGCATATTGATACAATTGTATAATGTAACTCGCATTAATAATTCTCATACCTTGAGAAGATCAAAGAAGATATGATGGAGGTGGATGTTATTATATCATTTTATCTTGTTCAAAGTTTGACTTTTTTTAAAAGAAAACTATGCATTTTAATTTTTAATAATTTTTTTAACAAGCCTACGAAACGTTGACCGCTCTCGATACCACTTGTAACGATCCAATTTTATAAAATTAAAGTATTCTAAAAATATTTTTAAGAAAACATAAATTTATAAATTAAAGTGATCCCAATAATGATCAAAAAGTTGATTTAGAATTTTAATTCTTAGGAAAAATATAATAATAATAATAATAATAATAATAATATTACATCTTCCAAATTAAATATTCAACAATTGTTCCAAGCATAAACCAGAAAAATTAAAGACATAAATCTAAAATTTAGTCCGATCACAATTATTTAAAATATAAATATATCATGATTTATTCCACCATCCGAACATCATATCTTCTTGGTCGGATTCCTCAACCCGAAAGTCATGATAATAATAGGGGTGAGCTTCATCTCGCTTTCGGTAGGGATATATATGTCAATATTTAATATAACATGAAAAACATTCACATAATTACAAAGATAAATTCATTCATTTCCTCTTTTTCCTCCTGATCGCGCCTTCGCATATAGCATTGCGGGTTCACCCGAAGATACATTTGATTCCTGACCCTTTTCATGGCTCCCTAGCTTATATGAATTTATTTCCTCTTGACATATATTGCAATCAATGAAATACAATCATGAAACATTAAATAAAGACAAATATTATATAAATCCCTACCTTAATAATTGCGTATATTCGATGTAGAAAAATGATCAAGAAAAATCTTAATCCTCGACCCTTTCGTTTTCTACATTAAATAAAATTATAATTAATATGTGATTTTAATAAATCAAACTAATTAATGAAAGAATTTCAGAAAAATATTGAAAAAAGCTTGTGAATTTTGAATATATATATATATATAGATATGTATGAAACTTGAAAGATAATTAGAGAGAAAATATAATTACTTTAATTATTTGAAATTTTGGTGTAATATTATGTATGAGATTACACCGATTTATACTAATTAATTACAACCCCTAAACATCTAACCTAAAATAGCCCCTAATATCTATATAACCCCTAATCCCCTAAAATAACCCCTAAGTAACCCTTACTTTAGTTAGTGACTATCACAAAGACTCTAAATTTTGTGCTATTTCATAGCCTTCTTAGGTAGTATAATAGTTTTCCTTGGGCAATAAGTTTGAAATAATAATTGTTTCACTTGGAGGATTGGTGAAGATGACGATCTTGACGTGGAAAACGAGTCTCTATGAGGAGCGATTAGGATTACCGTATACTTGTATGTTTTTCGATGTATACTTAGATGTGTTTTTTGTATAAGTAGTTAATTTTTTATGTATGTATTTATGTTGTTGTAATATTATGTTTTTTGTTATATACTTATATGTGTTATATTGTATACATATATGTGTTTTGTTGTATACTTATATTTTTGTTTGACAATTGTAATATGCAATACAAATATGTTAAATATACAAAGAAAATATATATTAAATATACAAAGTCAATAACGAGCGTGATTCTCTCTCTCTCTCTCTCTCTCTAAATATATATATATATATAACCGATTTTACTTAATTAACGGTCCCCACATGTTAATGAGCGTGATTCTTTCTCTCTAAAATTGATTCCTTGATTCACTACCCTACATGTTTTTGTTTGACCATTTTAATATGCGGTAAAAAAATTATGTTAAACATACAAAAAAAATAGCGTTAAGTGTACATCAAATATATGATAAATGTACAACATACTACATGGCAGAGCACATGCGTGATTTTCTCTCTCCAGCGCGAATTTCTCGCGATTTTCTCTCTCCCCACGTGATTTTCTCTCTCCTAACATCTGATTCCATATTTGGATGGTCCCCACATGTTTGTTTTGACAATTATACCCTTATTTTGCCTTAATTAAATTTTTAATGTAATTTTAACCCCTATTTATCTTAGCCATTGATATAGATAAAGGAGGGTTGAGATGAGTCCACATTGTCTCACTGTAATATGTGGTCTCATTGGATCCTCCCCTATACAATATATATGTATATAACAAAATTACACTACAAAATCTAGACTAACAAATTTTGGTGTTTTAGACAGTTCTATTTCCTTGTATGTGCATAATGTATATGCATTTAATTTCCCTTACGTCCCCACGGCATAACTCAACTGGTGCAAAGGACTTGGTGATGTGATGTCCGTTTCACTGGCACACGCAACATTGATGTTCGAATCCGTCTAGTAGTAGGACGGATGAGAATTTCTTATATGGTGACCCGATCTAAAGCACATCAAGACCATAACTCATTGCGGGCAATGAGAATTTGAGAGCCCTTAGGGATGGGGTTATCCTTTTTTAACACAAAAACTCCTATCAGACCGTCTAATGGGTCTGATCTGCTAGACGGATCTGACCAGCGGATCCGGTGGCATTTCCGTAATATTAGTAGTGGTGTTTAGTGAGTTTCAGGGACCACCGATAATACTGATCATTCGAAAAGTATTAGTCGTCCTTCTAAAAAGTATTACTGATTCTTACAAATGTATTAGTAGTTTAATAAAGAGTTTTTTAGTATTTTCCTGAATATACTCCCAAAATGTATTAGCATCCATCAAAAAGTATTAGTAGTTACTCGAAAAAGTATCGAGTGCTGCTTGAATATAATTAAAATTTTCTCCCGAAATGTATTAACAATCATTCTCGAAAAGTATTAGTCGTTCTTCTAAAATGTATTAGCATTCTTTCCAAATGTATTAGTTGTTTCTCTTAATATAATTAAATTTTTCTCCGAAATGTATTAACGATCTTTTCCGAAAAGTATTAGCCGTTCTTCTAAAAAGTATTAGCAAATTTTTCTAAATGTATTAGTAGTTCCCTGAAGAGTATTTTAGTATTTCTCATGAATATACTCCAGAAATGTATTAGCAAATCCCTCAAAAAAAGTATTAGTAGTTCCTCGAAAAAGTATTTGTAGTTCCCTGGAGAGTATTTTAGTAGTTTCATTGAATATAATTAAATTATTATGTATTAGATGTCCCTCGTAAAAGTATTAGTAGCTAGTTTCTCGAAAAAATATTAGTAATTTCTTAGAGAGTATTTTATCTACAATTCCACCATCATCACCATTGCTTTTAATTTCTCTAACAAATTCTCCACTTTCTCCCCACTCACGTGAACCATCCACTAATCTAATAAGCTCTCCACTTAACTTACCATATTCTTCTCCAATTTGTAATAATTCAGAATCTATTTTGCATGCGCTCATTCACACACTCCGTGTGAATCTCCTGACTTCGTGCCTCCATTACCACCTTCCGACATAATTCCTTCGTCTTCTCAATGCGGCGCGACGCCGTGACGCTCTCCGACATCGACCAGTTCCTATTCGAGAACAAAGCTGATTCTTTTTGCGGGGGTCCTGGTTTGTAATTTCACTTCATTTTTTTTATTATTTCGCGGATCTGGGTCAGTTCTGCGAAATGAGTAAGATATTTAGATCCGTCTAACGGATCTAGATCCGTTAGATGGTCTGACAAGCTCTTTTTTTTAGTATTATTGAATTTTCCTTACAAAATGGGGTTTAATAATGGGAAACCTTAATAATACATACTGAAAATAATAATGAAAAGGAAAAAAATATAAATTGATGTAACCAATTTAATTATTATATTTTTAGATCGGGAGAATAGATACGTTTTTTTTTCTCTCCCTAATTTGAACTTATAAACTCACCCTAATGTTGTTTTGATTAGTGCTATAATCTATATATGTTGTGTTGTATTCTACATTTTTCTTTTCTTTTTTTCTTCTATCTTTACCGCAAAAAAAAATCGGTTTACCTACGGAAAATTCTCGAGGTAAATATTAAAATAATTATAAAGTGTAGGTAAAACCATTGTAAGTGATATCATTGTAGGTAAATATCTACATACAAAATCTAAAACTGTTGGTAAATATCTACAGTATTTCTATTGGTAAATTTAAAAATTGTCGAGATCTGTTGGTAATTTGTCAGTATAATTTGGGAAAAAAATATTCTTTTTATTCTGACGGTATTTTGTAGGTAACTAGAATATTTAATTACAAAATCATTAACGCTCGGTAAATTTTGTCGAAGAATCGGAATTTTCTTGTAGTGTTATTGTATTCTAATTTAAAAACTGTAGTGCAAAGACTAGTGTAAATTAAACCACTTGTTTTGTCTTGTGCTTAAAATAAAAATAAAAAACTTCTTCTCCAATTAACTATGTAAGTGAATTCTATTTTCAGATTATAAATATTGTTATTTAAAGAGTATAATAATATAATAATGCAGTAAAGTATTAAAGTTTATTTAATAAGCTTAGGAGCTAGTTATTTGGAGCTGTTAGAATACAGTTTGTTGTCCAGTTTCTATTGGCTGGTTAGGCTGTCATCTACTGATTGCAACAACATAACGAATGATTTTTTTTTTGAAATCCTAATTATCTGTTAAATTTGTCATTCATTAACCACAAATCTATGGTCTGAAGATTTTCTCCTTTTCACCCAATCAATTAATATTTCAAATTTTGCTACTACTGTCATTATTCCTTCAAGACAGACTACACGAAAATTATTGTATTTTCCAGTATACCAACTCCTGAACTCTCAAGCTGTTCAAGATAGACATGAATTCAACGAGCTCAATTGTTTTTTCGTTTTTCATTATTGTGCGTAAGCGACGGACGCAGAAATTGTTCTTGGGGGCGAAATCCGGGGCGGTCTTGGCGCGCGCAGATGGTGCCGCCGACAGAGGCCCTCCGCGAGGACCCTCAAGTTTTTTTATATATGTATATATACAATCAATGGCGGAGATAGGGGCCAACCCGGCCCCCTCCTTTTTTAAAAAATTACTAGGTAAAATTTTTCAAATTTTTTTAGTTAATATTTATTTGTATTTTTATATTTTTTACCCCCTTTCTTGTATCGGCCACCCCGTAAGAATCACCTAGATACGCCATTATATAATGGCGTATCTAGGAATTATTAAGGGTGAGACCGATACACGAAATCGGAATGGGCCGATAAAAAAACTAGAAAATACACATAAATATTAACTAATTTTTTTAAAAAATACCTTTTTTAAAGAAAAAGAGGTGCTGAGCCCGGGTTGGCCTCCTCTTATCTCCGCGATTGCATATATATTATTTATTGCTCTAGGTCCCTTGAAACCTTGACCGCTGCAAAATCAAATCTAATATAAATAAAAATAAAACATACAAGCTTTTATAACAAAATTACATGAAAATTTGAGGGAGGGGGCAAAATATGTTGGCTTACATTTTTATATACTATATTAATTTATTAAATAATATATTATAGGGGTTCAATCGCAAGAGACGAGGGGGGCGGTTGCGCCACCACCTCCCCTTGGGTCCGTCCCTGTGCGTAAGTATTGTTGACTATTAATTATTACATGATCAGTTGAGTATAAAAAGTAGTGATATAATAATTTCTTGTTATTTAAAACTTTTTCGAGTTAATATCATATTTCTCATAATGTTCGATCAAGATTTTTGTTTCATTTTCGATTCCATTTTTGTTCTATCATCCAGGATGAATTACGTATGTAGATGTATTAACACAATTAACAATCAATATTTGTTTGAAAGACACGTGTTATTCATCAAGTTAAGTGGAACACAAATTGAAACAACGGGAAATTTGGTCCCACTTGTTAACCACTTATAATAGTTTCCTACAATGTTAATGAGGACCCATTATCAAACAATTAAAATAACAAATATAGGTACCGGTCGATTTATTGAACAGCTACTCGCCTACTCTTACCAATGATTAAGGGATATTTTAACTTCAAAATCATAGACTAACAACCATATCTTGACTCATTATCCTCTAATTAAGGAGAGATTTAGTATAAAGTTGTATTGTTATATTTAATATCATGCGTGATTCTAACTACAGCAAAAGGGGTCTTATAATATTGGGTTGGCACAACAGAGTTAAAAAGAAAAAAAAAAGAAAAGGGGCTGATATGGTATAGATATGATCTTTTTGACACCTGCCTTCACATCTCACCTTCAAAAATCAAATCAGGACGATTAATTTATTTATTTATATATTATGGTAAGAAGTGTGAGTTGAACTACTACGGCTAGGGGGACAATTTTTATTTTAATTATTCCATTTAGTTAAGCTGTAGTATTAGCCTTTTTCCTTACTACTTAACTGTTTGTTTCCTATTTAATGTACAGTGGTGCCACAAAGGGCGAGATGGGAATCAATGCTCATTTATCTCATTAGGGAAAAAACCAATGGAAAATATACTCGTATCAAGCCACTGGGACCTAATGACCACATGTATTACTTTAATAATGATGAGATTTGGATTCAAGATATGAATGACAAGGTCAAACTTTATATATATACCCGTTATCAAATGACTGGCCTAAATTAAGCTACAATTCTCCCATGATCATCAAATCAGTTCATAGAAAACTCCAAGAATTAAAATTCATAGAACCATTAAAAACGATATATTTACACTTGAGAATGATGATTGATGATAGTTAAAGTTGTACTACAACCATTTTGGGTGTGGAATGTTAGAAAAGCCTTATACTAGAAAAGTAGTACATATGTACTATAATTGCTATTGAGGGACAAAGATGGTAGTACTCCTTCCTTTGCTACTCTTTTAGTGTTTAATTAATATTACTTTGTACTCTCTCCTATTCAAAATAAGTTTCATTTTGACACATAAAAATTCTTCAAAAAGAATAGATTTTCGACATTTTCAATATTGGTGAGAAATTTTATTTTCCCAAATTACTCTTAAATGTATCATTTCTCAACTAACATTAATACCTAGATATGTTTAGTTACAAAACAACATTTTTGATTAATTAAGAGTAGATTGAGTATTTTAACACAGTCTTTAATGTGTGTATTTTTTTCTCTAAAACGTCATTTATTTTGAATAAGAGAAGTATGTAAACTAGCCCTTATAATTGATTATCATATTGTACGTTAATTATAGATTCGAGAAACCTAGCTTATTGACAATTTATAAAATTAATGAGATGAGTATGCCATTTCCCGGAGCGCGTGTACTGAGTTGTTTTTTTTTTTTTTTAATTGGGTCTCTTGCGGTAATTGGAAAGATTTATCTACAGAAACTAGTAATACAGTATTTGGATTGAAGATTTAAGAGTTAAATAATTTTAAATTTCCAGAAAGAAACTCACATCACTTGTTTGAATGGTTTCGAATCATTACAGATTAATTAACTACTAAATCTTGGAGAAATTATTTTGGGCGATTTTCATATTAGTTGAATATAATTCAATTAGTTGTTTGTTTCTCTTTCTTCACGGAAGTTTTCGAATCTCCTCCACGGTCGTCTTTATCCCTTAATAAGTGGAGCTTTTTTTCTACTTAATAAGTGGTGTTTTGTCCCATGTGGTGATTTTTAGTTCAGATGGTTTTGTCGTTGTGGTGCGTCTCGGTTTTATATTGAGAGCATTTTGTGCAGAAGATTCAGATGACTCATTACTGGTTTGTGCATAAGATTCAGATGACCCATTATTAGAAGATTAGTGACAGATACATGTTCGTGATGTGTCCAGCGCTTATGCGATATTCTGATTATACTGAATCAATTAGATTCATATATGTTTAAAATATGTCTATGTTTTAGATGTGTATAGGTTTATGACTTTACATGCTTTACAAGTCTGATATTTGTTATCCGTTGTAAAGTTCTTTTGCGAATGAATTTGTTTGTTTCTTAAAAAAAAATCCTTCCAAAATTAGCAGTTATATAAAATTCTATAAGTCGAAATTTCCATCAAATTTATAGAAATCAAATCCAACTTTACTACAATTGAAAATGAATTCCCAAAATGATTTTATTCTTCTTGCTCTTGTTATCTTCTTCACTGACAAGATAAAATATAAAACTAATTTTCTAGGACTGTAAGGGTGAAAAATAGAAGCAAAAATTAGATTTATTCTCAACTCATGAACCTCCACTTGGTCATGGAATGGTTTTCTGCCTGATCCTCTGATAATTAATAGTGGACCACTGAATGGGTATCATATGGACATACCATACCTCATAACCATCATCTTCAACAAGAGGCAAAAAAAGTGTACAGGAGTTATATAGGTTGATATGTGCACAAACAGATCATGCGAAAGAGATCAGTTTTTAAGACACATATGCACATTGCCAAAACTTGGAATTAAAATAACCCTAATCATATTATTATGTAAAACATATAGCATGATTTAATATATATATTCGAAATACTGAGTTTTAGGCACTTTTGTTCTTATCGTAACATTGTAGTTTCTATGATATATGTTCTGAGTATTTTATCTTATATTCCACTTTGCATATGCAATCGATAAAATTTTGACTTGAATAAACGAGTATATATACCGGTCCAAGTAGAGCGAATATTCTTTATAAAAAGTTTATTTATCCTTGATTGATCATTGGTAATTAATGGCAAGCCCAACTTGTTCCTTAAAGATCTCCCATGCTGTGTCCATGTTACATAAACATGTTGCCACATGCCTAACCATCACTAATTCCTCCATTACTAATTCCTTATCAATAAATATCAAGTGCAACTCTATAGTCAACCTAATTGTTGCAACTTGACATAAATTTATGTGTGCCTTTGTTTTTAGTATATATGTATTTTAAGGTTCCAAAATCTTACTTCTTTTTGAATTCGCCAATGGTACTTTGAACTTGTTTAATCAAAAACTTGTTTTCAAGTAATGATTCTCGTATGCCCTAATCAACGTACCATAATCTTGGAATACGTGAAATTAAACGTGGTTTTATTAAATTAATATTAATTTAGCTATTACAAATCAAAAGATGAGATTTGGGCGGCTAGCAAATGACACAAAATCTATGGGGTGTATAAAAGAAGAGGGGATTGTGGGTATTTTATTATAGAGTTGAATTTGAAATGTGGAGTACTATCTGCTTGGTCATTCATCTCATGCATGTTAGTAATTCATGCATTAGAATTGAACTAAAATATTCTTCTCATTTTTCTATGATAGTTACACATGTTAAAATAGGGGAAATGAACTAGAAAATATAATCAAATAAGTATTTAGTTACTCTTTACCCTTTATCAATTTTAAATCGAATAGCAAAAAGAATAATTAACTCTGAATTTTTAATAGCACAAATCAACCCTTTTCAATTAAAGTGATAAATCAAAGTAACTAGTAGCTTCTCTAAAGATTAAATATCTAATTATTTCATATGTGAAATAAATCAATTGCACAGTGCATGTATTATAATGGTGAAGATTAATTAAAAGGAAACCACTAAGATGTCAAAATTTATTCTTAGTTCAGTAACTTTAAAAATTCGAGATATTTGGTCCGATTTTTGCCAGAAAATTCTAATTAATTCACTGAAAACTGCAGATTTGGACCGGATTAGTGTTGATGACATGCATTACAAATCGGGTAATTTTTCAATTTGAGGAAAATTGCTAAAACATTCTTGAGTATTTGGGACACCGTCATTGAAATTTGATTTTTAGGTTCCGCTCATTTGTCATTTTTATTTAAGTTTTGTTTTTCTCAAACATAAATATATTAATCAGTGAACACGTGGGAATTTTCTTTACAATAAAAAAATCCCAATTTTTTGTTCATACCGTCAACATTCCGATCCAAATTAGCGAATCCGACTAAATGTCCCAATTTTTTAAAATTACTGAACTATATAAGCAAACTTCGACAACTTAGCGGGCCAAAAGTCTAATTAAGGAGGCCAAATTACTGGATCAATTTAACAATTCCCGAATTAAAACAAATTAAACTAACAATATTCTCCATATATATGAACACATGATTAGTTTTATAATGATCTGATTTAATTTGGTTGGTCAATGAGAACCAGGAGGAATGGACCTAGGACTTGGTAAAGAATATATGAATAAACAACCGACATTAACTGAAAAAACTAACAACCGCAGTACAGAAGCAACCCTGAACTATTAATAGTACTAGATTAAATTAATTATGAACAGTACCCATTTTTTTAACATGTAAAGGCAGGCTACAAGCTTCGACAAAAACAGTGGGCACCCGTTCTTGGCCCTTTATGTTTTCTAGCTACTATACTTGGGATCATGCCTTCATTAATCCATATGCATTGTCAAGAAACACACACACATGAATAGGGTCAGTAGTGTTATACCCAGTAGTCAATCGTCCTTAAAAGTGCACTCAAAAGATGTTGGAAATTGGTTTTTAATAAATGGGTTTTGACCCATGTTTGACCAATTATTTAAGTGGGATCATTTACTTATTTCGGAAAATAAATGATGTAATCGTAATCTACACCGCGGGTAGTGAAATTAGCATTTTGAATTTTCTCAAACCAATTTCGGTGAATGAGAAATTAATGCATAAAGTTAGTCACTTAAATGTCTTTTATATAAGGAATCAAAAGAGTGAGAATATGGAAAGTCATATCTCACATAGGAAAACATATTAAATGTTTGGTAGTTTATATAAAGCGTCATCACTAAAAAGGAGTAATCAGTGGAGGTCCTTATGGTATATATTAGTGGACCAAGTCAATTTTGACTAGCCTTTGGCTAGCTCAAATAACGCATTGAGGACGGTGCGGGCACCGCCCGAGCCCGAGCCGACTTGGGTCCGCGCGCGTCGCACATAATCGCATTGGCCACTTTAGAGGCGCATCTGTGCACGTGCGATCTATATTCTCGACAGGGCATCCGTAACTCTATATAAATGGACCCCTTCCCTTATGCAAATCGAAAGTTTGAAACTCTTTTTCTTCACTGCGTTTAAGTTTTGCAAGTCTTCTAACTTAAACTTGAAAGTCGTTGTATTTTAGAGACGATTCTGCCAGAAGCAAGACTTAGCACTTTGATTTTCAGTCATAATCTCTTCAAGCATCATCTTATCCATAATCTCAGATTTTGTATGTATAGACATAAATAAATTTTTTTGTAATTGATATTGATCTGTGTGAATTAAAAACAAATATCTCCAAACTAAAAAAATTGTGAATCAATCCTTACATATATATATGTGTGATTGATGGAAATTTTAAAGGCGTGGAGTGAGCATTGTTTGACAATGACAATTGTATAGGGAGTTTATCTAAAAATGTGGGATTGGTGAATAAGTGTAGAAGGGTCATGTGGGAGAGGATTATCTAAATAGAAAGGGCACATGGAAGCATAAGTAAATGTGAGGCAGTTGGATATTTGGGCAAAAGGGGTGGGGACCCTCTTCCAAAACAGTTGAATAAAGCCAATGCCAAAAACAAAACATCATAAGAAAACCCTCGTGGAGTGCTCGTGTTTTACATTATTTTTCTTATAATGGACCCCAATATAATTAATTTGAGGCCGACATGTATACATATATATATATATATATATATATATATCAATCCTTCCAGTGACATTTGGGTTAAATAAATAATTTTCGATCGTTGAGTCATGAGTGGCTTGAAAAGAAAATTGTTAAAAAGTTATTAGAAAATAGAAATTTGTTTGGTTTTATAGAACCCAAAAAGGTATCAACTAACCCAAGCAGAGGTAAAAGTTAATGGAAGGTGGCGTAACGGGACCGAAAGGTCGCGAGTTCGATTCCCTACCAACACTTTCTTGGTTGAAACTGCATCGCGCGAGAACTGCTGCTTGTGGTTTACCCGGTTGGCGTAGTTTGCGGTGCTAAGACGTCCGGCCAGGGTTTTATCCAGGTCTTGTATTTCGAAGAGTAGCGGTACATGGGTTCCCGTCATCAAAAAAAAAAAAAAAAAAAAAAAAAAAAAAAAGGTATCAACTATATATGTTAAATTAATCTTGATAAAGTAGGTAAATCAATGAGAAAATTGGTATTTATTTAATTTCTAAATATGTATTGCAGAAATAATTTTAGTTTTTAAAAGTGACTGAATCAAACAAAAAGATTGAAATTCTTTAAATTCAAAGAGAATTCTTATATTTATTTGGATATTAAATTTATTAGGTATGGATTTTTTTTTGGTAATTTCTCCTAACAGAAAGCTTACAACAAATAGATAATCTACCTATATTCCAATCAAACCTATTTTAGATGCCCATGTCGCAAACTCTGATTTATTGCTATTAATACACTACTTACAAGCAGTGTTCTAAAAAGCACTAGACGCTGGTCGGACGATTGGTTGAGCTGAGCTGGCGGGAGCTTCGGGAGATTAGGCGAGACACAGGCGGAGTTAGACGGCTGTCGAATAAAAATATAGTCGGACAAAAGCAGCATACATTTCCATTATTTTAGAAACAATTTCAACTTATATACCGAACTCCATATAATTCATTTATACCATGTCTAGCTAGTCATACCAGAATGACCTCTCGATGAAATATTAGGTCGATTTTACTTTAATTCCGACCTTTGGAATCTAGTTAACTTGCTCCAAAATGCAATTAGAAGCGTAAAAAGAAAAAAAACCTATTTAACAACTAATGATCATTAATGATGGAGGTGATAAATTGATCAAAAACTAATTGACTTAATGTATGAATTAGGATAATCGAAATGGCACAAACCATTATGCATGCACACATCACTTATTTATTGTTGTGGCACTGCAATTTGTTCACATAGAAATCATTGAACAATTAGTCAACTAGAGTCCTTTAGTCAAATTTTGGTTCTCAAAGTAATGCTTAGGATTGACAGCGCATCCAAGTCTACATAGTGAGGCCCCTTTAGCCGGCCAGAAGTACTAGCAGGATAGATGCCTAATGAAAATATCTGGTGGTTTGTAGGGTTGGCAATTTTGGAACCGATATGTAAACCCGACAGAAACATAACATTAAATTAATGGATATAAGTCAGACTTCATGGTTGATTAAAATCGGTCGAATCTGAATAACCCGCTAATTTAAACATGTCATTTTCGGTCTACCTACAATGACTCATTTAATCTGATAACATGTTTATGAATTTAAAAGAAAACTAAGTAAATAATAAATTGTAAGGAAAAAGAAAAATACATGATGTACTTAAAACTTAAATGCTAGAACCTCATTAATTTTCTATGTTGTTACTATTTTGTATGTCTTTTTGTTTATTGTCCACAAAATATGATTAGTATGTTATGTTATTAATGTAATCATGTTGTTTCTTTTTGTATGTCATGAATTGAAAAAAAAATTAAATAGTGTGTCAATGTAATTGATTTTAAAATATTTATATAATTTAGGTTAAAATATTAAATGTACATAAAAAATAATTTTATTAAATTGGTTAAACAGACGGTCATTCGGGTTACCTTTGAAATAAATAGGTCGGATTCGGATTAAAAATTCGACATGAATAATTAAACAGGTTGGATTGGGTTGACATATTCTCGATCCCCAAACCCATATATGAACCCGAACCTTAACCCAACTCAAATTGACACACTGTGAGGCCTGCAGACTTATATAGTTTCTTGAAGTTAAAGCATTCTAAGTCCACTAACACTTAGAGATTTTTGCAACCCTTACTCATAGTAATATTGAGCTGGACCATTCACTAGCACTTTCTGAAAATTTCATTCTTAAAAGAATTTACCAACAAAAAGAATTTGTCACTAAATTTTACGATTTACCTACATAATACATACATAATAAAAAATATTATTTTTCCTCATATTATATATACCCGCCGATCACCGATAGTTTTAAAATTACCGATAGAAATATTGTAGGTATTCCTATAGTTTTAGATTCTTTAAATAAATATTTGTCTATAATGATTTTACCTATATTTTACAATTATCTTAATATTTACCTATATTATTTTTTGTAGGTAAAATATTTTTTTCTTGTAGTGTAGAGCCTTTTGTGTAGTTGTAGTTAAGGGTGTCAATTTCGGACTGACACGCAAACCCGACATAAACCTAACACGAAATTAATGGGAATGAGTCCGAGGCTTCGTGGGTCCCGGTTAAAATTGGGTCGAACCCGAATAACTGCGCGAATTAAGCAGTCGGGTTCGGATCAACGTACTCGACCCATTTAACCCGTTTAACCCGTTTGTGAATTTAAAAGAAAATTAAGTAAATAATTAAATGTAAGGAAAAACAACAAACAAGCATATCCTTAAAACTTAAATGATAAAACCTCCTTAATTATGTATTTATTATTATTATACATGTCTTTTTGAATATTGTCCTTAAAATATGATTAGTATGTTATGTTATTTATTCAATTATGTTATTTCTTTTTGTATGTTGTGAATTGTGATAGTTTTTATTGATTGAATAGTGTATGATAGAGATTGATTTTAAAAAAATAAATTTATTCATTAAAACTATTAAATGTATATAAAAATAATTTTATTAGGCAGTTACGCGGGTCGGTCCGGTTACCTATGAAATAAGCGGTCGGGTCCGAGTTCAAGATTCTCGACACGATTAATTAAACAGACGGTCCCAGTGGTTTGTTTTCCTGACACACGAACTTGCGAATCCGCACCCACAAACCCTGAAACCAACCCAAATTGACACCCCTAGTATTGGATCTGAATTGTTAATTGGACTTAATATATTAGCAGAGATCGCCCCAACACGTAGAAAGATAATTGTTATTATACTTAGATAACAAAAGACGAGTATTCTTTTGGAGTATGTTTTCTTCGATTATTTAGTAAAAGAAGTTATAAAGAATTGTTTTTAATTAGCAAATGATAGCGGGTTGCCAGTCATCCGTGATCGTAATGGGTACGATTTGTTTCGACCGAAGACCCAACCTGTTAAGACTCAATTTTTCTCACTTTTCTTACCCAATTACATCTACTCACTTTTAGGGATGGCAATTTCCTCCGAACCCGACGGAGGATTCGATCTCCCGACCCTAACGGAGGAGGGTATGAAGGGTAGTTTTGTGCGATTAAATAAATGGGTGCGTGGGTATGGGTATTTTTCGGGTATGGGTATGGAGGTGGGTCTAGGTACATCCTACCCATACCCTACCCGATACTCCGATTAAATAATAATATTATATATATATATAATATATCTACATATATATTTATTTATAATATTTTACATATATTTTTTTTATTTATACAACTCTATTTATTTATATTTAAAGAAAAGGATTTTTTCCTAAGTCTCAACCAAAATCTACAAACCCACTAACACTTTTGTTTAATCCTTTTTAATATTTTGCTATATTTTTATAATATTTAGTTCGCTAATTCTTATTTGTATTCTTTTTTTCCTTATTGTTTCCTTAAGAATTTAGTAAATATCCATATCTTTATTTAAATAACTCAAATTTCTCTTTAAAAAAGAAATAACTTAAATTTGAGAAAAATACAATTGTAAGTGGTAAGAGGGTATGGGTAGGGTATGAATACCCGATCATCCGATGGGTATGGGGATGGGTATGAAAAAATGTAATACCCGATGGGTATGGGTATGGGTATGGGTATGAGTATAATAAATGGGTATGGGGATGGAGGATATAGAATCCTACCCGAATCCTACCCATTGCCATCCCTACTCACTTTCCAAAAAAAAACAAATCATTATTTATATATTTTTTCATTAATTTCACTATTCACTCACACACATATTTTTAACTATCAATCATATTCAATATTTTACTATTTTCATATCACATCATCTTTCATCATTAATACATTTCTATTTTTTCCTCAAAAAAAAAAATATATTTATATTTCATATCCATTCTCATTTTCAAAAAAAAAAATTATTTTCCCTAACAATTTTTTTCACACTATTCTCTAGCAGAATGAAAATTTTCAAAATAAAAGTATATCCAATCCACCTTAAGACTGAGACCAAGACCCAAAAGGTAACCGTTAATTGATCCACTTTTTTATAAAAAATATATTTTTAAAAGTACTATTATTTCTTATACACAATATAATTTCTGCATAAAATATCATTATTAAATATGTGATAAGTTTTCTATTTATTAAAAAAGATAAAAAAGTTAAATGGATTAGGTATGAGTCGGGTCGTCCTAAAATTTAAAAAGTTCATACGAGACCTGATTCCATTTACATTGTCAAAACACATTCCAAATGGACTGTGATCGAACTTGATTTGAAACTCTTTATCATCCTTGATTTTAGCTAGTTCACTTATTATTAAGCATTAGAATTAGGATAATAGTGGGGCAGCAATTGGGCGCCTAAGAACAATACTAATTTTTAATATATTTTAATTTTGACCGATTTTTGGATGCCTAGCTCGCCTAGTCGGGCGTCTAGGCCCAAATTTTGGCTGCTTAGGTAGATTTAATTCTAGGCCCGATTTTCGGCCACCTAGCTCAAAAGTAACCGAAACGAATTTTTTTACTGACTTGGGCAAAATCGGTTCGGCCTAAGGGCATCTAGCGCCAAGACTGATTTTTATAACATTGCTATCAGCTCAAAGAGACAAGATCAATCCCGGGGTCCTTCTCGCAGCTTGTTCGTGATGAAGGATAGGAACTCACAATTCAACTCACTTCCAAAATTGTACCTCGTACAAGTGTTGGAAGGAATTTCCTCCAACTCATCATGTGCAAAATTTAGCATCTTCTTTACGGAAGTCAAGTTATAACATACAACCTCGTGAATCGATATGGTAGCCAATAATGTATCCAAGCTTATACCTTAAGTTTATGCCTCGAGATGTTATGTAGCCGTGTAGTTTACATTTGAAATTATGTTTGAACTGTCGCCAACGGGCATGTTATGTCTTCCATGTTGTTTTTGCAAATGCCAAAAAAGAGGAAATTGACACAGTAAATCACATATAAACTTAGTAATTTCACTTATTTTTTTCACTTTTCTCTATGTGTCTCTTCTTACAACATTTGTCCATTACTTTTGTTCTAATCTAGATGAGGTGTACACATTCGTTTTACATCACATTATATTACATGTCGAGTCTAGGTCACTTCACTATGTAGCAAAGTAGTGTTCGAATTTTGTTGCTATGAACTGTTTTGAATGGCACCAACATTTACGATTGACATTCATCTATAGTTAGTACATGATGGGCCACATTTTAACTTTTGTACTGAAATTGGACAAATTAGAGTCCTGCTTTTTATTTGGGCTTGCCACGTTACAACATAAAAAAACTTCCACTGCAAGAAATTAAAATGGGAATATTAATAATGCAAATGCAAAATGATTGGAGGTATATATAGAAAAAAAATTAACTCTAAAATATTACGTGGTGATACCCCATATATTTGGAGGGATGCCTCAAGAAGGCCACTTGGAACTCCACTATTGTATAGCTATTTCCACTTCCACCCACTTGTACATAGTTCTAGTGCTTTTCGAATTGGGAACTAGCTTGTTAGGGTCCTCATTCATTGTAATCTTCCTAACAAATAATTCTATTTTTTTTTTCATTCTCTTGACATAATTTATGACATAGGTATTAACTAGTGAAGGTACCAAAAGAATGTGTGTAGTGGGAAAAGAATCATCCAAATGTAATATGGAGTAGTTGATAGAAGGGATATAATGATGATTTAGACACATTGCAACACTATGTGAATGTATCATTAGACATGCCAATATTACTCAAATGTAGTTCATCACGGGGCTTTGATCGATGCCATAAGGCTTAAATATCTCCCCCAAAAAAAAATCATCGGTTTTAATCTTGAAAAATCGTTGGCTCCATCGATGGTTAAAGCGTCGGTTGCCCATGATTTTTGACACCAATTAACCAAAGTGACCTACATGGTTACGGTTCCAATCAATGGTTTTCTAAACTATTGACCGCGATTCAATTCCATTTAGCCACTCTTAACCTTAGACGTAGAGTTGTCAAAATGGAGTCCACCACAGGTTGGTTTGGTTGTCCAAAGGCTCAAATTTCTTGGCCCAACATAAGCCTATTTTTGGCCCAATTTTAGCCCGCCCAATAGAAATAGTATCCATAAGTGTATACATGATTACTTGGGCTCATGTTTCTTATGGCCTGAAAAATCTCGCTAGCCCAATGTTGCTCTTTGAGGTCTTTTGACAAAGGAGGAAATAGTAAAGTTTTTGACTTTTGACGTGACATTGATGTGATATCGTGTGATCCACAAAATAGAGGTTTGAAGTTTTTACTATTGGAGGGTCTTGTAGATGCTACAACACATGTAAATACGTTTGGTCGGTGAATTAATAACAAGTGTCACATTTCATGAAACACTTGTCTTTCATCCATATAATCAATGTGACAATTGTTATTTATCCATCTATCAAGTATAATATACTGGGTGTAGCATGAATGATAGCAATTGGAGATGTACTGAAGTCCTTCAAGTTCAAACATCCAACACACACTCAGTGGCGTAGCCACATGAGGTCTAGTGCGATCGATGAGCCGCACTTGATTTCAGAATTACTCTATTTAAAATTGGGTTGGACCGCACTGAAGCACGAAATGGCCCTGTTAAATTTGGGTTGGACCACAATGAAAAATTTAACCTATAGAAATAATTAAGTTGAATTCAAAAGGCCAAGAGAATTATGAAGCACTTGGCCCAATTAAGACACTGAAAGCTCCAACTTGATAATATACAGCTTTTTGGGAACACTTTTCAAATAAATTTTTGGATCTAAAAGTCCATTTTGCATAATAATAATAGTTGTTTGGTTGTTAATTTAGCATTGACTTTTGAATAAGTCACTTCTCCAAAAAGTTCATTCAAGATAAGCAAGAAATTGGTGAGTATGAAAATCGGCAATGAATTGCTAAAAGTTACGACCTTCATATTTACTTTTTTATTAAAATATTTTTTATGTTCTGTCTTTTAAAATTTTGGCTCAATAATTATCCAGTCGAAATATTTTTTTTTTGACTATACTGGCTAAAATCTTGACTACGTCCATGTCGTGCAAAATTAATTGAAGCCGTAAAAATTAATTAAAGTTAAAACACAGGTAGAAGAGAAAATGGGATGTAAACAAAGAGCATGAACTCCCACCGTCCTTATGACTTGGCGGGCCTAAATTGGGCCTCAATTCAGACATGTCTTCTCACTGTCTTCCTTCTGTCTAGGGGGCCACCTAATTTTCTTTGACCCAACACTTGTTAGACTAGAGCTGACTCTCTTATCCCAAGTTGACTTAAAAACAAAGTTAAAAACATCATAATTAATACCAAAGAAAAACACTAAAAACTAGCCTAATAAGGGTCTGACTAGGGATGACAATGGGTAGGATTCTATATCCTCCATCCCCATACCATTTATTATATTCATACTCATACTCATATTCATACCCATATTGGTTTCATATCCATCTCCATACCCATCTGAGGATCGGGTGTTCATACCCTACCCATACCCTCTTACCACTTACAATTGTATTTTTTCAAATTTAAGTTATTTCTTTTTTAAAGAGAAATTTGAGTTATTTAAATAAAAATGTAAATATTTACTAAATTCTTAAGGAAACAATAAGGCAAAAAGAATATAGATAAGAATTAGCGAACTATATATTATAAAAATATAGCAAAATATTAAAAAAGATTAAACAAAAGTGTTAGTGGGTTAGTAGATTTTGGTTGAGACTTGGGGAAAAATCATTTTCTTTAAATATAAATAAATAGAGTTGTATAAATAAATAAATATATGTAAAATATTATAAATAAATATATATATAGATATATTATATATATAATATTATTATTTAATCGGGTCGGGTAGGGTATGGGTAGGATGTATCTAGACCCACCTTCATACCCATACCCGAAAATACCCATACCCACGTACCCATTTATTTAATCGGTAAAACTACCTCCATACCCTCCTCCGTTAAGGTCGGGTATCGGATCCTCCGTCGGGTTCGGAAGAAATTGCCATCCCTAGGTCTGACCTCTTATCATCTTACTTTTTTTCTGGTGCTCAATTAGGATAAAAAGTGAACAACAGTAGGAACAGATTATTATTATGGGCTTCAATAATTGGTATTTTTCAACCTTTTCCACTATCTAGTTTCCTAAATTAGTGGTGCTCTTTTTAAGATCCTGGCATTAACTAAGGATTAAAGGGATGTCATAAATTTTATCTGAAACTTTAATGATGAAGCCTTAGAATATTCTATTATGCCATTTTAGTCAAGGATAAAAAATTGCGTCGGCAGGTAAGGATGAGGTGATGATGCACTTGTACATTAGCGAATGTGATCTTCTGTTACAAAATTTGCGTTTCATCTTTTATTCCATCGCACATATGTTTGACATGTATATAATATTTACCATATTAAAAGCCTGTATTTTATGTTTGAAAACTAATATGATAAGTGATATACACGTGTCAAACATCCATGCGAGATAATAGTAGATAAAACACAATTTTGGAATAAAAGATTCAATCCGAAACAATAGTATATCGAACGGATCTGGAAAGTATGGGATTGAGTTTATGGTTAATTACAAAAACATCTCCTTAGTTTAACTTTAGAAAAGTCTAATTACTTTCCAAAATTATTATTCCCTTGACATTTGTTTCTATTTTACAAATTGTACCTCAAGAGGAGGAGTGTATTGTTTAGGTAAACTTTAATTGGACATTACTTTGTAAATTGGAAAGATAAGATTTTTTTTATAATTAGGCTAAACTCAAAGGTAGTATTAATAATATTCGTTGATTTTAATGTGATTTATAGATAACATTTGAGATTATTGTTAACGAGGATAAGAAGAAGGGAGCGGATTCGGCATAGACTAGGCCGAGTTCATGATCACAAATCCAAGCTCGGTATAGTCATACTTGGGTTGTTATCTCAACAGATCTGGAGGCAGGGATGAGCCCATACTTAAGGCCCAACTTCTAGAAACTTCTTAGGGTCAGCTCAGGATTGGTGACGTTATAGGAGTTCGGGATTTATTATGATGTGGCTTAAGTTTATAAAATCAGATAAGATTTAATAACTAATTCTGACAGATTCCTTGTAACCGTCCCCAAAAAATCCGGAAACACTAATTATATTTTCTATAAATACCCATCACTCAGGTATGGTTGAGGCCTTATGCAGTTTTGATATTTCATTCTATATTTGATCTATTCCTCCTCTTCTTTAAGCACTATCTGACTTGAGCGTCGGGAGTGGCTACACCGGAGCAACCCTCCGACTCCATTTTGCAGGTGTCGGCAGAGAAGGCGGTGTTTGACTAAGTTCACGGCGGAATTTCATCGGCATTGTCATCAGAGATTTTTGGGTAACACGAGGAGCAGCATTCACTCCAACATTTTTTAAGTTACTTTGTTTCTCATTTTCAGAAGTATGATACATAAATATCAATGAGATAAATATATTTTGTTGATTATTTAAAAGTGATTTATCTAATAAACACGTGTCACGGATTTTAAATAAGTGGAACACAAGTGAATTTTACCAAAGTGAACACAAGTACCCATGAGACTTGACTTATTACAATTTACGTTAGCCTCTTAAGGCCCAATTATTCATTACAACATATCCATGAGATCCAACATCCCAAATATAAATGGTCCATTCATTATTATTAGCAGATTAATTACAGTTTAAATCTACTATTTACACATTAAACTCCTTTACTTGCTATGGATTGTATCTTCAGACATGTGATGAGTTTAAGTATTACATCGGCTTCCAAGCCCCTCTGATGCTTAATTCATTACATGTTTGAATTAATAACTAAAATAATTATTTAAAAATAATTTAATTTTCTTAATTAGATTAGCATAATAAAAAGCATAAGACTAATATTTTTTTATAATTTTTAATAAAATAACTAAAGTAATTATATATAATTTATTTAATTTTTTAATTAAATTAGCACAATAAGTCATCATATTTTTATAACATGTCAATATGTCTATTACATTAAAATGCGCTAATAGACAACAATTAAAAAAACATCATTTTCTTAAATAAAGTGCCTTAATAGACAATGTTGTTTAAGAAACCGTTGCCTTAGGCCCCCAAAAGTGTTGTCTTTAAAATAATAATACACCAATAGACAACGATTTGTGAAAAACCGTTGCTAATACCAACAATTTAGCAAAAACTAATTGTCTTTGAGTGTTGTTATTCAGCATTTGTCTTATAGTGATGGGTGACTTTCTGAAAAGTTTCTCAGGGCCCGTGTTAGGAGGACGCTGTAGATAAAACTCATCTTAGTATGTAAGTATAATCATCGCTCTGCTAGTTGGGCCCAACAAGATGCACAAACAACTTAATAAATTAACGGTGTGAGACAATATACAACTTCTAATGTCCGCTTTCATGTCTAGCGTGTCATTCGAGTGGGCCAAGGTTTAAGCCTACCATCGCCATATCAAATAAACCACCTCATCAAAAGATTTGGGCTATTATAAATGTAATTAGTCATCATATAATTTAATAACCTTATGAAGCTCGACTCATCATACACTCATAATGAATACCTACTAAATTTCTTTTTTATAGAGTTGAGACGTTGAGTATTCCATCAATAACATGATGTTAAGTTTTTCAACATACGCACACCGCCTACTCGTATATACCATAGTTCATTTCTAATAGAGAAAATTATTTCGGACGAGAATGGGTACTTAAATTTTAGAAGGTTTAAAATTTTAATTGCACTTTATATTTTTGGAACATAGCAAACATCAATTTCTATTACAATTTTTGCAATAATAATCTATTTTTTTGTCGTGTGATCATTATCTTCATAAATTAATATTTGATAATTCAATTACCACTCCAAATACTTTTAAACACAAAATACTTTATTTTATGACGTATGTATGATTATTAGCAATCTACATTGTGGCTATTAAGAATGACAAAGCTTCACGCATACACTAGCGAATATTATGTTGCATAAACTAATATTATGTTTCATTTCGAATTATGGTAAGTAAAACAAAAAAATATATACATTGAGAAATAATATATAAATTTAGATATTATCATTAAGTAAAAATATATGTTATCGTACTATATTTGACACGCATGAAACATAATATACGCGTGAACAATAAGTCATAATGCCAATCATATTATTTGTAATTTGAAATTAGTGTTTCAGCCTTTATTTTAACGACGCCAATACGTGCCGCGTAGATGATAACGTCATGTTTGTACACGTGGTATTTATACAATCTATGGAAGTATATGATATATGAAACGCTAAATGGAATAGATGATCTCAATTGGTAATTAATCTAAACTCACAAAAACGAAACTTGGACAAAATACCTAATTTTCTTTTTCACCATAAACACAGAAAAAATGGACAAATAAATTCAAGTTTTTAACGACATGGCCTCTTGGCTCTTGTAGAGGTCGACACATAAACTTGAGAAGAATCATCCACGAAAACTACCATCGTTTTATTAGACTAAATATCAATCATATATATGTATACACAAATATTTTTATTGATGTGTCTTTTTCATCTTCCTTTTTCTCTTTTAGCAAAATCTAAGGATCCAACGGTTCAACGCCTGAAAATTAACGGCTTGGCCCTTCAAAATCTGCCAAGTTCAAAAATGAGAATCTTTGTAGTAAAGTGTAAATATACAAAATCCCCTTGACTAAAACGTGATGAAATTGGCCCCTCACCCATTCAAAATCCGACACGTAACCCCTGCCGTGTAATTCAAGCCGTGTGATTGGAAAAAAGTAGCTTTTTATAGAATCTCTTATAGCTTTTCCAAAATCTCTTCAAACCAACCGCACTTATATCCTCTTTTCTAAGGTTGGAGATGATCGATGGGATCTTCTATTCTAAAAAATATTTTATTTCGTGTTCAGTATAAGTAATTGTTATGTGTATGAAAGTTATCATATTATAATCAAGATAATCATGTCTCAATTGTATGTTTTTAATATGATAATTTTTATAAACGCGTAAGAACTATCCGTCCGGTGAAATAAGAGAAAAACACTATTTTGAAATAAAAGATCCCATTCAAGAGACGATTAGGCCAACAAATGGGAGGGAATTTTGGTCAGAGCTTCTTAGGATTTTGGTGACAAAAGAATAAAGTTTCGATTTGGTTCTTGACTACTGACTAGGTACATTGATTCCTAACTTTGTGTTAGGTCGATGAGATATTTTTTATTTTTTATTTTGGAATCATTATAATATGGGGCAAAATATATTGCATCTATTGGTTCAAATTAATCAAATTCTATGTGGGGTTTTAATTAGCTGCAAGGTGTTTAAATGAGTGTGACAAGAATGTTTTGGTCGAAAACATTGTATTAGGTCATTATCAGCAAATGTAGGTATGTTGGTCACTTGGTCTCATAGGTTCAGGTAAATGCCGACGAGAATTAGACCGGAGCTTTATAAATTTTTAAAATAATTTATAAGATTATATCTTACAAAATAGATGCATGCTTCGAAACTTATGGAAATATTTACAATTATACCTAGAGGATATCTAACTGAGATTATGGAAATGTTTAAGAATTTTTAATTAATGAGTTGGAAGAAGTGGTACATTCAGCGGCCGAGCTTGGGGGCCAATCTGGGCCCTGCCCTCCCCCTCCCCTCCCCTTTTTGGGAAAAAATATTGGTATGTAAATTTTTGAAGAATTTTTTATTTAATATTTATATGGTTTTTCTTTTGGTTTTTATCCTTACCACTATAATTTCGTGTATTGAATCACCCCGATTTTTTTCCGATTATGCCATTGTGTACGTTGAAGAAGGGATACATCTCAAAGAAACTAAAAAACTTAAAGTTCAAACTCTAATTAACACTCTTCATTAATAATATCGTGAATAATTGCAATAAGAGCAACTGAAAATTAACAATTATGATTGGTTTGTTTTCCCAATTTTCTGCCAATCAAGTATAATGGGCTTCTCTCCCTCAAAAAAAAAAAAAAAAAAAAAGTATAATGGGCTTCTTCAAATACTGGCACTTGGTTAAAATGCTGATATAAGAGCATTATCATATTTATAGGCTTTTGAAGCAGTATGGTCCGTGAATCTTATGGTCCATCTAGGCACATAATTCAGGGCTAAAAACGTGGACCTCTTAAATGCTTTATTGGGCCTCCAATAGTTGAGCTATAAATATCATCAGCCAGTCTGCCAATTTACGATAGACTCTAGAAAACCTTTCATAAATTAGTTTGAAGAAATAGGTTATCTTTAAATTTTTAGATTGATCATTTTTCAATCTAATCTAAACTAAGTGGAGTGTTACATTTCTTTTCATTTTTCATCATCCTAAACCAATCAAAGAACCAATAGAAGTTAATAAAGGCATTAGTTTTGAATCTTTTTATCGATTGAAAGGCCCAGACTGTTTAGGAATTTGGACCTCTCTTTTGTTAATGGGCCTACATACCATGAGAAGTCAAAACCAGAAATCCTACTGTTAAATCATGTGGAGCTCACACAAGAAATCTACTAATTGACCAACGATTGAAGTTCTGAACAATAGGTCCAACAATTTAAGTTTTAATATAGTGTAAAGGGACAATTATATTACAAAAACACCCTTAATAATGTTTTGTCTAATTACAAACAAATCCAGCAATATTTTAAAATTACAAATATCCTCTTAATGTTTATTTTCATTTTACAAATTGCACTCTTGATGGGATATTTGTTAAGCAAATACGAACATCACAGAAGTGTTAGTAATACTTTAATGCAGCATTTGTAATTTAAAAAAATAACTGGACGTTTTTATAATTAGGTTAAATCTGGTGGATAGTTTTTGTAATCATCCCTAGTGTAAATGTGTAATTGTTGAATAGGGATGGCAGAATCCCCGCGAGAAACCATATCCGTTGGTACCCGAGCAATATGGGATAGGGAATTCCGGTTAATTCAGGGATGAGACAGAGATGGTGATTTCCCGACTATCTAGAATCGGGAATGGGATGAGGATGGTATTTATATCTCCCGCCCCATTCTCGTCCATATCCCTGTTCCCATTTAGATAAAATGGAGATTCCCCATCCCATCCCCATTCCCCGAATACATATATATAATATTTTTTTATTATATATTAATTCTATTTATTTTATTAATTTTAAAAACTAAACTCTTATGTATATATAATTTTCATTGTTCTCGTTATTTCTTTTATGTATTCATTTATGTTTTTTTTATTTTAATTATTTTAAATAATTTATTTTATAATTTTTTATTAAAAATACAAATGGGGAACCCAATTCCTAAACGGGGATTCTCTATCCCCATCCCAAATGCCCAAAATGAGGAATGATACGTGGATGATATTTGGGATGGGATTCCGGGACGAAGATGGTATGTCCAATTCCAACCCCGTCCCCACCCATTAACATCCCTATTGTTGAATAGTTTCAAGCATATGCTAATTTTAAGACTGTTGGGGTAAATTTGGTTTTTCCATATTTCATTTATTTAATTTTCTTTAATTAATTATTAGCCCGTAAAAATTATCGATTGGGTCGAGTCAATAAAAATAGGTCCACGTGAGGCCTAGCTCATCGCATAAAGCCAACAGGCTCAACCCATAATACCAGGCCCTAAAGGCCCAATTTGGTATATCTGGCCCAAGCGGTCCATAGTCTCAAGTATAAATAGTTTTTCCTTCATTATTTTTCATTAAGCACATCTTTACTATTGATTACTTCCCGCGCTTTGGATTGCTCTCATACACTCTGTTGACTTAAGCATCGGAGGGGTTTCCCGAGGATACCCAAATCCTTCTAACCTTGTTTGCGTCTAGCAAGCCTATTCCCTACACGTGGATTGGACTTCAGGCCGGAGTCAAATATCTTAGCTTAGATTATATACCCTAACTTGGAGGGAGCTCAACAATGTTTAGCAGCATCAAAAACATTATAACGTTCGGTGTGTGGATCACGCATAGCCCACAAGATTAATGTCTCAAAATTCGTAGGTCCTGAAGTCTACTACTAAAGATGGCCGTAAAATGCAAGTTGTATATTGTGTTTCACTGTTTCAGTTATATTTGTTTTCACCATGAGGCAATACCCCCACCCACCTCTTCTCCTTAACAAATGAAGAAAACGAAAAGTTTGTGATTCCATAAATCTAGCAACTTCTGATCATGCGTCTAAATTTGGTAAAGTATTTGACGGTCATGTGATAAAATTATTTGTATTGGAAATTATATTCTTCAAGAAAAAGTCATCAACTTGTTTTGTTTAAACTGAAAAAATAGGAGAAGGCGAGAAGCAAGAATCCACGTGGAGCTCTCTTTATTCCTTTTTCTTTGACTCCCATTTCAACATCAAATGTAAAATAGTTCATAATTTTATGAATCATCTTTTACACCAAAAAAATCATATTCTAAATAAAACCCAATGCGCTAGTTTACATGTATTCCATTTTTTATTTGGTATAGTTTATACTTTATAATTACGGTCACGTATGAATTAGAGATTGTGGTGAAATATTGTTAAGATATACTAACCTTATTTTACGAGGAAATACTTTCAAATTAACTTGACTCTTGATAGCTCTTTGTTCAAAATTGGATTTTTATCCCAAAATTAGGGTTGAAAAAGCGAATTAAACTACTCGATACTCAATTCAAGATTGAACTAGATATTTTCTCGAATATTCCATTTTTGGAGTCCTTAATTTGGTGCATCGTCTTTCATTCGATTTCACTTGAACTGAATATTCTTTAGATCTTCCTCATCTCTATGCTGACTCTGATTCTCCGTTCGGTTCTTTGATGTTGATCCTAGGACCATATTCTATAAACCGAGCCTTTAAAGATTTTATGTTATGCCCCAATCCCAGTCGTGACACAATCAAACAAACTTAGGGGTTTGGTTTACCTAAGCGGCCCGAGATAAACCAATTATTCATTCATAAAAGTAATTCAATCATAACAGAGAAATCCCAAATAATACATAATGTCAAAGTAGTCTAAGCCTGAAATGTCGCAGCGGAAATAACAAAGTATATCATTGTGATAACACAAAAAAAAAGTAAATAAATAAATAGAGGTTAATTTAGAAGTTATTTTAGGGGTTGGTTTATAGGGGTTATATTAGGGGTTAATTTAGGATTTAAAAAAATATAGAAATAAAAATAAAAATTAGCCTATAAATATATGGTTAAACCACATATTTTTTCCACAACTTTCTAAACTCTCTATAATAGAAAACGAGGGAATCGAGGACTAGGATTTTTGTCGTTCAATTTTTCTACATCAAGTACCTGTGGTTATTAAGGTAGAGATTTTTACACTATTTGTCTTTATTTAATGTTCCATGATTGTACTTCATTTATTGCAATATATGTCAAGAGGAATTCATATAATTAAGCTAGGGGCTATGAAAAGTGCGAGATCAAACGTATCTTGGGGTGAACCCAATGCTATATGCGAGGAACGACGACCGGTCGAGAGGAAAAAGAGGAAATAAATGAATTTCTTGTTGTAATTATGTGAATGTTTTTCATGTTATATTAAATATTGACAGAATATCCCTCCGAATGAGATGAAGCTCACCCCTTATTATTATCATGACTTTCGGGTTGAGGAATCCTAAATGAAGATATGATGTTGTGGATGGTGGAATAAATCACGTTATATTTTAAATAATCATGTATTAAATAATCCATTTGAAGCTCACCCCTATTATTAAATATTTACGGTTTATGTTTGGAACAATTGTTGGATATTTTAATTTTGAAGATGTATTATTATTACTATTACCACTATTATTATTTTTTTCCTTAAAAATTAAAATTTCTCAATCAACTTTTTTTATCATTATTGGGATCACTTTAATTTATAAAATTATGTTTTTTTTAAATATTTTTAGAATATTTTAAATTAATAAAATTGGGTCGTTACAATCATTGATCATAAATATTTTCTACGGATCCTACGCCCGTCTATTATAAATTTCTCAATTGTTCGTTTATCAAGATAACATAAATAAGATTCAGTTGACTCAAGGTTTGGTAAGATGTAGGGCTAATCGGTAGCATCAAAGTCTTCGCCACCTTCTTCTTCCAGTAGGGTCTCATCCTCTGGTTGGGAAAAATAGGCGGGAGTGAGACAAAAATTCTCAATAAGTGTGGTGAGTATTAGAGTTGTGCACGGGACTTGGAGATCACTGAAACCGAACAGATATCCGAACCAAAAATATCCATTGACTTTTTGACTTTCTCCGAACCGAACCGTCCCGAAAAATTTTATGGTACGGTTCTGGAGATTTTGAAATATCCGTACCGAGAACCGTCTTGAACTATACCAATCCGTCTTGAATCAAGATCCGAAGCTAGAACCGGTTTTTAAGAATTTTTTTAATACATACATATATATTATTTTTATCTTATTTATATTTTGATATTGTGACACCCCACATTTAATTAACCTAGAAAATTATCTGATATAATTATTATATTAAGTTTCACTGATGGAGCTTATGTAAAAGTATATGTGCTATTACAACACATATTTTTGAAGTAATTCTAGTTGGAACTGTATTATTTATTATGAATTTATAGTTTGAGATTGTGTTGCCCTTTATGATTGTATTATTTATTTTGAGATTGCACTAAAAAAAAGAATGGACTATAATTGTTTGGTGATTTTTACATTTATTTTTTATTTTTTCTTATTTTGTGTTTTACTTATGATTAATCTCCGTTTCACATCCCTGAACCGTCCCGTTATTTTGATGCGGTTCGATGCAGAGATTTTTCTCTACGGTTGATTACGAGATTGATTTTTAAAATCTCCGGACTTGGGGGCGGTTAGGAGATTTATGAATCTCCGAACCGTCCCCGCATGCACATCCCTAGTGAGTATGTGTGCAAGTGGGGCTTATATTTTATGCGATAAAATCGTTTCATGAGTTTTAATGCAAGAAACGTGCAATGACATTCTCATTTATTTAATAATTTTTTTAGTAGTAGTATTTAACAGTCAGTCCATCAATTCAGATCAGTTGGTTGTGCACGAAAGTGTGACGCGTAACCCGATCAATCCGTCGATTCATATCAATTGGTTGTGCACAAAAGTGTGACGCTAACCCATACCACCTTATACGGTGAAAGTGTTGATCAAACATCATCTCCCAAACAAGACACCTTATCCCTCATGTCGATAGGGTGAAGCCGCTATCGATTGGCATGACATCTCCACATTGAGCCACTAAGCTCGAGAACGTCATAATCATGATTATACCTTAATCCTACGACCCGATCACCCGCCAGACTCTCTGTCCGGCTCGAGGTTGGAAGTTGGACGATGGAGGCCGGTATGAGACTGTAGCCAAGCTACCCATCCCATATGCGACTTATCTATTCCACAAATCCATCAATTCATATCAGATGGTTGCGCACAAAAATCGCGACGCCAACCCTGGGCTCGGTCGGTCGATCGATGGGGCCGGCGTGATCATAGACTTCGCCGCGTCCGATATTCAGTCAGTCAATTATTGACACGGCATAGATATCAGAGTGGTAATCTAGCCGCTTCTATTCTTTAATTTTGTGTGTTATGCCGAAGTTCTTAATAATGTTCGGATTATGCGGCGAGGTAGTCGCCTTATTATCAGGACAATGAGTCATTATGAAAATCCCCAATAATATTCGGATAATAATTTAAAAATAAAATTTTTAATTAAATAAAATATTTAATGTTTTAAAAATAAACTGAATTTTAGAAGATAAAATAATTCCTATGACCTTGGTAAATTTCTATTTTAAAATAAAATATTTTAATTAAAGAGAAAAAATTTATGCCGGGTTTTAAAAATTTCATAAGTTGTGATCTCGGACTCGGAAAAGGACAAGGTCAGTACCTAATTTTTCTAATTATTCTAAGAAATCATATTTTAAGGTCTCGGGGTCAAATTTTCAAAAATTGCAAGTCATCCCAATTTTTCTTGAATTTATTATTTTGACCCGATCTTTTAAAAATGGATATCTCTTGAACCGGAAGGGTTTTTAATGAGATTCCAAGTCTTATAATTTCTTTGGGGTATTAAGTAAGTAGATTAAAAATAGTTTTAAATTAATTTCGGTTATTTTTTTTCCCAAAAGGCAATTTTTATCGTTAAGGGCTCGTTTCAAGCCCATTTTTCGTGAAATTTGGACTAAAGGTCCAGAATATTAATTAAAATAATATCATAAAATTTTGGGACAGTAACTTTCCAAATTTTTGAAATTTACAGTTTAGCCCCTTAAGGGTTGGAGAATTACATTTAAGTGTCTAAAATTCGTATATTCGCATTTGTTTAACCCGGAGGGTCTCAATTAATTTATTTTATTTATATTGAAGTAATTTCAGTCCAAATTTCGAAACTTTTACAGTGTTTCCTTAGTTTTTGTGTTTTTCATTTTTGGCCCTATATTTTGTTTTATTTGCAAAAGAGGCCCAAACCCGATTGTGTGCAGAAGTCCTCAAGTCCAGATTATTGATATGATATGTTAAAGTATTTTTCTCATACTCTAAGTTATTTGAGCTCATATATAACAAAAGGGCCTAAAAACACACAAAAGCTATTTTCTAAAATCATTTTTGACTTAGTTTCCCATACACATGTATATATTTGAAATTTTCAGAAATATAAGAGACTGAAATTTGCAGAAATATATATTATAAAATAAAATACATACATGTATACCACAAGAAAGAATATAAGCGTACAAAAACTATTTTTATCTAAGTAAAATCACTTTTGACATAAGTTTGCATACACCTAGATATATATATATATATATTTTTTCGAAAATTTTAGAAATAAAACTGAAACTTTTTTTTTATATTTTATTTTATTTCCAGAAATATAAACAAATATAACACAAAAAAAATCATGCTAGTTTATGCAAATAAAGTCATGAGTTTTTAAAAGAATTCATCCACCTTTTTGTATTTTTGGTAAAAGTTGTCTAGATAGCTTCTAGTTCCCACAAGACTTCCTAAAGTCCCCTTATTCTCTTAGGGCAACCCCTACAGGGGAGTTTTTGGGTGTCAAAAGGTGTGAAGAAAAAGGAAAAAGAAGAACAAGTAGATAGGGAGAATATTGGGGCTAGACTTTACTTTATTCTAGCTTCTTGAGTGTTTCAAAACCACCACCTTCAAGCCTACAAGCTCTCCAAATCGGCCCTTCTTCAACCCTTGCTCAAATTTTTGACCCTTTGGTTTAGTGAAGGAGGTGAGGTTTGCTTGTTTTTTTTTCTTGGTAAAATTTCTAAGTATGAAGAGTGAAATGCCAAGACTCTTTTTTCCTCCTCTTCTCGCCTTATGGCCGTCCCCTCCCCTCCTCATTACTCCTAAGCATCATCATTTTTTCTCATTCTTGGAAGTTGGTTTAGAGTCATGCTTGCCTTGGTTAGAGGAAAGAGTGTTGGTTTGGAGGCTTGCATTGAAGTGAATAGGACAAGGAGAAAATGACAAGAGAAAAAAAGATAAAAGGGCAAAGAAATGGCTTGTTCTTTTATTCTTATAGTTAGTTAATTAATTCATATAATATAAGTTAAGTTAGTAAATATCATTTATGGTAGTTAGAATTAGCAATTAGTAAGTTAGGGAAATAAAATAACATTAATATCTAGATACCAAGAATTATAAAATTAAGACTATATTTTATTAATATCAAAATATGACACTTAGTCACATGATACAATATCCGGACCATTACAACTTGATTAATCAGAAATTCGGGGTCTCACATCCTCCCCTCCTTAAGAGAATTTGGTCCCCAAATTCCTCTCAGAATAATTATGGATGTTGTCTTCTCATATCTTCCTCTATTTTCCACGTGACATCCTCGTCCCGGTCATGGGTTTGCCATACAACTTTAACCATTGGAATCTCTCTTCTCCTTAATCGTCGTACTTGTCTATCAATGATTCGTACGGGCTTCTCGATGTATGTCAGGTTCTCCATTACTGCAGGGATTTTGCGTGTGATAATGCGTTCTGGGTCGGTTGATATTTCCTCAATCTGGAGACATGAAATACGTCATGCATTCCGGCGATAGGAGGTGGTAGTTTCAACTGATAGGCCAAATTCCCAATTTTTTTGAGTATCTTGTACGGACCAATGTACCTCGGACTTAACTTTCCTCCTTTCTTTGAGTGAATCAGTCCCTTTCATGGTGAAAGTCTATGAAACACTTCATCTCCTACCTCAAACTCCAAATCCCTTCTCTTTTTATCCTCATAGCTCTTCCGCGACTCGAGTTGTCTGGATCCTCTCCTTTATTAATCGACCTTGTCTACGATTTCTTGTATCGGATCTACTCGGGGAATGGTTCTTTGGGGTTGCTTATCTTTTTTGGGATTCACTTGGTCATCAATTTCCTAGTGTAGCGGGAATCGCACTTTCTTCGTATAGTGCCTCGTAAGGCGCCATTCCTATCATCGCCGATAGATAGCTGTTATTTTAGGCGAACTATGCCAATGGCAAATGAATGTCCCAACTTCCCTGAAAATCTAGCGCACAAGCTCTTAACATATCCTCGAGTGTTTGAATTGTACGTTCTGATTGTCCGTCGGTTTTGCGGGTGAGTGGACGTCTAAAGCTTAGCGTCGTCCCTAGTTCCCGTGCAAACACTTCCAAAATCTCGAGACAAATCTCGGATCTCGATCGAAATGATGTCACTGGTACTCCATGCGACCTTATAATCTCTCGGATATAGATTTGTGCACTGTACGTAGGCTATCTATTTTCTTCATTGGCGGAAATGAGCCGATTTGGTGAGTCTGTCACCACAACCCATATAGTATCATAACATCCTCTAGTCCTCGACAAATCCGTTACGAAGTCCATCGTGATAAGTTCTCATTTCCATTCGAGAATTTGTAACGATTGTAGCAACTCGACGATCGTTGATGTTCGGCCTTGACTCGTTGGCGGTCGGGCATCTAGCCACATATTCTCGCTACCGATTTTTCATATTGATCCACGTAGTGCCGTTTCAAATCCTTATATATCTTATTACCACGGGTTGTATGGTGTACCTTGGCCGTCTGCGCTTCTCCCAAAATCTTATTTCTTAATACCTCATCACTCGGTACACATACCTATTTCTTAAACCTCAAAATCCCGTCTTCTACTATAGTGAATTCCAGGCGTTCTCCTTTCGAACTTTTTCCTTAAGTTCTCGGAATTTCGGATCTCCTTCATGTCTTTGCCTTAATCTCGTCTAGCGGCTCGGGTCTTACAGATATTAGCGCGAGAATATTTGAGTGTCTGTTCTCACCGGGACTCCATGCACTCAATTCTTCCAGGGATTTCCATTCCCTAATCATCAATCTTGTTATCTTTGGCATTTCTACTCAAGGCGTCTGCTACCACATTCGTTTTCCCGGGGTGGTACTAGATATCAAAGTGATAATCTTCAATAAGTTCCATCCACCTTCTCTATCTCAAGTTAAGATCATTTTGTGAGAGACAGATACTTGGACTCTTGTGATCCGTGAAACGGTAAATGTTGCTCCGTCATGGATAGTGTCGCCATTTCTTAAATGCAAACAATATTGCCGCTAGCTCTAGATCATGCGTGGGGTAGTTTGCCTCGTATGGTTTGAGTTGTCGTGAGGCGTATGCAATTACCCGTCCTTCCCGCATGAGTACGTCTCCTAGCCCTTCCTTCGGCGTCACTATAGATGACAAATCCTTCATTTTCGCTTGGAAGAGCTAGAACGAGAAGCGATGGTAAGTCGTTTCTTTAACTCCTAAATCTTTGGACTCGCACTTGTCGCTCCACTCAAATTTGACTTGCTTCGAGTCGATCGCGAAAGTGATCCAAATGATCTTAAAAAATCCTTTATAAATCTCCGATAGTATCCGACCAATCCCAAAAAGCTTAGAATTTATGTCACAAGCTTACGGTTGTTTCCATTCAACCACGGTCAACCTTTGATGGATCTACCGCGATCCCATCTCCGGATACTATATGTCCTAAGAATGTGACTTTCCCACCAAAATTTGCACTTGCTGAATTTGGCGTACAATTGGTGTCGTCATAGTGTCTCAAGTACAATTTTTAAATGACGCTTGTGATCCTCTCCGTCTTGGAATACACGAGTATGTCGTCAATGAAGATTATTACGAACGATCAAGGTAAGATTGAAAAACTCATGCATTAAATCCATAAACGTTGTTGGGGCATTTGTTAGTCCAAATGGCATCACTACAAACTCGTAGTGGCTATACCTAATGCGGAAAAACTGTCTTGGATATGTCTTCACTCTTAATCTTGATTGATAATACCGCTTTGCGCATCAAATTTCGAGTACACCGTGGCTCCCGAAGTTGATCGAATGCATCATCGATCCTTGGAAGGGGATACTTGTTTTTGATGGTCACGTTGTTAAGACCACGGTAGTCTATACACAGTATCAATGATCCATCTCTCTTCTTGATGAACAACACTGGAGCTCCCCACGGGGATGTGCTTGGTCGGATAAATCCCACGTGCATTAGTTTTTGCGAGATGAGCCTTGACTCCTAAAGCTCTCTTTGGAGCCATTCTATACGGTGTCCATGCCACGGCGTCTCCCGATGGGTCTCAATGGTGAACTCAATCTCCTATCCGTAGCAACGCAGATGAGTTCTTGCGGAAATACATTTGGGTATTCCGATACTATTGCTACTTGGTGAATCTGGGTCTCATCCTTAGGTTTGTTAATTACAAATGCTATGTACACTTGTGTCCATTCGAGATCGCTTTCCTAGCCTTAATGGCAGAAATGATCGGGGCTAATGGAATTCGTGCACTACCCAATAGCTCGACTATGGGTTTCCCAGGCTTACATAGCCTAACGATTTTATTATGATAGTCCATTTGTGCAAAGTGTTCGGCTAACCAGTCCATTCCCAAAATAACATCGTATTCAAATATAGGCAGTAGCAGTAAGTTAGCAGGAAAACATGCATCATTAATCTTAATCTCGCATGCATTATATATAGCATCAGTTATTTGGCTCGCACCCAAAGAAGCTGATACCTCTAAACAAATGGGCATGCGTTCCATGCATAAATGCAGTTTAGATGCAAAATGTGGTGCAACAAAGGAGTACGATGAACCAGGGTCAAATAAGACCTTAGCGCGGTGATTAGATATCAAGAGTGTACCTTCCACCACGTCGGTCGCGTCAGACCCTCTTGCCCGGCCAGAGCAAAGACACGGGCAGACGCCCTAGCTCGGTTGTTATTTCCTGGCTTCTGAGGTTGCACTGGTTTGTTAGCCATGGCAGTATACAATGGGCACTCTCGGACCTGATGTTGAGCACTACCGCAACGGAGGCATTTTCCTTGTTTACACTAGCAGTGGTTTGGCAAGTGTCCCGACATGTTGCAATGAGAGCATGTCCGGCCCTATGCGGGTTGTTTTCCTATTAGTCCTCTCGATTCCACCTTTCGGAACTTCACAGCGATCAATGTCCTCCCGGTCATTTGGTCTCTTCGAGCACGATGCTCTGCCTGAGCGCCAACCAAATCACTCGGCCCCATCTCCACTCGGGAAGTCGCCTTGATCGGCCGAGTAGGTGTCCATCTCAACGATCGAATCAAGCTGTTTTTACGTAGTTCCAACCTCGGACCTCACGGTAAACATGTATAACTTGTCGGCCTCGGTGCTTATGGACCCCGGCGTATTTGGACAAGTGGTGAAATTCAGACTCATACTGTGCTACCGTCATACTACTATGCCTTAGTCGATGAAACTCGTCCCTTCGGGCCTCTCGGACCACCTGCAGGATATACTGGTCATTGAATTCCAGGAGAAAATTCTCCCACGCCCTTGGGTTCTATCATGAACCCATTTTCTCTCCACAATCCACCACCGATCTCGGTAGCGGTTCCAATCGGTAAACAACCAATGTTATCTGCTACTCCTCTGAGTCCTGAAGGGAAGCAAATATGTTCTCTATTCACTCCGGCCAATCCTCGGCCTTTGCATCATCCGGTTCCCCTAAAGACCGGCGGGTCGAAGCACAAAAATTGCTCCAGTACCTGATCATGAGCATCCCGTGCAGGCTTGGGCGCATTCCAATTTTGCCCAATCTGTTGTTGCATAAACAACAAGATCTACTACAAGGCAAGAGCGGTCATATTGTCTCCCGCAACGCGAGGAAGAGGTGGCGGGAGTGGTAGTTCAGGTGAGAGTGTTCTCTCCGGGAAAGGATTGGGATCCTCCCTGTCAAGACCGCGTGGCCTTAAGCCTTCTCTTCTTCCGGCCATCTGTATATAGAAGGATTATAGTTCATCTACTTTATGTATTTGAAAATCATAGATATGATATGCAAGATTCACGACATGTCATTTTAAATAAGCAACTACGAGAGACATAAGAATAACAACACATAGCACAATTAAAGGAAAATACGAGTTCCATTACTAAAGGAAAGCTTAAGTCAAATTACAAACAACACTCACTGAACCATGGTTACGCTATCCATTACATTCTAGTCTATTACAGAATTTGAAATACGAGAAAAAGGAAATAGCTGAATAAGATGAGCTAATCTAGTCTGTGATGGTGCTGTGAGCATTGTCATACGCAATATCTCTCGATGCCAATCACCTGGTTCGGATCCTTCTATTCTTCGTCCGGATCCTACAAGAAGTCTATCGGGTCCATTTTTGGATTCTCTTCCAGATCATCCTCCGGATCCTTCTCTGGTTCTTCTTCGGGCTCCATTTCTGGTTTCGAGGCTACCACCGGACCGATGTTAATGGCCTCCAGAACCCTATTTCGAAGTAGTGGGTCCGGTTTATGAAGTTTGCCTGGTTTAGCAAGATGTCTGTCCTTGACCCTCTACCTCTTGTTGTAGAGCCTCAACCTGGCCGTGCATCGGGCCGTCATTTCAAGCGCACCATCCACAAGGCCCTCACTTTGCTCGCCCTCTCGCGTGGCGGGCATTAGCGTGAGTCAAATGCATGTGTTTCTCATTCGTAAATGCGGTGATTCGCCTCGCAAAGATGTTTATCTCTTCCTTCAACTTTTTAATTTCGTTATCGCCCCATTTTCATCTTTTGCACTTGATCTCACAACGGAGGTCCACCGTAGATTCATATCACTCATATAGCACACCTTCAAGTGAATGAGCATGCTTTTGCGATAGGTGGAGTCGAGTGCCGATCTTGGGGAGTACTTTCCTCCCGATGATCCGCCACGTTGGCATGGTAATCCATCTCGGCGCGTAGCTCCTCATACGTCGTCAATAGAATGGTCTCGAGCTCCATACTTGAACAAGCACAAGTATGATATCAAAATAGGCATATAATGACTAAGGAAGAAAAAACAAGCGCTATAAGATATATCTATGTCAAGAAATCGGCTAAGTATCCCACAAATAATTAAGGGGTTCTATAACTCCCAATCGTCCGGTTCTTATCTTAGTGGTAACACCCAATACGAGGCAAAAGATCCTATCTTGGGTTAGCTCGGTGTAAGTTCCTTCTAACTAGCCGAGCTCGATACATAAAATCATCACGCCCCAACCGGAGCCGTGACACAATCAAACAAACTTAGGTTTGGTTTACCTAAGGTGGCCCGAGATAAAACAATTATTCATTCATAAAAGTAATTCAATCATAACAGAAATCCCAAATAATACATAATGTCAAAGTAGTCTAAGCTTAAAATGTCGCAGCGAAAATAACAAAGTACATCCAAGGGCGGAGCCAGGAAAAATTCGAGATGGGCCGATCGCGAAAGTGGGGTGGGCGAATAAGAAAATCATATAAAATATACTTAAAATAATTTACTTTTTAATTTTATAGGGTAAATTTTTTTTTTTTTTTTAAAATGGGGGAGGGGGCGGGGCCGGGTTGGCCCCTCCCTCCGCCATTGAGTACATCATTGTTCACAAATATTTCTACGGGTCCTACGCCCGTCTATTACAAATTTCTCAATTGTTCATTCATCAAAATAACATAAATAAGATTGATTGACTCAAGGTCCTGTAAGATGTAGGGCTAATCGGTAGTATCAAAGTCTTCGTCACCTTCTTCTTCCAAAGTAGGGTCTTATTCTCGGATGGGAAAAATAGGCGGGAGTGAGACAAAAATTCTCGATAGGTGTGGTGAGTGTGTGTGAAAGTGGGGCTTATATTTTAAGCGAAAATCGTTTCATGAGTTTTAATGCAAGAAACGTGCAATGACATTCTCATATATTTAATAATATTTTTAGTAGTATTATTTAACAGTTAGTCCGTCAATTTAGATCGGTTGGTTACGCACGAAAGTGTGACGCCAATCTGGTCGATCCGTCAATTCATATCGATTGGTTGTGCACAAAAGTGTGACGCTTGACCCAGATCACCTTATACGGCAGAGAAGTGTTGATCAAACTTCATCTTCCCAAACAAGACACCTTATCCCTCATGTCGATAGGGGCCGCTATCCCGATTGGTACGACGTCTCTCAGTGGAGCCAGCTAAGCTCAGAGAACATCATAATCATGATTATACCCAAAATCCTACGACCCAATCACCCGTTAGACTCTCCTGTCCGGCTTGAGGTTGGGAGTTGGACGATGGAGGCCGGTATGAGACTGTAGCCAAGTTGCCCATCCCATACGCGACTTATCCACTCCGCAAATCCATCAATTCATATCAGATTGTTGCGCACGAAAAGTGTGACGCCAACCCTGGTCGATCGATCGATAGATCAATAGCGTGTTCATAGACTTCGTCGCATCCGATATTGATCGATCGATTATTGACACGACATAAATATCGGAGGGTAATCTAGCCAGATTCTATTCTTCGATTTTGTGTGTTATGCTTGAAGTTCTTAATAAGGTTCGGATTATGCGGCGAGGTAGTCGCCTTATTATCATGACAATTAGTCGTTATGAAAACCTCGATAATATTTGGATAATAATTTAAAAATAGAAATTTTAATTAAATAAAATATTTAATATTTTAAAAATAAACTGAATTTTAGAAGATAAAATAATTCCTATGACCTTGGTAAATTTCTATTATAAAATAAAATATTTTAATTAAAGGAAAAAAAAATTATGTCGGGTTTTAAAAATTCTATAAGTTGTGATCCCTGACTCGAAAAGGGCAAGGTCAATCCCTAATTTTTCTAATTATTCTAAGAAATCATATTTTCTAGGTCTCGGGGTCAAATGTTTGAAAATTACAGGCCAGGTCCCAGTTTTTATCCAAAATTATTATTTTGACCCGATACTTTTAAAAATAGATATTTCTTAAATCGAAAGGATTTTAACGAGATTCTAAGTATAATAATTTCTTTGGAGTAGTAAGTATGTAGATTAAAAACAATTTTAAAAAATTTCCATATTTGGTACCAATTTTAAAAAAATTCCATTTTAACCCCAAAAGTAATATTTACCGTTAAGGCTCGCTCGTTTCAAGTCCGTTTTTCGTGAAATTTGGACTAAAGGTCCAGATTTAATTAATATAATAAAGTTTTAGCCCCTTAAGGGTTGGAGAATTGCATTTGAGTGTCTAAAATTCGTATATTCGCATTTGTTTAACCCTTGGAGGGTTCAAATTATTTTTTTATTTATATTACAGTAATTTCAGTCAAATTTTGAAACTTTTACAGTGGTTCCACAGTTTTCGTGTTTTTATTTTTGGCCCTAAATTTTGTCTTATTTGCAAAAGAGGCCCAAACCCGATTTTGTTCAAGTCCTCAAGTCCAAATTATTGATATGATATGTTCAAAGTATTTTTCTCATAATCTAAGTTATTTGAGCTCGTATATAATGAAAGGGCCTAAAAACACACAAAATCTATTTTCTAAAATCACTTTTGGCTTAGTTTCCCATACACATATATATTTCAAATTTTCAAAATATAAGAGACGGAAATTTCAGAAATATATATTATAAAAATAAAATACACACATTTATGCCACAAGAAAGAATATAAGCATACAAAAGCTATTTTTATCTAAGTAAAATCACTTTTGACATAAGTTTGCATACACCTAGATATATATAAAAAAATTTCGAAAATTTTAGAAATAAAATGAAACTTTTTTTATATTTTATATTATTTCAGAAATATAAACAAATATAACACAAAAAAATCATGCTAATTTATGCAAATAAAGTTATGAATTTTTAAAAGAATTCACCCACCTTTTTGTATTTTTGGTAGAACTTGTCGAGATAGCTTCTAGTTCCCACAAGACTTCCTCAAGTACCCTTACTCTCTTAAGGCAACCCCTACAAGAGAGTTTTTGGGTGTTAAAAGGTGTGAAGAAAAGGAAAAGAGAAGAAGAAGTAGATAAGGAGAATATTGGGGCAAGACTTTACCGTATTCTAGCTTCTTGAGTGCTTCAAAACCACCATCTTCAAGCCTACAAGTTCTCCAAAATCGGCTCTTCTTCAACTCTTGCTCAAATTTTCGGCTCTTTGGTTTAGTGAATGAGGTGAGGTTTGCTTGTTTTTATTTCTTGGCAAAATTTCTAAGTATGAAGAGTGAAATGCCAAGACTCCTTTTTCCTCCACTTCTCACCTTATGGCCGTCCCTCCCCCTCGTTACTCCTAAACATCATCATTTTTCTCATTCTTGGAAGTTGGTTTAGAGGCATGCTTGCCTTGGTTAGAGGAAAGAGTGTTGGGTTTGGAGGCTCGCATTGAAGTGAATAGGACAAGGAGAAAAGGACAAGAAGAAAAAGACAAGAGGGGAAATAAATGGCTTGTTCTTTTATTCTTATAGTTAGTTAATTAATCCATATAATATAAGTAAATTTAATAATATATCATTTAAGGTAGTTAGAATTAGCAATTAGTAAGTTAGGGAAATAAAATAACACTAATTTCTAGATACCAAGAATTATAAAATTAAGACTATATTTTATTAATATCAAAATGTGACACTTAGTCACATGATATAATATTCGGACCATTACAACTTGATTAATAAAAAATTCGGGGTCTCACATTCTATACATTCAATTCTAAGACTCGAAAAATCTGAACTTAAGTTTAAGGGGTCTAAGATCCTAATATATATTCATCATTAAAATCTATATAGTTGTCCTGGTACCTTAATTAGCTACGCATATGCTCCAACTGCTCCAATACAAAAGTACTTTGATGACGAAAGAGTGAGTCAAAGTGACACTCCACTCATAAGAATCATTTTTAAATTATCCTACTTGCACCTGGTAGCATTCTTCCAGTAAAATTTTTCTTCAGATTGACCGACTCGTGCTTGGACTTCTTGTCGGTTCCCAAAATATGGGAGTATTTTCCCTTCTTTCTTTAGAATGATTCATCTTAAACTTGGAAAATCAAAAAATCATTGCAGTATTATCAACTTGAATGTGGGTTTTTGGAAAATGGGTGATTCGAGAGAGTAGCCTTCTTGAAAAGCTTAAAGGTTGTTGATTGCTCGTATGGTGTAGGAAGACTCAAAAGTTCAAGAGCAAACACAGATTTACCTTTCCTACTATGGGGCACGTGCCCACATAAACTTTTTTGTTATTTATTTATTAATTGTATATTAATTAGGTTAAGAAAAATAAAGTTTGCCTATTTTTTATGTAACTCATTTTTCATGTATTATTTATTCTTAAAATATAATTAATAACAAAACAAAGCGTGCCCCACTAATTATTTTTGATGAAGTTTATAATTGTATTTATCTTGTGCCTCCATTGTAAAAATTTACGGATCCGTCCCCTGTTTAAGAGCTATGTTTTAGTCTTTGTAATAATAAAAATATGCCCGCACATTATTATATTGTTAGTAGTGCTTTTCCTTTCAATGTAATGAACATTTTTGTTGGTAGGAGATGTAATTAAAATCTTGTATTTTTCTTCTTTGAGACTCGAAATAGATTTAAACTAAGGAAATATAATTCCTTTGTGAGTACATCATTATGTCTTAATTGGATGACCTCACTGCATTTTCAAATATGTACTATGCGGTTATACCATTATGTCCGTAATGCATTTATCTTTCAAGACTATGCGGCTATTAGGGACGAATCCATAATTCTTTTATAATGGGGGCAAAAAATTAATACAATTAGTCCTTGGAATTTTTGGACATTTCTCCATAACAAAAATATTTTTAGCTATTTTTCGAGTTCAATTGTCTATTTTGCCCTTTTTCATTTCTTGGAATTGATACATTTCTCTGGATCGATACTCATTTCTTAGTACTGAGAAATATACCACATTTATTTTCTGGAAAATGGTCAAGTACCTTGCCAAAGAATACAAGAAGGATATGACCGTCAATTTTTAATTAAACTGGCTAAAAAACATGTTTTAGAAAAATATGTCTATTTTTTATTTTTACAAAACATAAATGGACAATTTGCCTTTGATGAGGTGACATGGTATCACTTCTTCAAGACTCTGAGTTGGAAGTCTACAATAAAATTGGGTCACTGCCTTAACCTGTACATAACAAGTCGTTAGGGTGATGTGGTATCACTTTATTCTTCATTGTATGGCCTCACTCTCTAGGACACTTCCCCTATCTCCGCCGGAGCGATAGCTTCTGAACCATAAGTCAAGTTAAATGGTGATTCTCCTGCTGAAGTTCGTGGAGTGGTCTTGTATGCCCAAAGTACACTAAGAAGCTCATCCACCCATACTCCTTTAGCAGTTCCCACCCTGTCTTAAGATATTGTAAGATAGTGCGGTTGGTAACTTCAACTTGTCCATTTGCTTGTGGATTTCCCAGCCGTGAAGTGAAAAATTATTTTATGAAAAAACTCTTTGGACCACTCCTTAATTCGAGATCTCCGGAATTGAGTGTGCCGTTATCTTATATTAGTGCTCGAGGGATACCGAATCTACATATGATATTTGTCCACAAAAAACTTAATGACTGCTTACTCTGTTATCTTTGCTAAGGGTTCAGTTTCAACCCATTTTGTGAAGTAGTTCACAACTACTATCATAAACTTTCTTTGTCCTCATTTGGAGGAATGGTCCCACTAAATTGATCCCCATTGAGCAAAAGGATAAGGGCTTTTCAAAGTTTGCATTAATGCAACCGGTTGATGATGAATGTTGGCGTGTTATTGTGAATTTTTGTTATTCTTTGGCTCTCTAATTTGACTTGAGCATCGGAGAGTTATTGTCGGGAAACTCCGGGCACCCTAACGACTTGTTGTGCAGAGAGTGACCCAATTTTATTGTAGATTTCGAGCTCGGAGTCTTGAAGAATAAAGTGATATCACATCACTCTAACGATTTGTTGTGTGCAAGCAATGACCCATTTTAAGGTAAACTTTCATTTCAGTCTTGAAGAATAAAGTAATACCACATTACCGCATCAGCCTTATTACAATTTATAAACTATATAGAGATAATTAATTAATGGGTGCACA